>JAOBAM010000002.1:21081927-21095815 GCA_025212355.1 Notarius kessleri | reverse complement strand
CAGCTGGGATAGGCTCCAGCTTGCCTGCGACCCTGTAGAACAGGATAAAGCGGCTAGAGATGATGAGATGAGATGAGCTTCGTAAGGTTGTCACCTGGAATGCTTTTCAATTAACAGCCGTCTCATCAAAAGTTAATTAGTGCAATTACTTGCCTTCTTAATGCATTTGATATCAAATAGTTAATAATAATACAGTAAATAACCCTATTCCACAACTGTAGTAATCCATATTATGTCAAAAACCGCTCAACTAAGTAACTACCAGTTAAATTTGGTTAGTGCTGGAAGCAGAATAAGAGACGCCCGCTATTGAGAACGATTTCAGTGTGATGTCATCGGTCTGACAATGAAGTGTTATATTTATCATGGTGTAGCGTAGCCGCTCTCACGGCTGCTTGCTGAACGTGTGATTTGTATTCCCGCTGTTCCTCAGAGAACAGGAACAGTTTCTTATCCGAAACAAAAGGTTTTAGCTTGTGGTCTCATCAGTTTACATCCACAAGATGAGATCTTGATCCAAACTGGTGTTTTTCTTGATCAGACAGTAAGCACTGTGCTGGTTTGACCTCTATATTCCAAATAGCTGTATATTTATGAAGCTTATATATATAAAATTTCTTCCAGAGAAGACCAGGTTGTATATTCCTTTGAAGCCAGATATTTTGACCCAGTGCCAGCTTCAAGCTGATCTGTTTCGTTAGTGTGCTAGAGGTTTGGATCCAGCGTGAGCTTCTCCAAATAAATAGCAATATCAGAGCTCCATTAGGAGGTGTGTCAGAGCGAGGAGAAGGGAGATTAATGGCTGCATGTGTTGGTCTCTAACCCTGGCGATCCTGTCTGCTCCTATCAGTCTTCTCCCAGCACCCGTCTACAAAGCCCCGCCCGCGTAACCTCACCCGCGTCACCCACCACTGCCGACATCTGTTTATCTCTCTCCTTCAACCTTCCCCCTCGCTCTCTCCCGCTCTGTTTTTCTGTCTCCTGAGGGAAGAAGAACCTGTCAGTGCTATCTCCAGAACCCGTGTGCTGGTGAAGGGAGAAGCACAGGTGGGCGATAATGGAATCCCATTAGACTCGAGCAGCACCCGCTTCACACTTATCAGAGTCGTTGCAGGCTTCTGCACTCGTTCCAAAAAATACATTTACAAAAAAAAAAAAGGTAGTAGTAAATACACAAAGACTTGGTTAATTTGGTTCTGAAAGAGATTCAAACATGCGAGCGGTGGGAGCTTTAACTGGTTTGGACAAACCCAATTAAATACACGCTGACATTGTCATTTCGGATGCAGCGGTTCAATCATCATTATCGTAGTCTGACACACGAAGCTGCTTAATGGAGAGTGGAATAACAAATGCTTACACTGCGCCTGTTATACCAACACACACTCCCTGCATCATCTGCCATCTGCTTTAAAAAGAATCCTGATGCACACACGCACGCTCACTCACTCATGTACCCTTTTCACATCAACAGCCAAAAGCACAAAGTATTACTGTTAATTCTTCCACAAACAGAGTTACTATAAATGAACTCCAGAACTCCAGACTGAGCCACTGGAACTAATGATCGAAGCACATCAGCTCCATGAGCATTCACTTGACTAAGCACAAGCATGAAAAAGTTCAATGGCAGACTCAATGGAGTTTTGTATTTATGCTCAGCTAGTCTTCTAAAGACCGATTCAGAACATTTAGCAGGCTGAATGATTCGGTGCTTCCCACTAATGACTTGTTTAAATGGCCCACGATACCAGTATTAGAACATTAGTGAAGTCTGCTAAACAGCAGTCCATGCTGTCAGCTGGATTTAGGCGTCAGTCTTTTTTCTACAGTGTCTAATGAGAAACACTTCCCATCCTGTGCAGGAGTTCTTCGAGAATCCGGCATTCCGGCCAGATGGCTTGAAGCTCTACCCGACGTTAGTGATCCGGGGAACAGGCCTGTATGAGCTATGGAAGACAGGCCGCTACAAGAGCTACTCGCCCAGCACTCTGGTGGACCTGGTGGCCCGTATCCTGGCACTGGTGCCACCCTGGACCCGAGTGTACCGTGTGCAGAGGTAAAAACAATAGTAAACGATTTGGTTATAAATATACTAATGCTGGCGGCACAGTCACCTCACAGCAAGAAGGTTCTGGGTTCGAGCCCACTGGTCGGCGAGGGCCTTTCTGTGCGGAGTTTGCATGTTCTCCCCGTGTCCGCGTGGGTTTCCTCCGGGTGCTCTGGTTTCCCCCCACAGTCCAAAGACATGCAGGTTAGGTTAACTGGTGACTCTTAATTGACCATAGGTGTGAATGTGAGTGCGAATGGTTATCTGTGTCTATGTGTCAGCCCTGTGATGACCTGGCAACTTGTCCAGGGTGTATCCCACCTTTCACCCGCAGTCAGCTGGGATAGGCTCCAGCTTATATATATATAAAGGTAAAAAATGAACAGTTATTAGCCAAAATACAATTTTTTTTATTGCTGCACCCCTTGTCTATGTACAAAGTTTGGTTTTGATAGATCAAAGTATTGCTGTGATATGACCTCACTTCCTGTTTGGCAGCATCACTGCCAGTTTCAATTGGCTGATGGATGAACACTTTCACAAATTGAAAAGCCAGCAAATAACATTTGTGAGTCTTGACCCATTATTTAATGCATGTATGATTATCCTGGTGTATTTATAGTTCTAAAAATTCCTTTGTGTCAGAATTCCAAATAATTCCTGTCATTTCTACATAGCATCGTGATGTTGTTTCCTCTTCTTTTCCCACATTTCTCTTTCTCTGTATTTTAATACGTGAGTAATTATGCTAACCTTACAGAGAGAGTGAGAGAAAGAGAGAGCGCATGCTCTCCTGTGAGTGACAGGCTAGTGGAGCTGCCCTCACAAAGCTCCCCTTAATTCAGATAGACAACCAATTTACATGTAAGTGGATTCAGATGGCAAAGCCAAGGGCGCCCTTGTCTCCAACTGTGCCCTCTCTCCTGATTTCTCTCTCTCATTCTCTCTCTCTCTCATATTTCTTGAACAGTACGACACTGTTTAAGGTTGTGGTATTTGGATAGATTTTCTGAGGATTGAGACACTAATTTGAGTGAGTACTTCGATCCCAAAAGCAGTTTTGGCCTTATAGCCCTTTTAGCTGAAAGTAAAGAAGTCTGGGAGAATTACAGCAGGAAAAGTCCACCAACAGGTCACATGACTCTCAAGGGGAGAGCAGTTGAGCCATGTTATCTGTCTGTGTGTGTGGGTCTGTGTGTATTTAACCTGGCATTTTTTGTCCAATTATTTGAGCATGTATCATACTTCATCACAATATTAAGGCAGCAGAGTTTAAGAACTATTTAAGCATGCACCTATTCATTTATCACAAATGCCATGCTGTGCAAAAGGTATACCACACACACACATTCAAGAAGCCCCAAAATTGTGGTACATAGTCTTCTCTCATGCCTTCTGAAATGTAAAATATTTTGGCAGGAGCTCTGTTTGACTTTGTAGCAAGCAGCTCTGCATCACCAAACTTCCTATAATCTTTCTTTATATCTCTTCAAATTTCTCTCTCCCTAAAACAAACAGACACAGATACACAAATGTAATATTGTTAGGCTTTCCTGCAAAACGTGTAAGCATTATGGGGCACATACTGACACTTCTAGTAGACCTAATACTGATGTATTATTGTATACTATGTTGACACTTTATATTTGGTTAACATTACATACTAGTAATCCTGGTTGGCAATCATTTTAATCATTTATGCCCTGCCCTCTTAACCAGATTAACCAGAATCCCCCACCAGAAGTCAAACTCACTTCCCTGGTTCCCATCAGTCATCCTCAGTCAAGCTCTTCCACAAGCTCTCCCACATCTCTCTCTCTCTCTCTCTCTCTCTCTCTCTCACACACACACACACACTTGTTGCCCATTCACCTTAATTACTTCCAACACAGATTATGTTAACCTTACTCTGTTTCATTTTTAAGCCATGTTGGTCATAATAAACTAACCCCTCCTCCTGATATGGTGCAGGGCAGTTGAGGTGGTTTCCTATGAATGTGCATTGGGATGTTATGAGCTGGGATTCAGCTTCTCTCCTCAGGGTCATATCCCTCCCAGTCTTCCAGACACTGCCTTCTAGCTCTCTGACATCTGGAATCCAAGATGCTCTTAATGCTATAAGTTGAATGAACTTTGAGATTGAGGGTAGTTGAATGGACAGTAGTAAGAATCCTGGATTCATGGGCCCAGGGATTAATGGCTTGAACTTGTCTCCATGGAAGGAATATGCTGTGTGGTATTGTCTAGGTAGCTTGTGCTTGCAATTTACTTTGTTAATGAGTTGTAAGATTTCAAAGGGGCCAAATTATTGGTGCATAGGTTTCCTGCATCTATGTAATACCCAAAAATAATTTGTGAAACATTCTGTGATCTGCCTCATACATAGGAATGTTTGCATTACAGTGATTTGCATATGTTTTAGGCATTTGTATGTGCTCTCTCAGACATCTTCACTATTGTGAAACCAGTAATCAACTGCATGGGCATTATATTACCATTCCAGCATTGGAACAGAGGATTTGGTGACTGGGTATTTCTCTATTATTCATGGACTATATCTTGGTCTATGTCCCACTTGATGGTTACAAAAAAAAAAAATCAGGAAGTGAATTCCAGAGAGCAGATTGAATTCATGAAATAGCATCTGCTTTTGTGTTCTTGAAACTTGGCTGGTATGTATATTTAACCAGGGCAAGAATCATGAACCAGTCCTCCTGGTTGTGTGCACCAAATGTTGTAAGCACCAAATTGTTCTGATTTGCCTGTTCAACTTGGCAATTGAAATGTGAATAACATCTGAGGTTCATCTCACAGAAACCGCCAACTGTGACAGATGTGTGAAAAAAATCCACTCTCAGACAAAGCCACAAACTTTGGGCAGAGGAAGGAGCTTGCTGGCAGGTAGGGTTCTGCAGACTGGCACAACTAGAGCAGGATGTAACATAATCTGTGATTATGGTGTTCCACCAGTATTTGATGCTGAGCATCATTGGATGCTGAGTTTATGGGAAAATGCTACTGGGTGGAGCTTTGGGGTTTCTTCCTATTACATGGACAGTATTGCTTCTACTTATGTTTCTGAGGCATCAACCTCAATGATGAAAGGGAGCTTCAAGTCAGGATGCTTGAAGATAGTACATGCCTTTTCATGTTTTGGAAGGCTTGGAAGTGAGAGAAGGAGCCATGGAGATGAATCCATGAATAAACATTAAACAAATTTGTAAAGCATAATAATCTCTGAAGGTCTTTAACAGTTGTAGAAACTGACCTTTTGTCAATGTCAATTACTTTGGCTTCATCCTGGCTTGGTCATGACATCCCAGAAAAGACACTTCAAACATGTGAAATTACAGTTATGGACAGTTGTTGTTGTTGTTGTTGTTTTTTTTTTCATAATGAAGGGCCATCTTAGTATGGTGGATCTGAGTTTCAAAAAAGGTGGACTAATTATTATGTTGTTGATGTGTGAAATAATGAACTTTCAGGCATACCCCTGAAGTTGTCATTTGTAAATGTTGTGAACACTTGGGATGCATTAAACATAGAGTGGGCATTGGACAGTTCATGTGGCATGATGGAAAATTTATAGTGACCAGAGGTGCTTCTCAATGTAGTTTTCCACTCATCCCATTCCTGAATGCTTATTAGTTTAGGTACTCATGATTTAGAAAAAAAACAACAACAACAACAACTTGTGAAAATACCTTGGCAAAGAGCTGATCAGACTTATGGTAACATGACATTTAAAACCCTGGTTTAATCCCCTGGACATTGATGGGGAACTTGGGTGAGAGGGTGACCATAAGAGAAATGTTTGCTAAATGTTGATTAGTTGTTTGAAGGTTGTTCTGAGGTGCATTAGAGAACATTGTGTGATGGTGAGCATTCCAGTTGCTCAGTAAAAATACAAGCTTCTTGCTTTGCAGCACATATATTCTCTAGGGTTGAGCTAAGTATGACCAATCTGCATGGGTTCCAGGTTTTCATTACCACAGAGCTAGTTGGGTAGTGAAGCACTGTGTTTCCTCTGCTTTAACAGTTTACCCAAACTAATAGATAAGTCTATGAGATTATCCAGAGTCAAGTAACTATTGCAACATGCCAACCCAGTGAATACATTGACCAGGAGATCTTTATGTAAAGTTGTGATTACTGCTGGATTTGCACTGACAGACAAAGGAAGGAGGGGAAGTTAGTTGTTGTAATTGGCTTGATAGCTCCTGCTCCAAGAATAATTGTCTACCACTACATTTAAGAAGTTTGACGTACTATTACTTTATATACTATCATTAGTCACTTAATTCTGGTGCAAATGCTGGTGTGTCTGAACTTTTAACCTTAAAATATTGGTTTAGTTGATGTTCAACCACTTTTGAAGAAAGTAGTAGGAAGTTTTTGTCATACTATTGTTATTAGGATAATAATTTGAATTGATGGAGATTACAGAACAACTGAAGACAACTAGATTCTTTTCTATGGAAAGAGTCCAAGTTTCATACACTCAGAATGAATGAAAAATACTTATTTCTTGCATTTAGATTTCCACCTTTTCCCTTTGCTCACTTCATTATCCTTTTTTCAGCTTGGGTTGGAAATGTTTCCATTTGACATATAACAAAGCCATTTGTCAAATGGGAAAGATGTTCATTTACAGAAAATCTGGAAGGAAACCCTAAACCATAATGGCTCCACTGAAACTATGTAATAGATTGATAAATTCCTTACTGAAGAGACCACGTACGGTTTCCATTTCTCTCCATCTCCTATCATACACTGAGCGCTTTCCCTGGAAACGTTTTTGGCTGTATTTCATGAGCAAGAAATTAGAACAGACAATGGTGGTGGGATCTGATCTGATCTGCTGTCTTAGTCCGCATATCATGCACGCACGCACGCACACACACACACACACACACAGAGTGGAAGGGATAAGGACTTGTATTAGTAAACCCTTAAGATATGTCTGGAGCTTACCATAAGGTATACTTGTGTGTGTGTGTGTTCTTTGAGTTAAGAATTATGCAGCTGGAGCCAAAGGTTCACTAGTCACACATCACACATTTATTTTGCACATTTATTTCTGACACTAATCTTCCTATTGTATTTCTCTATTTATGCTCTTTTTCCCATCTTCTGGTTTTAAAGAGAGAGTAATGGCCAATTTGTTTGTTGCTGAGTCAGAGGTCATGGGCATGAGTTCATAGGAGCCCCAGGGTAATCACGCATGTGTTTGTGTCCGTGTTTAGAACAGGAGCATTGTGGATTATAAGTAATATAATGCTGACTGTAAGGGAAAACAACAGGAAAGGAAGTACTATCCTTTTTCAGTACCCTGTCAAAGTAAAATAAAATAAAACGAAATGAAATAAAATATGATAACATAATTAATAATTATGCCAAAGGAAAGTGATCACAAGGTGTGTGTGTGTGTGTGTGTGAGAGAGAGAGAGAGAGAGAGAGAGAGAGACTGAGAAGGTTAAGAGTCACATATGAAAGGCAACCGTGCAACAGCAGATTTTTCCAGCTTGATTTTCCCCACTTAATGTACCCCTCGCTCACCCTTACAGACAAGTTCCTGAGTAGAATCTGATGTCTCTATTCTTAGCATATGTGGTTATGGGGGGCCCTTCCCATATGTTCTTCTTCACTAGATTTCCTCTCAGCCCATCACTTCATTCTTTCTTCCTTCAAGTGTAAATCTTTTTGTTCACCATCTGTATCTTTTTTGCTCTGCATACTTGCCCTAAGAGTGAATCTACTTTTTCCCCCTTTAGCCATTTTTTTCTTGACCCATTCAGGTTGCAGTTACTGTTTCACACACTGTTTCATGTTTTATAGCATTGGTACTCAGTCCAAAACTTTTTGCATGTTTTAGAAGTTAGCATGTGAGGTACAGCTGCAGGCACCTGCTCAAGCTTACAAGAAAACATAGCAAGTTGAGTCATTTTTGTTTCAAGCATTTTTGTTGGTGTGCATTTTTTTTTAAATCTTTGATTAAATACAGGTTTGATCAAATGGAGAGAGAAGCAGTGCAGCAGTGAAATTTAGCTCAGCTAAACTAAAGCAAACTGTAGCAGGTCATAACATCATATTTTTATTTTTGCCTTTGCCTCTTTAATTGCAGCATGGTAAATACAATTTAGGTCACTATCAACCACAAGCAAGAAGATTCTCAGGGTTTATAAATAATTTCAAAATTATTGTAAGTTTGCAAGTGTAATGGGTGCTGCTAACTGCTGTCACATGACTTCATAATATGTTTTGTCTTCTACTTATAATGTCTGGAAAGAAAGCTTTCAACTCAAATCATGGCATGGCAAAATTTCAGATTCCTGAACCTGTTAAAGTCTTGGCGTATTATTCCGTTATTAATCTTAGAGCATGCAATTTAGTACCTAGTGTGAATTATTCATTGTGAAACTAATAAGAAAGGCATGCTGTTCCAAGAGTCTGGACCCATGAATGGGTCATAGAAATTTAAACTACACAAGATTTCCAATTTATTTTGACTCATCCTTTTTAAAGCAACTGTGCACAATGTGTTTGCTGAGCTGTAAGAAAGAAAGAAAGAAAGAAAGAAAGAAAGAAAGAATATTAACTAGCATGACTGAATCTGTTAAAAGTTACATTCCTTGTAATAAAAGATTTATCTGTCGTCCCCCCCCCTTAGTATTTGTTGTGGTGTCGGACATGCCTCATTGCTTGTTTCTTTGGTTTTGGCGCTTTCCCTTTTTCCAAATGACAAACCAAGCTAACCTCAGTCCATTAAAGCAGCATGAAAAAAATTCACAGATTAACTGAGAGCAGACTTTTGACAAGAAAAGATGCAGACACTTGAGTTGAATGAACTGGCTCTTTGCAGTAAAAGTAAACAAGGCTCTGTTATTGTTGGGCCACCAGAGCTGAATGTAGTGGCTTTTTTATTTGTATGCTCTTTGTTAGCTCATGGACCCTGTGCTATGCTTGAAGACAATGAGTTTCTGGGGCAGAGGGTGTCATCCTGTTTGCATGTACACATGGATGTCCTGTGTGGACTGTCAAGCATGCATTTACACACTGGCTAATCGTTCCTTACTTCATAGGTAAAATTGTTGAAAAAGACAGGAAAGGCAGGTATGATATGAATGTGTGAGTTGTGGACCTGGTGGCCATCTTGGGGGTCATTAAAGAAAAAAAATGAATAGAAAATCCTCACAAGGATTGTGTGTGTGTGTGTGTGTGTGTGTGTGTGTGCGCATTTACATGTCTGTATTTGTGCTTGTAGAGCACAAATTGTTTGTTCTCACGTAAGTGTGTTCCTGTACTCATCATAGTCACAGTTGTGGGGATCTGAATGCAGATATCTCTCATTTAGAGACATACAAGATAAAGGAGTATCCTACAATAACACACACACCCAAACCAACACTACATATGCACTTCTCCATAGAGCTTCAAAGACAAAGGGCTAAAAGACACACTTAGACTGCAAGAGACACACAAAAAGATGTATACACGCACACACACACACACACATTCATCTTCAGTATCAACATCCCAGCTGTGTGTTTGTTCAGCCTAGCCTAGCTTGATTGAATGTGTACAGTTACTTTCTTTTTCTCTCACTCGTTCCATCTCAGATTTCTCTTAGATAAAAGGTTATTCTTTAATCTTTCTTCATTTGCTTACTCCTTTAATCCACTCTTTTGCCTTTCAAACAACACTGTAACACAGCAGACTGCAATGGGAGCAAAGGAAGTGCCCTGCTCCATTAGGCTGCCCATAAAGAACATATGTGTGTAACTCAATAGCCAAGCTAGCCATCTATGAACATTTTAGCCACAATGCACACATACACAAATGTACATAGACATGAATGTGAGCAAAAGCAATACAAAGAAAATGAAACATACACATGATACATACAAAGACACAAGGTCATAAATACCCATACACATGATACACACAAAGCATCTAACAGACACACACAAACACACACATGCTTTATCAGTCTCATCTTGCTGTGATACACATTTCATTCAGTGCTATTAAGTTTCTCTGGGGGGTACGTAGGCCACAATAATGACCCACCAGAAGAATGACATAAAAACGAAGGAATGTCAGAATTAGCCCCCAGGAAAAAAAAAAAAGAAAAAGAAATGGCACATGGGATTCATTATGTTTATTGGTACACAACTGCTACACACAGGCCTCTCTCCTTGTTCCTATTCGTCCTTTGCCAAAAAGAGCACTCTCTATGCATGCCAGAGAAAAAAAAGAAAGCTCTTTCTCTTAAGAGGTGGTTAAGAACAAAAAGTTGTGCTTGTCCTGTAGACACAGCATGTTTAATGCACCTTTTATGGTGAATGCTGGACCAAAAGTGAGTCACTGCCTCTAGTCCAGTTAAACGGTCCTAGTTTAGAGTTATTGTCTGCCAGTGTGGATATGATAGAAAAGTTGCGAGTGGGGGTACATTTTTAAATAAGACTTAGACTTTCTTTATTGTCATTCAGATTTGCATCAAACAATACACATCAGAATGAGATTTCGTTGCTTTGGCTCAGTGTAGTGCAGAAATGAAACAGCAGTAAGTATGTTACCTAAAATATATGTAAATAAATATATATAAAAGAAAAGTGTGTATAAAATCCTATATACAATATAAAGTGTATTGCCTGAATATAAAGTAGAGATGAAATGTCTTCAAGAATCTTCAAGCAAGTCCAGTTGCTCTCTTCTACCACCCACAGTTTACTATGACCTGGATGACTGAGAATCTTCACAGACCGATATACAGACAGTTTGAGCACGAAACAGAGATTAGTAGTGTTTATGTTACACCCCTAATGCACACAAATGAGGCTGACAGATTATTGACCAAACAGAAGTGCTACTATTCATTAGCCATATACCCAAATTCATTGGGAAAATTTGGTGGGGTGGCATGGTGATGCAGTGGTTAGCACTGTCACCTCACAGCAAGAACGTTTTAAGTTTGGGAAAAATGCCACACCACCAATTCATTGGGAAAAATTGGTGGGGTGGCATGGTGATGCAGTGGTTAGCATTGTCACTTCACAGCAAGAAGGTTTTAAGTTTGAAGCTCGCAGCTGACAGGGGCCTTTCTGTGCAGAGTTTGCAATGTTCTTTTTGTATCTGCGTGGGTTTCCTCCAGGTGCTCCAGTGTCCTCCCACAGTCCAAAGACATGCAGATTACATCAAGTGGCTACTCTAAATTGCCCATTGGTGTGAGTGTGAATGGTTGTTTGTCTTTGTGTTCGCCCTGCAATAGATTGGTGACCCACGATGTGCCCTGCCTCTTACCCAAAGTCAGCTGGGAATGGTTCCAGCTTCCCTCATGACCCTGTTGGATAAGCAATATAGATAATGGATGGATAGATGGGGAAATGGTGCCAAGTACATAAAGCATCATGTTGGAAACTTCACTTTAGCTTTTTTCCACTTTAGTAAAAACTGTATTTGACCCAAACAGTACATAAGGGTTACAAGTTTGTCTCATAAATTCTGTACCCATGCAGGCCTGCAGACTCCACAGCTGAAAGTACAGCCCAATGTTGTGAATGAGGGTGATGAAGTTATAGCCACATGCAGTGCACCAGAGGAGATTGGTAGTCTTAACATCTATTTCTACAAGAACAACCAAGAGCTCCATATTGCCCGTTACAAAAACAATTCAGCAACCATTACTGTAAAGGTTCAAGAACCAGGAAACATCTTCCTTCACTGTAAATACATGCTTTTGCTGTATCCTAGTGCAGGCCATTCCAACAACAGCAACATTGTGAACATCTCTGTGCAAGGTAAAGACTCACAAACTTGAACAATTTCAGCTATTTTGTTTTGCTGTAAGAATGTATCTTCCCATGCTGATCATTCCTGAATGGCCGTCAGGAAAATGAGTTGCAAATATTCAGCTGTCTCAACACTGAAATGTAGTTATTGTTACTATATTCCACTGTATACTTCCATTTTTGTAACTTTCTTTTCAGAACTTCAGATAACACCATCAATAAAAATTTTACCGAATGCAGTTATGGAGGGGGAAAGGGTGTACATTATCTGCAATGTTTCAGATTACTCCCAAAGTGGCCTTGAAGTCTTTCTGACCAAGGACACTGTCTTATATAAAGGCCATCAATCATTCAGTCACAGCTTTGTGGTAAGAGCAAATGACTCTGGAGAATATGTGTGTAAAACTGAAAGGGGCAATGTTCAGAAGAGCTCCAAGGCTCAGCTGCAGGTAGCAGGTAACTATCCATATACAGTAACTATGTCATATACCCTGTTGACCTGTTATCACCAGGTCACAAAGATTGGTTCCCTTTTTGTTGTAATTGCTCTAACAAAGTGTCATCTTACAATACAAGTACAGCTAATTACACTTTCTTCTTTACCACTTAGAGTTGTTTTCAAGACCTATTCTAACTATGACTCCAAAGTATGTGTTCGAGGAACAACGCTTCAACCTGAGCTGTAGTATCTCTGAAACACAAATCACTTCCACAGATGTGAAATACAGCATTTATAAAGACAAGAAACATCTAAAAGTTGGACAGGTTTTCAGTGGTTTAGCAAGCAAAGCCAGCATTGGAAGTTACTACTGTAAGGCTGAAGCTAAAGGCATCAACAAAACCAGCATGCCATTGGTTATTAATGTTAAAGGTAAACAAACATTATAGTGTTTCAATATATGGCATCAATATTCATTGTCAGAAATAGGGGTATAGTAGGAGTCCATTTCTGTCCCCCAAGGTACAATCTACACTAATGTACCATCTATGGTTCATTATCGGACCTCAAGGTGACTATGTGTACCTTTTTAGGGCCACAAAGATACATATATGTTCCCAAGCAGTATATAAACGGTACAAATAAGTACCTTAGAGGATACTGCCCCAATGACAAACTGTTGTACCCTTAAAGGCACAAAAATTTACTTTATTTTCTGAGAGTGTTGAATATAGGCTTAATTCATGAATGATTTCATGTCACTCTGCCATACATGTCACTCTGCCATACATGTGGTATATTCTTTAAAAAAGTAATTAATAAATAAAATTATAGCCATGTTATTACACATTATTGTACAACTGTCTATGTCAGTCTATGTTTATTTTCATATACAGTTGTGGTCAGAAGTTTACATACAGTGACATGAATGTCATCTTGGATATGAATGTCATGGCAACATTTGAATATTTCAGTAATTTCTTTTAAGTGTTCTTTTTCCATGGCAGAATGTACAGCATACATCTTTAATTAAAAAAAACCACTAGAATTTGGTGTACAGGTTTTAATATTCTTTGGGTTTTCTGAAATCAACACAGGGTCAAAATTATACATATAGGGTCAAAAATATTCATGCAGCACACCTAATATTCGGGTAAAATGTCTCTTCGCAAGATTCAACTTGACCAAACATTTTTGTTTACCATGAACAAGCTTCTGGCAGAATTCTGATTGGATATTTCACAACTCTTCATGGTAGAATTGGTAGAGTTCAATTAAAAATTTTTTTACCCTTTCCCTCCCCTTGGCATGGACTCGACTTATACGCACGGCCTATATATTTTCAATAGGGTTGAAGTCAGGACTTGTTTTAAGCTTAATATTAGTCTGCTTTATCCTCCACAACCAGCTCTGATGGGTGTTTTGGGTTCACTGTTCTGTTGTAAGTCCCAAGTCATGTTCAAGTTTCTGATGGTTTATGCTGAAGAATTCTGAGGTAGTCTTCCTTCATTATTCCATCCACTTTGTGCAGTGAACCAGTTCCACTGGCAGCAAAACAGCCCCAGAGCATGATGATCCTACCACCACCACCAGCTGGTACAGTGTCCC
>JAOBAM010000002.1:21059353-21070155 GCA_025212355.1 Notarius kessleri | reverse complement strand
CTGAATAAAATATGGAATTTTGAAACTTCCACATCATTGCATTCCGTTTTTATTTACAATTTGTACTTTGTCCCAACATTTTTGGAGTCGGGGTTGTAGAACCCTTGTTGGATGTAATTTTGAACCATAATACAGGATCCTATTGAGCCATTTCTCTGAAGGATTTTACTCTTAAACATTTGAGTTTGAATTGTGTTTGTCAGAAATGTTTATGATTTGAAGGTGGGCTCTGTGTTCAATTTCAGGTGTAATGATAGTACTATACTTATTCTTTAACATTGATATTCTTTTATGTTAGTATTAACTCATGCCTTAATTAGTGGGATCTCTTAATGGCCTGACAAACCTTACACCTGCTTGTGTTGTCGTTGTGAAGGTGTTTGTTTTCCCAACACCAGTTTCTTCCAATTTGAATCTATAAAACTGAGATCGTTCCCAGATGATGAGTGAAGTCCTTTTTCTTTTAATTCACAAGGGTCAGTGGGTGGTCTGGCAGCTATATTACAGGCTTGTAGATGAAGCACAAGTAATAATTTAGTGTGTGATAAAGTGTGAGTGGGCAGCGTTTTGTCATATCAGTGTTGTGTAGCATTATGAGCACTCATTAGTGTTCCAAAGAGAGTTATATAGAACTGAATTAGGAGCTGTGATCTCATGGGGCCCCCAAGGGCCACGGCAACACAAGGAGTGAATTTTTCTTTTACGAGTCCCATATCATGGAAGGAATATATTTGTTCAAATAAAGAGTGCAACGCAATGAGGCACATCCACCTTTAACGCAATGTAACATCCTGTAAAGTCCTTTATTAGCATATGGAAATCATGTGACCAGGCCATGACTAACAAGGCTCGTGTATTCAAATGTTTAAAAAAGAGTGGAGGTGTACGTGCGGCTTCCTTAACAGGTATCATTGGAATTTGATTTGAGATGATCCTTGCTAAAAATAAATAAATAAATAAATAATTATACTGTATATACACTCATTACTTTGTACATGTTTTTTTCATACACAGGTTTGCATGTTCAGTTCAATATATGTTCAGGCAATATACTTCAACAATCTGGAGTTTATATGCTGACTACATGTGGTGTTTGGGGAAAATAAGGACTTGAAGAGAAGCATTCAATTACCTTTTTTTTTTAACTAATCAATGGAATCCTCATTAGCCCCTTTAACCATTTGAGTGAAACAACATGCAGCTTTGGTGGTAATTACTGTCCTCCAAGAAACCTTCCATTTAATTTTTTATTAATTATACCAAAATAAGTCAGCAGTAGTTTCTATCTTATTCAGAAATGTGATTAATACCTGGATGCCTTCTTGTGCACATGGTGGCACAAAGGCTATCTGTCTGTCAGAACTTCTTGCTAAGTTCCAACCAGGAACAGAAAACCCTGGCAGTTATATGGTGTTTACAGAACCATAGTTACACATGTAACATAGTCTTGTATATAATTCCTTACCCATGGTGTTTAATACCTGGGTAGCTAATAAAAAAAGCAGGACCCTGGGTAAGTTTGCAGCAATGTTGCACCATGTATATTGGCATCCATAAACCACATTGATGAAGAACCATTCTGCCTCATGAATTGCCTAAACAAGCCATGCACGAGGCAATGTCATACACCCTCACCAGAATAACATCACTGTGTCAACTTTAGGTGCTTGGGAATCATACCCCTGAATATATCACTGAACATACATGCACCTGAACATACCACTTTGTCCAATGAAGCCAACAGTGACTCAGTGTATGTGTTAACAGCTGGCTTGTGGCCCAAGTCAGCCTGCTTGCAATCCATCATGTTAGTTAAAACATATGTTGCAGAGCTCGAACACTCTGCAGTAGCCTTACACTAAGGCCCAGTGAAATCCTTTGTGGCCAGATTGAGCAGAACACTGCCCTATCAGTTGTATATCAGCCCCTGGTCCAATCAGGACCACCACCATTTTGAGGCTGGGTATCCCAGATAGTTTGCAATCTGCCAGCAGTACATGTAAGCCTGTAAGGACTAAATCCAATGTACTTCTGACACACTACTGATGCCAGAGTTGAACATTGCAGTTCAGTTGTTGGTTTACTGTCAGCTAGGAAATATCTTCCAAATGTGGTTCCAGATATAATGCACTTTGCGAGACACTTCACAATTCCTTCTTCCTAATGGAACAAGGAGTGAGTGTTTCATCTTAGAAGGAGCTTTCACTTCATGGACTGATTTCTTTTCTCACACTAATGTAATATAAGCACTGGTGGTAAATGTGGATTGTCTCAGCATCATTCCAGTGGACAATAGTTATTGTATATCTGGGCTCAGAAGCACATTCACACCAATCTCCTGTTCAAATTGCACTAGAGTTCAGGAAAAGATTCTTAATTTTCATTTTCATGAATTGCATATCCTATTCGGGGTCATGTTGAATTCAGAGCCTACCTGGGGAACATATCCCTGATCAAAAGTACATGTATCCACACGATGCAACCCTTGAGATGATGCTGTAATTAATTGTTTACCAGGCACAGTCTTGTATGAGACTCTGAGTAGCCTCGATCTCAGTTGACTAGCAGGAAACAGTTACAGGTTTTTGATGCTCAGCAGTGGCTGCAGTAGTTTGTAGTCCCTTTGCAATGCTTGTGTTCCTCTGACAAGCCTCTATAGATGAATAAACTTGGCTTCTTCCCACACGGACTGATTCTGAATCAAAATAGTTCCACGTGTAAATAATGATACATTGGCTGCCATCTGAGTGTTTGCCCCACTTGTTAGTACTAGACTAACATGTCACTAAAAGTGGTTCACTTTTCAGTGACTAGCAGGTCTCCAGTAGCATTCATTTACATATTTCTAAGGTAAGTTTTCTCAGTTGGCAAGTACAGGAAATGATGCAAGATGAGGGATCATCTAGGCAGCAAGCCTTGCCCATTATTCTCCTGATGTATGCAACATGGGTTTGCTTCAATACAGGGGTGTCAATGTCTGGTTCTTGGCTATTGGCAAACTCACACTTGTCATTCAGTAACATGACTAACATAGTCTTGAGAGCTTTTATTTCTCTTGAGAACCTGGCCATGTTTTTCTAGATTCTATATATGCAGAAGTATATCAGCCCCATCACAAAATACACCACTCTAACATTCCTGGTTGAGTTCTTTCATGGTTGAGAATGTTTCAAATGGTGATTTATTGAAAATATGGCTACAAAACAGGTTCATGAGGATCAATAGTATATAAAGGACTTTGGCTTTTGAGAGCAGTGCCAATGAGAAATAATGATTCATGCACCTAAGGGGCCTATGGCATTACTTCCCTGTACTATCCCCAAGAAGAAAAGGCATATGGCTCAAATTAGGTTTTTTAGGTGTCTGTCAACTTCTTCACAACCTTGAATACTGTTGGATAGCTGGTAATCTTGGTCAGCCAAGACTATGCATATACACTGATTAATATGCACAACCTTTAAGGCTGGAAGCCCTAGCAGTGACACTGACAGTTCAGTTACCATGTAGATTTTGTATAGTTGTTTTTTTTTTTTTTCCTGTTGCTTAAATTTTCTATGAAATGTCCCTTCATATAGAGAATATAGCACCTTAGCCCATATAGCACTTTGTAGAGTTCTAATTGTAGAATGGTTGTTCTGACCATTTATCTCACAAATGTAAATGATAATCATGTCCCTGGTTAGTCTGCAACAGTGTGGGCAGCTGCAATAATCATACTTAGGTATTGAAAGTGTCTGTTGTAATGTGAATGTACAAGCATAATGGGAATCATAAGATGTTTAGAATCTCTTCTACTTCTTCTCCCATTGTATATATGATTATGTTGACCTGATATTCCTGCATGTTTTTGTGGAAGTCTGATGCTATCCTGGAGTCTTCAAAATACCTCAACAGTTAGCAACATTATCGTACCTAAAATTAAAGCTTGGTGTTACTAAGAAACTAATGGGAATGACTGAGGCTCTAGTTTAATGCTATGTTTCGTGTTTTCCAATTGCTGTCAAACAAGCTAGTAGTTTATTACTAAGTTATTATTCATGAAACTACATGTGTCTGAATGCTTATGTTGGTTAGTTATCAATGTCACCTGTGAGCCACTTGTTGCCAAGTGTTGCCAATGTTGCAGATTGAAGGTTGCAATCTGCTCTCCGCACCTCCATGTATACATACATCCATGTACCAGATTCCATTTGGTGAACAAACTTTTGAACACTATGTTTTACAATATAGTCACTAAAGAGGATAAAAATTGAGGTAATCTCATCTAAAGTTATTTAAGAGTTTAGTTTGAATCAGTTAGTGGTAAGTAAATGAGAAAATGTCACATGTTTGCTAAAAAGGTTTATGATTTGTCATTTTCATTTCTTGTCAAATTGCCTCTTTCTATGAATGTAGATTGCTCTTGGACACATTTATGCATTGAAAATATGAGGCATTCATACCTATCTAGCTCTCTTGCAAGCAAACCTACACACATAGGGAATGTACTACTGGACTCTGATGAACTGACAATATGATTTTATCAAGGCTTCACTAGATTTAAACTTTCCCTAGTGTCAGTAGGAGCACTGAAACCAACAGCACTAACCAAACTACAAACATGGCCGCCAAATACTATAATGACCAAGATTCACAGCACCCCCTGTCACCGGAGTACTGAACTCAGCTTTCTGTCATTAGTTCAATTACCACCATGCTACTTAAGCCCCTCTCCAACTCTGCCTCAGTGTGAAGTATTGTTCTGCTTTCCCAGTCCATAACCAGCCTTTGTATTCTCTGCCTGATCTCTCATTATTTTGACTCTTGCCATCCTTCTCATGCTTCTTCTTCCTGGTTTTGTCTACATTACTCCATTTGCTGATCGACCAACCCTTGCCTGCCTACTGACTATGATTTCCGCTTTTCTATTTGGCTCTATGCTGTTTGTTTGTCACTTCTTCCTGTGATTACATCTGTAAGTGCCTGCACTCTGACAGGATACTTCGTGATAGAATGGATGTAGTGGAAGAAGCCAAACAGACCCTCTGAATGCTCAGGGAAGATTGTTAGGAGAACATTAACAGATGCTCACTGATCTCAATATGCGGATGACATAACTAGCAACTGTGATGTCATAGGCCTTCCTTCCACACCCTGAGACAGGTTCAAATGCCATGCTACAACTTCCTGTTCCAGAGAAGTATGCCGGAGACACCACTGCCTGTAAAGGGTTTCTGCTTCAGTGCTCACTGTACTTCTCCACTATGCCTCGTCTCTCGGATGAACACAAGATTGTCAAGGTTTTGTCCTTTCTCACTGGTAAGGCACTACAATGGGCCAGTGGTATATGGAGGAAAGGGGGTGAACATACAACTTCGTGTGAATATTTGATCAGGAACCCAAGGGCATATAAATTGGAAAGAGTCTCCTCAACATGAAGCAAGGCTCTAGAAAAGTTGCAGAGTATGTCCTAGACTTTTGGATGCTTGCTGCAGCCAGTGGATGGAATGAACCAGCATTGAAAGCTGATTTTTATCAGGGTCTCTGTCCTGAAATTCTGAGTGAAATGGCATCTAGGGATGTCAACCTGACACTGGACTCCCTGATAGACCTCGCCATCTGGCTGGACCACCTGCTTGCCAGCTGACACTCTATCAAAGAAACCTCTGAGTCTGCTCCACACACTAAGGAAGGTGTACCCATGGAAGTTTCTCACACTCACCTGAAGAAGTTGGAGCGAGAAAGGAGAAAGAAAGAGGGTCTCTGTTTCTACTGCGGAAGTTCTGCTCATCAGATAAAGCAATGTCCCATCCATCCTGCATGCTCCAAGCCTGTGGAACCCACCACCCAGGTGGTGAGTCCCAATCGAAAATTTAATACACAGTCATTTAAAGTGCCTGTTTTGTTAAAGTTGGTATCTTCCACACGTCTTGTCTGCATTCACAGACTCAGGGGCAGAAGGAAATTTCATCAACGACATAATTGTCCAGATGTACAACCTACCCACCATCCCTCTGCAAAAGCCCATCAGCATCTGAACTATTGACAGAGGACCCATAGGTAAAGGCAGGATAACCTTCAGAACCACTCCCATTCATATTCAGGTGGGAGCACTCCATTCTGAACAAATCTCTCTCTATGTAACCTCTACTGAATGTCACTATATCATTCTGGGATATCCTTGGCTACAACTTCATGATCCTCTGATCTCCTGGTATAACAAGGAAATTCTGCAATGGTCACTTACTTGCTTCTAAAACTGTCTTGTGCACCCACAACTCAGGATTGCTTCCACATCAGTGGAGAGCCCCCAACCAGACTCCATCAAGAACATCCCTGAGTGCTACCTTGACCTGCAAGAAGCTTTTAGCAAGGGGAAAGCTTGTGGGTTACCTCCTCACTGACCATATGACTGTGCCATTGACCTTATACTAGGTATGTCAC
This sequence comes from Notarius kessleri, assembly GCA_025212355.1. Lineage (NCBI taxonomy): Eukaryota > Metazoa > Chordata > Actinopteri > Siluriformes > Ariidae > Notarius > Notarius kessleri. The sequence goes on along the minus strand of JAOBAM010000002.1, from coordinate 21,063,732 downwards.
CTCCCCATGGACGTATTTACCCTCTCTCCCAGAAGGAACATGCGGCTATGGAAGAATACATTCAAGAGGCCCTCAATCAGAGATGCATCCATCCATCTAAGTCGCCAGCCTCGGCAGGCTTCTTTTTTGTCGAGAAGCGAGGTGGCAGCCTTAGGCCATGTATTGATTATAGAGGGCTTAATCAAGTCACAGTTAAATATCCATATCCTTTGCCTCTGGTTCCATCTGCACTAGAACAGCTCCGCTCAGCAAAGGTGTTCTCCAAGCTTGACCTGCACAGCGCATACAACTTGATAAGAATCAAGAAGGGTGATGAATGGAAAACTACATTTAGCACCATCACTGGTCACTTCGAATACCAGGTAATGCCATATGGCCTTTCTTCGACTCCCAGTGTATTACAATGTCTGATCAATGATGTGCTGAGGGGCATGCTAGGCTGCTACATCATAGCATACATAGATGACAATTTGATATATTCCCCCAATGAAGAAAGCCCTCAAGAACATGTCAGAGCAGTTCTCCAACGTTTATTTGAGAACCACCTCTATGTTAAAGCCGAAAAGTGTGAGTTCCATAAGAAGCAAATCTTGTTCCTAGGATGCATCATTAGTTCTAAAGGAGTCAGCATGGACTCCTCCAAGGTAGCCACAGTTATGTCTTGGCCAGTACCCACCTTGATCAAAGAACTTCAGTGTTTCTTGGGGTTTGCAAATTTCTATCAATACTTCATTCGAGGTTTTAGCTCCATTGCAGCACCGCTGATGGCCTTGCTTAAGAAGGGACCCAAACAGCTGCAATGGAATCCCTCTGCAGAGGAAGCCTTTAACCAGCTAAAGAAAATGCTCACCTCAACCCCAGTTCTGTGGCATCCTGACCCAACCAAACCTTTTGTCGTGGAAGTCAACACATCTAACATGGGTGTTGGAGGAATCTTGCCCCAACATTGTGGAGAGAAGCACAAACTTCATTCTGTGGCTTATTTCTCTAAGAAGCTGACATCTGCAGAATGCAATTATGACATAGGTAACCATGAACTCTTAGCCATCAAACTCGCACTTGAGGAGTGGCAACACTGGCTGGAGGGAGCCACTCATCCTTTCACGATACTCACGGACCTCAAGAACCTAGAATATCTCAAAAAAGCAAAGCACCTCAATCCATGCCAAGCCACATGGGCCCTCTTCTTCACCTGATTCAATTTCACCATCTCATTCCATCCAGGGTCAAGAAATATGAATGCAGATGCTCTGTCATGCACTTTCACCTCCTCACAGCAAGAATCCACCACTTCCACAATTCTTCCACCCAAGTGCTTCATTCAGTCTATTACTTGGGACTTAGACCAGCAAATACAAAGCGCTCAACCCAGAACCATTCCAGTAAGCCTTCCACCTGGTCTTCTTTATGTTCCAAAGCAGTTCAGAGATCAACTCATCACCTGGGCCCACACATCTCCTGCTACAGGACATCCAGGTAGCCAACGAACCTTCCAGTTACTAAGCAACAAATACTGGTGGGAAAATATGCTCACAGAGATCCACCAGTTCATTGCATCTTGCTCAGAATATGCCCAAGCCAAGGTGCCTCATACTCTGCCAGCGGGTAAGCTGTGTCCACTTCCTGTACCACAGAGACCATGGTCACACATAGCCCTCGACTTCATCACAGACCTGCCACCTTCTATGGGAAACACCATCATTGTAATCATAGACCAATTCTCCAAGGCACTAAAGCTCTTTCTGTTACCTGGCATCCCGACTGCATTCCAGACCACCAAACTTCTGTTTCAGTACATATTCAGGTACTTTGGCATTCCTGAGGACCTAGTCAGCGACAGAGGTCCTCAATTAATTTCCCATATATGGTCATGTTTCATGGAGCAACTTGGAGTATCGGTCAGTCTCACATCAGGGTATCACCCTCAGTCTAACGGACAAGTGGAGAGGGCCAACCAGGAAATTGGATGCTTCCTAAGGTTCTTTTGCATGAGGAACCCAGGGGACTGGGCATGTTTCATTCCATGGGCCGAGTATACACAAAACTCTTTGAAACACTCTTCCATGCAGCTGACTCCTTTCCAGTGCATACTTTGCTACCAGCCCCCTTTGTTCCCCTGGGACAATACACCTATGCAAGTCCAAGCCATCAAGGACTGGTTCACATGCAGCCAAGCCATTTGGGAAGAAGTACATCAATGTATCAAAACAGTTAACGCAAAACACAAAGAATACACCAACAAACACAGGGGTAACAACCCAGACTTTGCACCTGGTTACAGGGTATGGGTCGCCACCAAAATCTCCGACCATCTAACACTTGCCGAAAACTCCAAGCCCGGTACATTGGTCCATTTAAGGTCCTGAGACAAATCACTGAAGTTTCCTACAGGTTAGAACTCCCCCCACAGAGTCAGATATCACCAACATTTCATGCTTCCTGTCTCAAGCCGGCCACCCCAGGCCCACTAGCCGAAAACCCCCTTATTCAAGAGCCACAACCACTGAGTTTGGAGGGAGAACCCATCTACCAGATAAATTGACTGCTCGAATCCAGATGCAGAAGAGGTCAGATTGAATATCTGGTAGATTGGGAAGGCTATGGGCCTGAAGAGAGAAGCTGGGTATGTGCTAAGGATGTCCTCAATCCCCTGTTGAAACAGGAGTTTCACGCTCAAAATCCTGGCAAACCAGCACCTAGGGGCAGAGGGTGCCCCAAGAAAAGTATAGCTTCAAGAGAGAGCTCCTTGGGGGGGTTCTGTCAGTAGGAGCACTGAAACCAACAGTGCTAACCAAACTACAAACATGGCCGCCGAAGACTACAATGACCAAAATTCACAGCACCTCCTATCACTGGAGTACTGAACTCAGCTGTCTGTCATTAGTTCAATTACCACCACGCTACTTAAGCCCCTCTCGAACTCTGCCTCAGTGCGAAGTATCATTCTGCTTTCCCAGTCCATACCAAGCCTTTGTATTCTCTGCCTGATCTCTCATTATTTTTACTCTCGCTATCCTTCTCATGTTTCTTCCCAGTTTTGTCTACGTTACTCTGTTTGCTGATTGACTGACCCTCGCCTGCCCACTGACTACGATTTCTGCTTTTCGATTTGGCTCTATGCTGTTTGTTCATCGCTTCTTCCTGCGATTACATCTGTAAGTGCCTGCACTCTGACACCTAGTTGGCCAGTTCTATTTCTTATCAAAAGGGAAATCTATACCTCTATCAGCATATGGGCTTTTTTTATTTTGTGTGTTTTGATGAAAAAAATTTTTTTTTTTCAAACAGCCATTCAGTGAGTGAGGAATGAGAAAGCAGAAGCCCATAAAATTAAATGAATGTGTGGTGCAGACAGAGAGAGAGAGAGAGAGATGAATAGACAGCAGTTATCAAAGCTAGATATAGAACCTTATGGCCTGAGGTAGAATTCATTCAGAGGATTGCAAAATGAATTGCCTTGGTGTGTGTGTGTGTGTGTGTGTGTGTGTATAGACTTCCTCCCTTAACTAAATGATGTTCTCCTTTTGCTACTGTAATTACAAGGCAGACTGAGTCAAGAGTGTGTTTACCAAGGCAGCAGCTCAAGATCAAGGCCATACAAAACACACACACACACCGTGCACCTGCGGTAGTTATGTCATTTTTGATCACAAAGCAGGAATTCCATTATCACAAGCTAGCTGACCAAACGGACACACACACACACACACACACACACACACACACACACACATTCTTTCATCAGGGTTTTCCCATCCCATGTACATGTTTGCAATTGTTTGTTCAACCTGTCATTACCATATGCCTGTATTTCTCACTAAATCAAAAGGCATGACTAGACACATTAGTTTTACCACAGTAAACTTGTCTGTACCCATCCTAATGGTAAGGCACCACTTGCTAAGCATACTAATTTGTTGTATCACACACAGATAAATAGTGTTTTGGTCTAAGATGTCTATGTAGTTAGTTGTTAGGCTTCAAAACAAAGTCTAGAGTCTTGAGACTAGAATGTTTAATGTTGGATCATTCCATGCACAAATGCTTACAGATTGACATTCACTTTTATTTTGCTCCAGAACATAAACCCGGACTTTCCTAAAACTGCACTAAGCAGTCACAATGTTAACATACACTCAAACTCACTGTCAGCTTTATTGGGAAGACCCTGACACCTGCACATTTATGCAGTTATCTAATCAGCCAATCTTGTGACAGCAGCACAATAAAAATAAATAAATAAATAAATAATGCAGATACAGGTCTAGAGTTTCAGTTAATGTTCACATCAAACATCAGAATTCTGCACCTTCCTGTTTCTCTGGCTGGTGAGCATCCGAATTGCCATGAGGTTTCCCATGAAGCCAACCAAAAATGAC
>JAOBAM010000002.1:20971412-20981478 GCA_025212355.1 Notarius kessleri | reverse complement strand
ACACTGCTCTGTACTTCTGTGCAGCTTATTACACACAGTGTCACACACGTCCTCTCCTCAAAACAAAAACCTGTCTCACCCTTCATATGTTTTATATCAAATGTTATAAACATACATAAATATTTCTTCACCAATTGACTTTTTTTTTAATGGAAGTGAACTTTATAGACTCTGTCAGTTGGGCAAAATTCATGTTCTCTTAGTTGTTGAAGGGGAGACCAGCTAGAAAAACGTGCTGTGCTTAAAACATGGAGATCTTGTTAAAGGTATGGGGAATAACAGACAAGCTTGTAAAAGTCTGGTCAGGTCATGTTTTACAGTAAGACCATAAAAGTACAGATGGGAATAGTGCATAATGGACTGGAAGAGTGAGTGACATTCTGGAGAGAAAAAAAACAGCCACATAGATATAAGGTATATACAGTGGTTTACTGGAGAGCAAGGGGTTTTAAGAAGATTTAAATTGGGTGCTGGGATGCATGTGTGCATTTTTAGCAAATACATTCTTTTAAAATGTCTTCATTTAACACACACCACACATCATCAATTTCTCTCGCATTGCTACCCTCTCGCCTCCATATGTGACCCCCTGACCTTTGCTGGGAAGTTCATCGTAGGTCAGAGCCAAGCTCCTGAGGTGTGACTGTTTTCTTTTTCAAACACACTCATCCTCATTGCTTCTTTATCTGCCTCTTTTGACTGAGCATGATTAATCACTATGTTTTCTTCTGAATGAGAGAGGAAGAAGGAAAGATGGTGATTAATGATGACGAAGAACTGGAGACCACTGCTTGGCCAAGGCTGTCAGATGGATCTAGTCTCATAGCCATTGCAAATAAACCCCCCACCACCACCCAACTACACACACACACACACACACACACACACACACAGAGTCTATAAGTGTTTCCATAACCACCAGCATTTTTGGCCATGTCTATCAGCTAATATTGGAAATGAATAAGTTATGATTTACGAGCAGGGCAGATTGCTTTATTGAGTTGAATTCTATAATGAGCACTCAGACTGTCAACAAGGATAATCCATTATGACACAAATCCCCTAATGACAAAAATGAGGTTAGTGATGGATAGAACAGATCCAAGAACATCTCAGATGCTAAATGATTTAAATACTGTGAATGCATAATGGATTTGTACTTAATACCTTTCTTCCCATCAGTGCAAGTAAAACCACCAGTGTGTCTTTAAAGAAAATATCGCATCTCCAGTTTTGTATTCCATTATACTCTCATGGTTTCACAGAAACTATGCAATGCTTAATGCAAGAATCTCAGTTTTTATTATTTTGATTGCAAATAGTTTTGCAAAGTGATCAGCATTGAAAGTGGGAATAAATGTTCACCCACTATTCAACATATTTATGTGTAATCCATGTTGACATCATTTATTATATAATATAGAAAAAAACCTGTGTTGCTACAGCACATTTATATGTAAATATAACAAAACATACCGAGATTGTAAAAGCAAACCCACATTGAGTTAACACTGAAATGCATGTGAGACATTACTGGCTATCTGTTCACCCCATCTGGCCAATGCAGCCCCCCCCCAATACAAAACAATAATCAGTGTGATTAATGATGGTCCATATCGAATGTATTACATTAATCTTCTGATCCTCTCTATTTCCTCTCTCTTTTTATACACAAAGCCATGCTTAAATGCCCTAAGTGGAATACTATGAAATATACAGTCAGGCTTCAACATACTTGATACATGAGCCATTAAGCCATGTACTGTACTATCCAAAAGTCTGACTCCACTACCAAGAACTATACTGATTTAAACATTTATCAAAAAAGTACATTATTTGTATTATTCAAAAATACAGTGAACCTGTATTTTTTTGTAATACAGTAAATAAATTTTAATTCTTTCATTCATTCATCTTCAGTAAACACTTGATCTGTTTAAACCTGCTTCATGGTCATGTTGGTGCCCATCCTTGGAGCCTACCCAAACAACACTGGGTGGGACACCCTGGATGGGATGCCAGTCCATCACAGGCCACTATGCATGCGTGCAAACACACACACACACACACACACACACACACACACACACACACAGGGTAATTTAGCATAGCTAGTCCACTTACTGCCATATTTTTTGGGAGGAAATTGGAAACCTGGGGGAAGCCACACAGACACAAAGAGAACATGAGTAACACCACACAGAGAGAAACCCAAGCTGAGAATTGAATAAGGTATGCTGGAGCTGTGAGGTAGCAGTGCTACCTGCTGTGCCAATGTGCTAATGCGCAGCTGAAAATATCCAGTTAATGTTGTGGTTAATGCGTAGGTTTCCTCTGGGTTCTCTGGTTTCTTCCCACCTCAAATACCATGCAACTAGGTATATTGGCTATTCTGAATTGCCCGTAGGTGTGAATGAGTGTATGAATGAGTGTGTACATGGTGCTCTGCAATAGACTGGCATCCCATCCGGGGTTCATTCTACCTCATGCACAGTGTTCCTGGGATAGGCTCCGGATCCACCACCATCCTGGACAGGATAGTCATTGCTGTAGATGAATTAATGAGTTCTTGACAGTAGACTAAGCCTTTCAAACCTCTCTGTCTAATTATTCATTGTTCCTATTGACACCAATCTTTACTAAATGTTTTTTTTTTTCTTTCAGGATGATGAAGAGGGCATCTGGGCATGATGTTTGGTCTGGCCTGGCCTGTTCCTCCTGTTCTTTTCAAAAGGGTGAGTGATAATGATGATGATCGACCTCCAATCAGTTTCTCTCCACTGCTCGTACTACTTTCCTTGTAATTGAATTGGCCCCTGAGGGCTAGCTAAAATAAGGCATGGTTTATTCAGGAAATGTTAAACTCTCAGTGGTACTTAAATTAGAAAAAAAAATGTTGTGTGCATTGGAACCAAGCTAATGTTTAAGTAAAACTGGAATTACGGTTGAGCCACAGAGTCCCATACATGTACGCTTTCCCCAGACTATGAACATTTTACAGCTTATACCTTGTTAAAACGACAGAGTGAGAAGAACCAGAAGACTTTTCACACACACACACACCTGTAAAATTTAACAGTCCAGCCTACCTGTAGTGAGTGTGTATATGCATGTATGTATGTGTATTAATTAGAAGGCTTTAGGTATTTTTATAGTTAGTCTAAGTGAAGAATGTTGGGCTGTAAAGGATCATTTCTGTCTCTGCATGATGGTCAGCCATGAGAGGTTGTTTGGAAAGGTTGTTTTACCATAACTAAAATTGATACATGAACACACAACTCAAACTTTGCCCATGGGACAAAGTATGACTGTAAATACATACAGCAATTGGGTCATATTGGTTTGCTTTTTTTGCACCACTTTTTTTCACACCAATTTTTAATATACTTTTCAGCCAATGTGACAGCATCAATTTTTTTTTCCTTTTTGAGAGGAATCCCAGCCTCTGGTATTCTCTTACAGTACTTCTAGTACAGCCAACAGTTGGGAAGTCTGGCTTTGCAGTCAGTACATACACACTTAGAGGCACACAAGTGCATACACATGCACAGGATTTGTGGTAAACGAAACCCTGCACCTCTCATCCACCCATCCAAGTCCCATAATCCAGCAGATTTGTATTCTACTGCTTTACTTCACTCTTATCAGCATAACTCATCTCACTGACTGGGTTTCCTCAGTGTGTGTGTGCATGTGTGGCTCCTTCTACCATATTGACCCAACTTTTGCTTGTGTGTTTGAAGGATTTTTTTCTATGCTTCACATAAGTAATGATATTTTGGTTAATGCTGTTTTTTATTTTTTTTAGAGCATGGTTCTTTCATAAAAGTTAATTAGCAAAGCAGACATAAAGCTGAAAAGTATGTGCTAAGCTTTGACTGGTTGGTCTCAGGTTGTTTTTACAGATTTTTGTTGTTGTTTTTTGCCTTCCTGGCCTCTCTAATGAAAGAGGAATGTTTTTCCTGAGGAAAGACACAAACATAAAACAAAGGAGGAAAGAGACAATACGGTATTTGTAAGAGATGTCCAAGCAGATTATCAAATGTGACATCAGTACTTGAACACCAGAAATGCACAGCATCTGATGTTAATAATCAAAGAGAGGGAAAACTCGATTTTTGAAAAATTGTATCAGGAATATTTCTGTACCATGGTCCCATCGGGTTCTAATTAATTTAATTGTTTCCCCAAGTCCACTTGTTTATGATTCAGTTACAGATCCAGGAGTGTGTTAATTTAATTGCATTTCATGGAATATTTGCCAGTTTTATTTAGACATTCATGCTAGCTGTATATTTTAGTTTTCTTTCAAATAGTCAGATGCACATATCACAGATCCAAAGACCACAGAATTGCTATTAAACCACAACCTATTTATTATCAGGTTATGATCAGAGACACCTAGTCTCATGCTATGCTCATGCCCTACCAAACATCTCATACTTGTATTGGCACTTTTCAGGCCAAAAGCTTTTGCAAGTCTTGCATGTTGCATTCTTTTGAGTAATTCAGAGAAATATATAGTCATGGAATTGGCAAATGAAGAAGAAGCTTTTATTTGTCACATGTACACTCAAGCACAGCAAAATTCCTCCTCTGTATTTAACCCATCTGAAGCAATGAACACAGACATGTACACACACATGAGCAATGAGGACACACACATACCCAGAGCAGTGGGCAGCTATGATACGGCACCCAGGGAGCAGTTGCAGGTTAGGTGCCTTTCTCAAGGGCACTTCAGCCATGATACAGTTCATTCACTCGACTCCTCGTGTTTTACCGGCCAGTCCCAGAAATCAAATCGGTGACCCTTTGGGCCCAAGGTTGCTTCTCTAACCTTCAGGCCATGGCTGCCCCAAATGAGCATGGTGTATGCAGTAGTTTTGTCAAAACAGTTAACGTTAGTTGTGCTTATGATTTTTTTTTAACAACAACATAGTGTGGCAATAATTACACAGATAGGAAAAATGCAAAATGCAAAATTTGTTCTCAACAGGGAAAACTTGTAGTTTCTGAAGAAAAACTGACTGAGTTTGGATAAAAGAAATTTAATGCAAGAGATAGAGAGAATTGCAGTTAAAGTGTAGGATTTTATGGTGCAATTATCTACACAATGATATACAGTGAGCCCTGAGGTTACCTGTCTTTACTTATGAATATGGTGAATGAGTGAATGTGGAACAACAAATGTGCCAGCAAATCATTGTACGTAGATTATTCCATTTTGTGTGTGTGTGTGTGTGTCTGTGTTGTGTGTGTTTTGTATATGTTTTTGTGCATATAGACATGCAGAGGGGTAATTGTTCCTCGATGTTCTATAATGTACAACTAGCTCTGTAATGTACTTTGTGCATGGTAGTAATGGTTTTGAGGAAGGTGGGTAATTACATAGAAACATTACAAATGTGTTAGCAATCTTTGCAGTCACATTCTTATGGAAGCTTTGCTATTTGAAAAGTCTTAATCAACATAGCAACTTAAAACCAGTATTATATGGTTGAGTATGCCAGAGTATGCTAAAGGTGTCACTTTATACAGAAGAGGATTTGTGTTTGTTTACTAGCTTGGCTGGCTGTGTTTATTGGCCATCTGGGCTCTGTTAGTGGTGGTTGTATTGCCACCATGTCTGTATAACTAACAGACACCTAACAGATTAACCCCTTAAACTCCCAGGACCTCTGATAACTACATTCCTTTCCTTTTGATTTTATAATTACTGACTAATTTAGACTGTCTTCTGAATAATAGAATGATTAAACATGAATAATAAGTTGGGCCATTTAGGAATTATGTGCATGACTATACATGAAGGAGATATTTTTAATAAAATGTCAAATTATATTGCTACCTGAGTAGTTGATTCATTCATTCATTAATTCATTCATTCATTTATGCATACTCTTATTTATTTCAGGAAGAATGTGGGTTTTTGTCATCTGTGCTTTTTCTTTAGCTACTTCTTTCTGTTTCTGAAAACGTTTATACACAGTCATCCTTTTCTAAACATCCTTAATGTGTGTCTTGTAAACAGGAATTCACATTTGAATATGTAAAGGAGAGATAAAGTGAAGTAAAGTGAATTTTTGGTATTGTTCCCATTACTAATGGGAGAAAAGAAGGGTATTGTTTTGAATTTAGATTGTTTTTGAGAGTGTTAAACAAAAAGAGAGACCCTTAATGACACAGGTGTGTTCTAACAACCACACCCCATACACACACACACACATAAGCATGCATACACTTAAACAGTGTTACATGTTCCAACCTGTTAGTGTTTTAGGTAGCAGTAAAATAGCAAATAGAAGTGGAATTTGTGTGTGTGTGTGTGAGAGAGAGAGAGAGAGAGAGAGAGAGAGAGCGTGTACACTTGAGGAAGAAAGTGTGTGTGTGTGTGTGCGCGTGAAGGACATTAGAAGGGATTAAAGTAGCATTTACTTGAGCTTTGCTGGCTCTAAAACACAAAGACAAATGCAAGTGCAGCGTCAGTGCACCTGGGGAAATTTCCGGAAAAAGGCCATGTACACACACACACACACACACACACACACACACACACACACACGTATCCTCTCCAAGAAACAGATTAAAGTCTCCTCTAAACAAATGAAAAATGGAATAAAATAAAGGGAAGGAGAAGAATGTGTGTGTTTAATAATATGTATTATCATATACAGTACCGATTGCCTACAGGTCTTGCAAAGGGGATTGGGTGGTCATCTTTTCTGCTTGCCTTGATGTCAAATGAGTACTTACCCAGTGACATTTATGATAGGCATGCAAAGTGTTTATCTGAGCCATCCCCAGCATCTTCCTATGTTTTCTTCCTCCACTGGCTGCTGTATTATTGACAGATTTTCATTTTTGATGGAATCTGGGGTGGGTTTCCCAAAAGCCTCTTAAGGCTAAGAGCATCTTTAACTGCTTCTTAAGATCCATTGTTAAACTAACATGGTTTTCCCAAACAACATCATAGCCAAAATAGTCCTTTAGTTTGCTGTTAATTTACAATGGACCTGGATAACTCATTCATAACAAAGAGCATCTCCTCACAGCCGAATACACAGAATGTGCATGTGCCTCCAAGGGACTCTCACAATTAGTGGAAACTGGTATTGAATCTGCTGCCGGTGTTCAATTATTTTTCTTGTACATTGTAATTACTTTGAGTCAATTATTAAATAAATATATGCAAAACATTATGGATATATTTCAATATGTTATGGAATTACATATGGATAACATAATGTCACATTGATATTGCCACATTTTAATCAAATTTAACTTCATTAGGCAAGTGATTATTTAATTTACTGTCATAAATGAGACAAATTTCTGCACCTGTTACATTGTGTATATATAAGGGAGAACATTGCCAACTTGGCATTGCGAATAACAGTTGAAATAATCATGGCTGTACTCCAGCGAATCCACTTCGAAGCTCCACTTGTCTGGACAGCAGGTCTAGTTTTGCCTGTTTAAGGGCCATCCTCTCCCTTTGGTCATGCAGGTCTTGGAGAAACTGGAGCCACTCCTTTTCAATGTTGAACAGCTCCTGGGGGGGGGGGCAAAGCAGTCTGGGGAGGTGATGGTATAGATACTGTGCCTCCTTCATATGCCAAATACCACTGAGCTGCATGCTTTATAAGGTGATGATTTATAAGGGAGATTAAGCTCTTGATTGGGTAGCAATGAAATGAGCAGGCACGGGGAAAACATTTTGCTGAATTATTTAGCTTATTATTCATTCATTCTTTCATATGAATGTTCATTTAAATAAAAAAACGCTTGGAATTAAAAAAAAAAGTTATTGTCCAAATTATTAATTACCACATTATGTATGTAATGATTAATGGCATTACAGTATATTAACATATTTTAAGCACTTTATATTTCATTGGTTTTTGATTAAAAATGAATGCCATGTCACCTCATTGACTGGATTTAGCAACTCCTAATGCCTTTAGCGAGGACGTGCACTGCAAAGAAGCTCTTAGCAAAGTTGCTTTTAAGAGACCTTCTTATGAGTGTGTTTGGGAAAACCACATACAGAGACAATGTTCGTTGCTTAAGAACATTTTTAAACTTGCTCTTTTGCCCTAAAGTGCTATCATTTTCAGGAAACCCACCCCGGATCTGTAGGATAGTCCTAAGAAAGGTGTTGATGTTGAGGTGGATAAGAACGTGAGTGCAGAGCTCTGCTGCTCTTCCATCTGCCTCTTGAGTCTACCTTCGCATCCATACACACCAGATTCTACATAAAGCTCCCCAAGAGTTGTCCTGTTCATGCTGTCAAAAGCCTTTATTTAGTCATCAGAGTACACAGAAAGAGCAGAGTTCCACTCCATCAACTACTTAATAATGATACTCAGCATTGTGATGTGGTTAGTGCAGGATCTGTCTCTGTGAATGCTTGTTTACTGGTCACAAAGCTGAGTGTCAACCTGATTCTGTATTCTAAGTATGCTACATCTGTATTTTGTTCAAGTTGCTGAGGTCACCCCTTTTATGGATCTCCTTCCATTCTGATAGCAGTTGCTTCTCTTCATCTTCTTCTCAGACAGGAAAATATATTTTCCTCTGTAATCTTTGGGTCTGGGGCAGCACAGTGGTGTAGTGGTTATCATTGTCACCTCACAGCAAGAAGGTTCTGGGTTCAAGCACAGTGGCTGACGGGGGCCTTTTTGTGTGGAGTTTGCATGTTCTCCCCGTGTCTATATGGGTTTCCTCCAGGCGCTCTGGTTTCCCCCACAATCCAAAGACATGCAGGTTAGGCTAATTGGTAGCTCTAAATTGACCATAGGTGTGAATGTGAGAGTGAATGATTGTTTGCCTCTATGTGTCAGCCCTGCAATGATCTGGCGACTTGTCCAGGTTGTACCCTGCCTCTTGCCCATAGTCAGCTGGGATAGGCTCCAGCTTGCCCACGACCCTGCACAGGATAAGCTGTTATGGATAATGGATGGATGGATCTTTGGGTCTGCCTTGAGTGCTTCTGCAGGTATATTGTCAGGTCCTATTGCCTGGCCATTCCTAAGTTGCTTTTTTGACTTTTCAAAGTCGATTGCCAGGTTGCTGTCAACTGGTGGTATTTTTAGTGGGTTTGGAGACACAGGCCTGTTTTTCAGGTTTCATACTCTACATACTCTGTCCATTCCATGTCAAATGATGGTTGTCCTGGACAAAAGAAAATGACTGTAGCCTTGGTTCTAGTCAGCTTTTACCACATGGCATCCTGATAGAGGATTGTCCTGGATGTTTTCTCTTGTCATTGTTCTGTAGCTTGTATTTTGTGAAATGGGCCAGCTAACCACACTCAGATAGCCTTCTTTCTCAATGTAGACTTGGAACCAGCCATGGTGGATTTAGCAGCTAAATTTGGTAATGTTCTAGTGTAAAACAAAAATCAGCAGATTTATTTCATTAAGATTGTGCAAATATTCTAATAATATTCAGCACTGTAAGTAAATCCGTATCATTGTTTTTATTTATGTATGCTATTATTGCTGTTTATTCCTGAACTTTCCAAGTAGTAACAACATGTGGAAATAATAGCCATTATACAAGATATTTTTGCTTGTTTTATTGAGCTATTTAGTTATTCCAATTATGCTGTAGATTACATACATTCATTAAAATGACCTAATTAGACTTATGACTTTGATAGCATAATTTGATATAATGACATAATAACTATAACAACTACAACAACTTGATGGTAACTGATAGTAATCTCTACCACCTAAAAGTAATTTTTAAAAAATCATGTAATATTGATGTAATGGATATATTGAATGTCACAGAACATTGGAGCATAGTAACACACACACACACACATATTTGCTTTACTATACTTATAAGGATTTCTATTGACATAAATTACTAATACACTAGTTAATTCAGTGCTACATCTAAATCTCACCTCACCTCAGAGGCTGTTTAGTAGTCATCCATCCATCCATTCATTATCTGTAGCCGCTTATCCTGTCCTACAGGGTCACAGGCAAACTGGAGCCTATCCCAGCTGACTATGGGCGAGAGGCGGGGTACACCCTGGACAAGTCGC
>JAOBAM010000002.1:20897464-20909316 GCA_025212355.1 Notarius kessleri | reverse complement strand
TAAAAATGAGAACTGCAAGCCTTGCAGTTCTGTAGTTTGGCATTGCACTAGTTCATGACTCCTCCAGAAAACTATACTTTTTTAACAAGCATTTTGAGCCAGCATTCAAGGACAGACACACACATCACCTCTCACTTCATTTGCTTGTCAGGAAATATCCCGCTCTTCCAGGCCAACACTCAGCATCAGTCACTATGGCAACACGGAAAACCGATCTTTGCCAATATTTCTGGGAGTCTGCTCTTTTTTGGACAGTCTGACCATGTGTAGACAGAGGGCAAATCTCTGTTGCTTCCTCTGTGTATAGGACAGGCTGGGAGCAGGTAACTGGAGTCAGCTGTCAGTTGCCTGTTTTAAGGCAGTCATGAGACCTCACTCCTGAAGAAGGGCTTATTTTTCCTCCCTTCAGGTGGTAGAGAAGGGGAAATTCTGGACTGGTAATTAAGTTTAACAATTTTTAGTGGGAAAATATAGATGGGGGAGTGTTAAGGTGGAGCGCTTATGTTTGCTTATAAAACTGTTTGGAAATCAATAGTTTCTATAGACTATAGAATTTACGTTGAATACATGAAGCAAAAAAAAGTCATTTTCTCATTCTCTCTTATTCAGTTGAGCCCATGTTTATAGTTCTAACAAAATTTGAAAGCCTGCTCAGCTTTCTGGTTGCAACCAGCCTACAGGTTATACACAAGGGTTCCAAAAACCTTAATCCACTTCTAATACCTGTCGTAATATCAGCAATTTTCAGTTTTCTCAGTTATAATTCCAGGATTGGATGAGTCACTATCAAAGATAATTTGTTAAATTATTATTTTCTTAAATCAGCAGTGAGGATTAGGAATAATCAATAGAAGTGAATCAATATTATGTGTTAAGAGCATACTAGGTTTTATAAATCAAATTTTTACCTTTTGTTAGACAGTCTGATCATTTTTCTCGCTAAATGTTGTTAAGAACCTCTTACTTTTACAGGAAAAAGCAATTTGACTGACATTGTAAACAGTCACCGTACAGATTTTTCCCATAGTGCTGCAGCAAGCATGTGAGTGTCTTGTTTATACTTTGTTAATTGTTTCAGACAAAATTCTCTGGAATGATGAAAAAATCCCATTGTTTAAAGATTGGATGCCATGAAGGTTTTTCTTTCTTTCTTTTTCAGTGTGTAACAGAGTTTAAAAGTTTTCACATCAGAAACTGGTGTACTTTCATGTATGATGAGAACCAATGAGATTCTGACATGTATAAAAGACATCAGACACACTGAGGCTGAAAGTACATCTATCTGAATACATCTGAGTAAAAATTTTTAATTTATGCTGTATAAGATTCTGATAAATGAATAGCTGACTAGATAGTGGATTCAAACATTTGGATCCTAGTGTAATTCTACCTTTGTTAACAGCAAGGGGAGTTTTGCGCCTGAATAAGACATGCATGCAGCCAGTCTATACAACATTGACTGTCCACAGTCAGACTGTTAGTTCACACCAAGGCTCTGAGCTATGAAGTCTGAGGATCTTGCTTCTTAACTGCTCTATGAAAGTGCAAGGTCAACTTGGTAAGTAATTCAGAAGATAAAGAAGTTACTGTGGCAAATCAAAACAGATCCTGTCACTAAGATGTACTACATTCTCACAGAAAGTTCAGAGCTAACATTCATTTAATGTCTTTTCTTATGCTAAAGTAATCTGCAAATCACATGCAAATGAAACAAGGTTACATTCAGTGTTCTACCAAACAACAAAAATAGCTTTGATTAAATTGCCATGGTTTAGCCGTCCCACATGGCCCCATATGCCACCAGGCACCACTGCTACAGATGTGCATGCCACAGAGCAAAGCACGCACAGGCATAACATGTTACTGCGGCTTGAACCATGAGAATGACAAAAATGCAGGAGAACTAATAATTAAATGATGACCATACTAATACAATTAAAATATAATAATAGCCGAAATGAACTTTACATCATAAAAAAAATTGATATTTATTCAAGTTCAACAGATGAATAAAGTTTGAAATAATGTCCTTAAAGTAAGGACTTAAACACAATGGGCATGCTTTTCTAGGAAAATAAACAATGATTAAGCCCAGTGCAAAGTGGAGTTACTGTTACTCGTCCAAAGTTGATTATTTTCCAATTGCAGCATGTCCTTGAGTGTTTTATTCCTCTTATACCACAGGAATGTGCTAAGAATTATAATTTTTAATTGGTTAATAAATGACACATCATGCTTTTTTTCCACAACATTCACTTGCACTGAATGTTGTGGAATGTCCACAAAAGGTCCATGAAAAAGTTCCTCTTAGGATGTCTATTATGACAGCTATAAACAGTCATCCCATGACCAGCCTCTTTTTTTTAACCAATTTTGAAGATTCTCCATTAGAGGAAAGCTGGTTGAGTGTTACAAAGCTCTGCCAGCTCTGATCTGTTTATAATTAGCCTTAGACTAATTAAGCAAAACCTTCTGACCAATGAGATTTGAGAATCCAAGAGTATGGTGCGATATGAATATATATCAAACAAGTAATATGATTTAGGTATGATGAATAATTAACTCAGATTATATAATACAAAGGGTGAAGAAAAGACTTCAACTGATGCTTTACAGGTTATGATTCAGATAATCTATAAAATGTATTGTTATGCATTATTTAATGCATTTCATGCTGTAAAATTTACATTGTATGAAACAGATAAAGAAACTTACACACATTATCACACACTGACACATTTTGTTAAAATGTTTTTGAACAGGTAAAAGGGGAGAACAACAGAGGCTGAGAAAGGAAGGAGGAGTTGTTAAACAGGCTACAATAAGAGGTGAAAATAGCAGGGAACGGGTTCCGGAATGGCGTGGAGGTGCACTTTGCTTTGGCTAGACGAGCTAGACAAGGTGGAAAGGAAGGAGGATGGTGAAAAAGGATGGAACCAGTCTTTGCACAGGTGTTAGTGAGAAGGCATTGCAGTCTGTTATTAACGCCTTGAAACCTGGCAAACTTGATACTCCCTACAGAATACACATTAATTACTCAGCAGACCAAGAGGAAACTGCCCTCTCCCAGACAGCACAGCCACCACAACACTTTTCCACTCATTTAGGACTCACACTGATATCAGGCCACATTATCATTAATGATTACTCATGTTTTGTTGAAATCAAGTGGCTTGCTCAGCTAGAAGGCAAGGGCATGGCTTAAGGATAAATTGTGGATGTTATTGATCAACCATCTCATTCTCTCTGCTTCTTTATAGTATCGTGTCTATAAGACTGCATAACACTGTGTGAAGTCTTCGCAAATTACTGTTCAGAGCCGTTTACTCTTAATCAGCCTCTTCTTTGATGTTCTAACCTGAATTTGGAAATGGAAAATGACCCCAAGTAACTTAACACGCAAAGACATGACTGCTTCATTAAAAAGCTGATCTCTACTGCTAGCACACAAATTTAACCCTGTTGATTTTACACAGGACAAATATACAGGTATTCTTTTCCCTTCTCACTGCATATTACTTTCTGCTAATCACTCACTTGCTATTTGAGTGCAGTGACATGACCTCTATCAAAGTTTCTTGGGAAATTTGCAGTCTTGGTTTCCCACTGCCTTCTACTGGTTATTACATAGGTTTTCTCCTCTCAACCATTCACACCTATGTGGTGTGTTTAGAGTAGCCCATCCATCCATCCATTATCCTTAATTGCTTATTCTGTGCAGGGTCATGGGCAAGCTGGAACCTATCCCAGGTGACTATGTGCGAGAGGTGGGGTACACCCTGGACAAGTCACCAGATCATCACAGGGCTGGTACAGAAAGACAAACAACCACTCACATTCACACCTTCGGTCCATTTAGAGCCACCAATTAGCTTAACCTGCATGTCTTTGGACTGTGGGGGAAACAAGAGCACCCAGAGGAAACCCACACAGACACGGGGAGAACATGCAAACTCCACACAGAAAGGCCCTTGTCGGCTACTGGGCTCGAACCCAAAACCTTCTTGCTGTGAGGCAACAGTGCTAACCATTACACCACTGTGCTGCCCTGTTTAAGATAGCCAGTTAACCTAACTGCATGTCTGTGAGGGAAACTGGAGCATCCAGAGGAAACCCACACAGACATGGGGAGATCACACAAACTCCACACAGAAAGGTCCCCCTCTCAGCCGCTGGGCTCGAACCGACAACCTTCTTGCTGTGAGGCAACAGTGCTAACCATTATACCACTGTGCTTCCCTGTTTAAGATAGCCAGTTAACCTAATCACATGTCTGTGAGGGAAACTGGAGCATCCAGAGGAAACCCACACAGACACGGGGAGATCACACAAACTCCACACAGAAAGGTCCCCCATCAGCCACTGGGCTTGAACCGAGAACCTTCTTGCTGTGAGGTGACAGTGCTAACCACTATGCCACCCGTTAGTGCTAATATCTTCATATAAATATGAATATGCTTTTAATGGGATTTTGTAATGATTTCAACAATTCAATGTTCTTCCAGCGGAGATAATATTCTAGTTTCTGTGCACAGTATGATGGCATGCACTATAATGTTATGTTAGCTTTCACTCATTGCTTGGTAGTGTTCTGATGGGTCTTGTTCTTGAGACCATTTTTTGAAGGTCTCGGAATTTACTTTTTTTTTTTACTCTGTCTCAGTCTCAGACATTGAGGACTTGTGATTTTATTTCAAGACTGGTCAAGACCACAGCTGTTAAGATATCATTTAATTGTCTGTTCATTGTCTGATTTATTTGTTAACATCATTGCTTTGACTGCATGTACAACTTCCTGCTTCAAATGCAACCAATAACGTGACTCATTGCTAATTTAACATTTTTGTGACTGTTAACAGCTGTCACCCCTCCCTACCCCCCTTCACACACACTCGGCTAGTCCTGGTCTTGTTTTGGTCTTGCCCTGCCTTAGTTTTGGTCTTGACTTAGTCTCAACCCCTCAAAGTCTTGGTGTTGTTTTGGTCTCTTTACACTCAGGTCTTGGTCATGACTCGGTCTCAGTCTCGGTCTCAGCTGGTCTTGACTACAACACTACTGCACTCAACATTAAACATCTATACTCTAGAAAAAGAAAAAGTGTTCTTCAAGGGTTCAATGGCTCTTTGAATAGTTAACAGTTCTCGCCTCCTAAACATGGAAGTCATCTTGATATTGAAACATGCTAATATTGGATTCCATAGAAACCTTAACATTTACCCCAGAATAACAACTGAAAAGCCCTCAAGGGTCCTAATTCTTTTTTTTCTTCTTTTTTTCAAAAAGTGTAGTTTTGATTAAAGCTATGAGGAAGTGACTCTCAGCATTGGATCTGTAATTCTGTAACTGGTGAGGGTAAAATTTATTTACAGATGCCTTACACATGATTAGTGTTACCTATTTTACATTGAAAGAGGAGAAATTCTGGCTCTTATACATTGGAATATTACCAATTGTCCATACTTTCTACATGCATATTATGTGCACAAAAGACCAACATTACCTTATTTGACAGCAATCATGGATTCAACTTCCCTGAACTTTTAAACTGTGGATCAAAGGGTAGATATTAACAATAAAAACATGACTGTGACTTTTTTAAGGTAGGGTAGGGTTGAGGCAGTATTAATCTCTTGAATTTGTACAAAGCTAACCATGATAAAACAAATTAACAAACACAAACCTGTCTACACACGTCATAAAAGAATCATGGCTAGTTGTATTTCAACCAAACACCAACTAATGTATTCAGTTCATGTACACACTCATATTCTGGCACATACATGTTCATGTGCCCCTCACCCCTTGTAGGCTGCCTAAAGTTAGGGCTAGTGCAGGTCTCGTTTGCTTAGGTGCTGACAGGATCTCAAACGGACCAGATCCATCAGATGTGTCCAAGTCAAGGCCTTTTTCCATTATGACGAGACCTCAGACTTATTTGTTGATTCTTGGGCCCCAAAATCATTAATTTAGACTGTCTGGGCAGGCAGGGAGAGTAACCGAGAAACCTGAGAAAAACCCTCTGCTACAAATCCCCTTCCCTCCGTTTGCTTTTTTCTCCACCAGTTGCATAACAAATGATGGCACCTTTATTTAATTACTTTGAGGATGTTTATTTATTTATGTGTAATGGATGATTCTAGATGGTCCAGGCTGTGACCAATCACATAGCCACTCAAGGAATGTGAAATGGACCTCCACAGGCTCGTTCCTTTTTCTCGGTTTCTGTATTTCTGTCCCACCAGTAAAGCTGAAAAAGAAAAGGGGGGAGGAATAAACAGAGGGATTTGTTTATTTCGTCCCTTCTCTTTGTCATGTAAAGGAATCTGATGGGTTTTGAAAGGCCATCGAGGACGGCTGGTTATTTTGAAAGTGGTTTGCACAGTCACGGGGGCGCCTTGACACAGCCCGGCATATATCATTTTTTTTTTAAACACATCACCAGAATGGAGTGGGGGGGTTGGATTGAGATGCAGCAAAGAGTAAGAACAGCTCTGCTCTGCAACTGTTTTACTGAAGAACAACAGACATGTTATTTTGTGATAGTAATACGGATAGTGATTTTTGCATTAATGCCAAATATTTTTCTGGGTTATGAAACTTGAAACAAATTGCTATTCGGCTGTAGTCGACATGTTGTGAAATGAAAAACTTAAGTTTATTTTTTTTCCTCACAATGACAGGCTCTCCATATAAATACTGTGTTTCTCAAGGCTGAATTAACTTTCTTTTTTAACACAAATAAGTCCACAGATATCACTGCAGTCCAATTAAAAGCTCCAAATAAGTAGATGAGTAGAAATTACTTACAGATGATGCTTGGGGGCACAGAAGTGCCTTAATGGCACAAAGGTGTTGTACTTCAGTCACAGTATGACTTTTTCCAAAGCCCCATTTACCTCTGCACATGCACACAGTCAGCTACTGCACACAAAGATGTCTTTAGACAGATGAACACTTAAATAGTGATGCGTGATGTTATATGTTGACTGACTAAAGAAAACCATGTGGCAAAACCAACACAATTTCAAAAATGTGGCTAAAGGAAAACTCACATAAAGTCATGTGCAAAGTTACTCAATGCTTAAAGTGCCCCTGAAATCAAAATTGGTGTTTCAGAGTATCTTATACCCTTCCCTTAACATCATATATACACAAATATAATACTATATTTGGGGAAAAATGTTTTAGCAATATTCTTGTTTTAATTTGATAGTTATTGCTTCCAGGAAAACAATAAAAACAAATTTTGGTGATTCAAATGTTGGGAAAACTTTGTGATCATCCAATTAAACATAGCTTGTTATCAGTGAACATGGTTTGTCTGTGTGTTTTTGGCTTTTCCAACCATCACTTCATTGAAAAAAAAAGTTTATTCATTTTGTATGAGGTTGTGGTTATGTGACAGGCACTTTTCTGGGGTGTTTTACCACTTTGGGGCTCTTCAGTGCTGGAAAAGCACAGTGCTTCCTCAGAAAGAGTGAAAATGTGATTCTGTCTTTACACACCTTTAGGGTTTCTCCATCAGTCAGAGTAAGCAAAAGGCTCTCATTAATCTCTTTACCATTCTCCATATACAGCTAGCTTGCTAAGTTACTGTGAAGTTTGTTTATATTTGCCAGGATGTGGGGTATCTCAAGTGCTATTGGCTGTTATGTCAAGCTGACTTGACTGAATAGTCAAGCACAATGTCAACACAATGTGCAACACATCACTCTGACTTCCTGTTTCAAGAGGAAATATGGAAATATAGATAATCAAATCACATCCAAGAAACTATTTCCCGGTACTATATAGATATGAAATACTTGGTTAGCAAAAAGTAGTGGAAGTATAGTACATTTGTGGTCTACATTCACAGATTAGATTTGTGATGTCAGTGCTGTTGATTATCCATTCATGTGTAATACTGATGCATGATTGAGGCCTATCTTTACATTTTATCCACAATTTTGTACTTCATGCTTTCTTTTCTTTTTTTTCAACTGGGCTCTTTATAGGAAGTTTTGAAAGCAAATCCAATACTGTATTTGCCCATAAGCCTTGCATAGAAATGTATTGTACACCAGATCCAGATGATCCAGATGATGGATCATAAGTAGTCTAAATAAGACACCTTCAGGTCTAGGAAATGCTTATATATTTCACTAAAAATTTAAGAGGCCTTTAGGTGTAAGTCCTGCTTGAAACTATTGTCAAAGTGGAAGCAATGACTTTGATGTCAGTGACAATAAAAAGGGCTTCAAAAGAGGCCATGTAGAGAGAGGAAGAATGAGGAGGGGTGAATGCAGAACAATGAAAATAAGACATGAAGGAAGACACGTTAATGATATAGAAAGAACTATAGTATATAAAGAGAGAGGGAAACGACAGATAATTAGCCTAATGGAGCATGCTTGTCGGAATGTTGCTTCCTGCTGAGACCTCTACTTAATTCCACAGTCACGGCTGGAGATACAACACTCACTCGCACGCACTTTACCTCTTTCCGGATCTGTCTAATTAGCCCAGACCTGGTACAGGTGCTGCAGTGACAAGAGGTCAGTACAGGCCATTGACCTGACACAGAGCCCCAGTAAGCTTGCAGAGAATGGTCTGGGGTCACCTGCACCATTTCTAACCTCCTTAAGTGAACATTTGGGCAGCACATGGGCTGTCAACTACCCTCCTGCCTCAACATGTCACCTTGCAGCGTGGCTTTTATGGCTGCTACTGAGCAGGCTTCCTCCCTTTTTCTAGCCCAGAGCAGAGCTAGAGAGACTGTGCATTGCCCTTGTGCTAATGAGAGACCAGCCTGAAGGGTACAGGATGGGGGAGAAGAACAAGGGCTGTTATGGGTGTTGTGAGATTTGTAAAGGTACAAGGAGTGGGTGTGGATGTAGGTGTATTTGGAATGCTGAAAAAGGCAAGATCCCAAGGTCTGGTTGTGGTAAAACAAAAGCTGTTGCTTTTTTTTTCCATGTTTAGAAGTGGGGCGATAAACATTTCCTGCTTGAGGTTGTTAGGGTGGTCGCAAAAGTGTGTGTGTGTGTGTGTGTACATGGACTATCAAGAACACAGTAAGTTCAGTAGTTTTAGTCATTCGGAAGCACTAGATCTGCTTATATTAATCAGTCTAGTGTGTATCATTTTCTGCTCCTGCCTCTAAACTCTCTCTCTCTCTCTCTCTCTCTCTCATTCCAGATTTCCAGCTCTCTATTTAGAAGGAAGTGGGCAGAAATCTAATTGCTGACAGCTGCTGCTCTTCTCATCAGCTGCTCCTCTTCTGCTTCATCTTTGAAGCTCCTCATCACGATTTGTACCATAATTGGGCCCTGTCAGCACCATCATCGCAATTTGCTCCATATTCACTTCATATACACGCCACATACATGATGACATGACCACAAAACTTCGGTTCATCCATATGAATCTTCATCCATAACACTCCCACTGCACTACTATCATTAGTTATTGCTTCATTATTATTGCTGTTGTGAGTGCTGTATTACTGTGATGTATAGCAACCTAAATGTGATCACAGTCATTTATGTTTTAAATGGTTTTGTTGTCATTTTTGCCTGCTTTACAAGATCTTGATAAGAAACTGTTCAGCTTGATGTTTTTGTTATTACATGTTATTTTATGTCTAATACAGTATTCTGTGTCTCTAAAATATAACATAGAAGCACTTGTTGATAAAAGCATGCTTATCCAAGATTCACATTGCTATTTTCTTTGAAGTCTCTGAATTGATTAACAACAGATTGGTGATTCATCTAGTGGTGATGTAACAAACATAGTAGCATAGTTTCATGGGTCAAATGTTGTCTCATCTTCTGCCTGCTTCACCCAAATCAGGATGGAGTATTGAACCTTGAGGAAAATAGCATCCTCTTTTTCAACAGACTGAAAAGCACTCCTCCACATTTGTAGTAGCATGTTACATCCATTCTTTTTTTTTTTTGTTAAGATGTATGTGTTCACCTGTGTGTTTTCCTTTGGTAGATATATGTTGTGTGCTTTTCAGGGACCTGTCAAAAGAAATAGTAACTGCTTTTTAATGAGGGTAAGGGCTTACTAAATCACTAGCCAGATCCTTGAACTTCTGACCTCTGGCTGTAATATCCTTAAGAGTCTGTACCTGAAGCCAAAACTAGTGAAGAATGAAGGAAATAGTAAATAGGATGTTTAATTTTTACACAAAATGTGCCAAAATTTGTCTCTTTTGATATAGTAACTTAGTATGATTTATCCTGTGGGCTCAGGAACAAACAGGAGGCTTCACTAGCATGATTATAAATGCACTGTATTATTTATTTAACATTGTGTTAAACTGAAGGTTATGCACGATATGATTGTTTGGAAATTGTGGCATATTTGCACATTTCCTTGCAGAGAAGGCTTCCAACAGCAAAGTTGATCCCACCATCACCAGTGGCGAAGCTAAGGGGGAAGGGGGGTCTGACCCACCCAAAAAAAGCATAATTATAGATAGGGGTTTAAACTGAAGTCTTGTTAACATTCTTTACAAAACCCAGTACTATCTTGCTGGGAGTTGCTGCTGTAAGAAGCTGCCGTGAGTGACTTTGGCTAGTTCTTTAAAGAGTTTACTTTCTCTGAATCAGACGCCACACTGTGCCTTTTCCCCCTGACACTTGTACAATGTAATCAGAGGATATAACATGAATATTATATATGAAATAATATATATGAATATGAGAATATTATATAAAATGCAGAGGCACGGTGGTGTAGTGGTTAGCACTGTCACCTCACAGCAAGAAGGTTCTGGGTTCAAGCCCAATGGCCGACAGGGGCCTTTCCATGTGGAGTTTGCATGTTCTCCCCATGTCCGCGTGGGTTTCCTTCGGGTGCTCCAGTTTCCCCCAAAGACATGCAGTTACGTTAACATGGGGCAGCCTTAGATTGAGGTGCCCTTGAGCGAGGCATCTGCTCCCTGGGTGGTGTAGCATGGCTGCCCACTGCTCTGGGTGTGTGTGCTCATGTGTGTGTGTGCATGGGTGTGTTCACTGCTTCAGATGAGTAAAATGTAGAGAGGAATTTCACAAGTGTACGTCTGATGAGTAATGTTGTTGTTCTTATTTTTAACTTACCTTCTCAACATGAAAAGGAAGGATTAATCATTGTGAGTCAAGCTGTACTGAGCACTATCTGATTCTGTGGTGCCTTCATGAGTATGAAAGAGATGGATTCTGTATAAAGAAAGGTGAAGAAAGCTTTTTAGCTGCTACCAAAATTAGCTTTTGAGTGCTGGCTCAGAAATCTTAGTGCATCATCAGCTGTTGACTGTTTGATTTCCTTGTCTTAAAATGAGAATTTGCTCAACAGTCACTTGTCCAGAGACCAAATATTAAAACACTCCCTAAAATTCGCTATTGAACTCCTGGTAAGTTTGTTGTGTAGCCAAGCAGGATCACAGACATCTGTAACCCATGTTTGTGATTTTTTGGTGAGCAGTGAAAGCAACCTTCTGAGAACTTGCAGGACAAAACATTGCAAAAGAAAGCCCTTGCATTTTTCCAGAAATCCATCACATCTGTAAGGTTGTGCAATACAAGGTCATGACAAGTTTACTTCCAGGTTTGTGTTGTGTATCAGGTTACTTATGGTAGCACTGGGTTTACAAGTGAGAGTTGGTGTGCTTCTACAACAGACTCCGAATACCTCCTCTATGGTGGTGGAGATCTGCTGGAGCTGCTGAGCACAGGTCCCTAGGAGTTGGCCTTGTAATGTGACTCATGAACACATTACAGTGGTGCTTGAAAGTTTGTGAACCCTTTCGAATTTTCTATATTTCTGCATAAATATGACCTAAAACATCATCAGATTTTCACACAAGTCCTAAAAGTAGA
>JAOBAM010000002.1:20796117-20807653 GCA_025212355.1 Notarius kessleri | reverse complement strand
GGGGGTGTATTCATTTATGCTGAGCACTGTATATACACACACACACACACACACAGAGAGAGAGAGAGAGAGAGAGAGAGAGAGAGAGAGAGTCATAAAACTAGCTTTTTTCCACCCTTCCCTGACTTATAAAAGTCAACACATTTCTCCCTCATTTGGTTTGTGTGTTCTCTTATCTTTCTCAGGTTGATGGATGATGAGGGGAATTTGATCTCTGTCTCACCTCATATTTGTCCCGCAGTTCATCAGGAAGTCATGAATTAGAGCTTGAAAGTTCCTACACACTCCAATCAACTAAAAAATTTACAATTTAAATGGAAAGCATGCTTCAGTTGCATTGTGTTCACTATCATTTCCAATGGTTCCAATAATAGTGGCACATGTATTTTTGTTGGAAATAATAATTTATTGATGAGGAATATGCTTTTCTCTGGATAAATTAATTTCAATAAAATGTTGGATTTTTTACAGTGTCAGATGAAGCTACTTTACCAAAAGGTGAATTTTTTCCCCAACGCTTTTTATTAATCTTTACAAGGGGTATATCAGATATGCATGTGACACATGGATGTAAAAGCAGCAGAGAGTTTAATTAGGCAAAGCTGGCAGACAAATCCAAAACAATAGGCAAAAGCAGAGTCAAAAACAAGGAATGATCAGGTGAGGCACAACAGGTGCAGATGTAAGCCGGCTGACTGTCAAGTGTGAGGGATACAGGAGGTGAAATGGAGGGAACATTGGTGGCTAAAGAACTAGGGATGGCAGGTTTCAGGCATGTTATGTGGAACATGGGTGAGTATCCGGGCAGGTCCAGCTTGTAAATGACGTCACTGATGCCTTTGGATGATAGCCACACTGTCACCTGGGTTATATGGTGGGGTTCTCCTTTATGATGGTCAGTGAAGTGACCACCACTTGCTCTAGGCACTAATGGACACTGTGCTTAAGTCACTCGTCCACTGCAGGTACATCAGTGGGAGAGTCATCACGCGGGAAGAGGGGAGGTACTCAGTTACTGGGCTAGAAAGGCCTTGGCCATGGACATGTCTAAGAACCCAATGGTCACAAAAACAGAACTTCATTCATCATCCACAAAGATAGGAGAATCTGCATGGTAGAGTGGGCAGATGCATGCTATGCCTGTGTAAGGCACTTTTAAGCCTGTGGGAGAATAAGGAAAGAGATTCTCTGATTTGAAGACAAACATTGAACTCTGGGCTGAACTTCAAGAACTATATCTGGTGAAAAACCAGGTACTTCTCACCAACTGGTAATACCATCCCTACAGTGAAGCATGATGGTGGCAGCACTGTGCTATGTGGGTACTTCTCAGTACCAGGGATGGTGAGACTGATCAGTGCACCCACCCTCAAACTGGGGTAAAGGTTCATCTCTCAGCATGACAAAAACCTGGAGCATACAGCCAAGACAACACTGGAGTGGCTTCTGGACAAGTCTCTGAATGTCCTTGAATAGCCCAGCAAAAGCCCAGGATTGGGACAATAAAGCATCTGTGGAGAGACCTGAAGATGGCAGCTCATAGATACTTGATACTGTTTTAGAGGATCTGCCAAGAAGAATGGGAGAAAATGCTCAAACCAAGGTGTGTAAAGCTTGTAGGAACTAACCCAAGAAGACTCACAGCTGGAATTACTACCAAAGGTGCTTCTATAAAGCACATGATCTGAATGTTTATCTAAATGAGATATTTCAATTTTTAATATACTTGTTTTCACTTTATTATTATGGTTATTGTGTGTACATCAATGGCCAAAAAAATATTTCATCGATTTTAAATTAAAGATATAATGCAAAAACGTGTGCAAAAAAAGGGTTATGAATACTTTCTAAACCAACTATACACTCACTGGCCACTTTATCTATTTAACTGTAGTGAGCAGAAAAGCATTTCAGAATGGACAAAGGGCAAGGTTTTTCTAATCTTCAACTGGCATTTTTTGGCAAGTCTGTGCCTACTGTAGCCTCACTATTTCTGTTCTTGGCTGACAGGAGTGGAACTCAATGTGGTCTTCTGCTGTAGCCCATCCACCTCAAGGTTTGACATGCTGTGAGTTCTGAGATGGTATTCACCTTATATTTCTGGAAAGAGTGGTTACTTGAGTTATCATAGCCTTCTTGTTAGTTTGAACAGTCTAGCCATTCTCTTCTGACCACTGTCAGTGTGGCGTGTGCACCTGAAGGTGCGCCTTGGGCTGCGCGCGTGCCGAGTGTACTCCAGCACGAGCGCCATGAACAAAGCGCACCTGAATGCAATTAAGGAACTACGTGTGTACCTATTTAAGGACTGTGCTGATGCACAATCGTCACAAAGTATTACGATACACCAGTACGCATTACTCAGCCTTTCTACCTGTGTTCTTGATTTCCTGGTTTCTTGATTCCTGTGCCTGTTTCTTGTTCTCGCTTTGTCTCTGATATCCTGTTTGCGCCTCACCTGACCCTTTTGCCTGTTATCACGTTTTTGATCTTGCCTGCCCATTTGGACTGTTTACCTGTGTGTGTTTTACATGCTTGTGTGTATATGTGTATATATCGTCACTGTTATTATTAAACTGATTTACTTCTGCACTTACATCCACCTCCCTTGTGGGCCTGACAGAATACTTCACCTTACTATGGATGTAGCAGACGTTTTTCAGTATGTGATTCCACATAGCTTCCGGGTTTCCTTGTCTCTGCCTCTAGCCTCATTTTTCCGCCAGCATACTGGTGCTTACACTCCTACACCCTATGATGGAGAGTATTACCAGTGTGGATTCAGCATCCAGTGTGGCGTCTTCTATGAGGACCTCCAAGAGGCCAAGCCAGCCAAACCCATCTGGGTAAGCTTCATCCTAACGTTTATTTCTGGATGAGCACGCCAGTGAGTGGATTACTTGATCCAAGTCGAGCACCCATGCCTCTGGAGTTCACAGACTTTCTTTGCCATGCTCAAGTTCATTTTTGAATCTTTGGAAAAGGAGGAATCCCATGAAAATTTCTGGAGACGGGCAATCATTCCTATGGCTGACCCAGCGGAGGAGGCCATCACTCCAGAGCTCCCTCCAGTGACCGAGGCAGCGGAGGAGACTGTTGCTCCAGAGCTCCCTCCAGTAGCTGACACAGCAGAGGATGCTGTTGCTCCAGAGCTCCCTCCAGTGGCCGATGTAAAGACAGCAGAAGAGGCTGTAGTTCCTAAGCCCCTCTTAGAGGCTGCCTCTCCAGAGTTGGTTTCTCAGCCAGAACCAGCACCTGAATCAATGACTGGACCAGAGTCTGTATCAGAACCCATGCCTGAACCAGAGCCAGCTCCAGTGTCAGAGCTGGAGCCAATGCCAGCATCTGTTCCAGAGCCAGTGGCAGCATCTGTTCCAGTGCCCATTCCAGCACCAGCTTCTGTTCCTGCTCCAGTGCCAGAGCCAATGCCAGCATCTGTTCCTGTGCCAGTGTCCATGCCAGCGCCAGTGTCTATTCTTGTGCCAGTGTCAGTGCCAGTGTCTGCTCCAGAACCAGTGCCAGAGTTGGAGTCAGAATCAGCACCAGTGTCTGCTCCAGAACCAGAGTCAGAGCCAGAGTCAGTGCCAGTGTCTGCTCCAGAACCAGTGCCAGAGTCAGAGCCAGAGTCAGAGCCAGTGTCTGCTCCAGTGCCAGAGTCAGAGTCTGAGTCAGTGTCAGAGTCAGCTCCAGAGCCAGCATCAGAGCCTGTGCCAGTGTCTACTCCAGAGCCAGTGTCTGGATCAGCTAGAGCATCAGAACCATTGCCAGTGTCGTCTATGTCAGCTCCAGTGCCTATGCCAGAGTCAAGGTCAGTGCCAGAACATGAGCCTGTTCCAAAACCTGTGTTGGAGGATGTCGGAACGACCTTTGCCTCAGCCAGCTATGAAGATGTCGTCGTCCCGCCGCTACCCAGCCATGAAGACATTGTCGTCGTCCCACTGCCAGGTCCTAACCAGGACCAAATCAATGCACTAACAAAGCTTGAGCCCATGCCTGAGTTCAGTCCTGACTGGCGCATGCAGCTGAAGGCACACCTTGGGTTGCATGTGCACCAAGTGGACTCCAGCATGTGCACCATGAACAATGCGCACTTGAACGCAATTAAGGAACTATGTTTGTACCTATTTAAGGACTATGCTGATGCACAATCACCGCGAAGTATTACGATACGCCAGTATGCATTACCAAGTTTTTCTACCCATATTCTTGATTTCCTGGTTTCTTGAATCCTGTGCCTGTTTCTTGTTCTCATTCTCACTTTGCCTCTGATATCCTTGCCTGACCCTTTTGCCTGTTATCACATTTTTTATCTTGCCTGCCGATTTGGACCGTTTGCCTGTGTGTGTTTTACACGGTTGTGTGTATCTGTGTATATATCATAACTATTATTATTAAACTGATTTATTTCTGCACTTACATCCACCTCCCTCGCGTACCTGACAACCACCCTCAACAACAAGGTGTTTCTGCATATAGAACGGCTGATCACTGGATTTTTGTTTGTTTGTTTGCACCATTCTTTGTAAAGTGTCTGTACAGATTGTTGTGTCTAAAAACACAAGCGATCCACAGCTTCTAAAAGGCTTGAAGCAGCTCATCTGGCACCAACAGTTATGCCAAGGTCAAGGTCACTAAGATCACATTTTCCTGCATTCTGATGTTTGATTTCAGCAAGAACTGAAGCTCTTAACTTGGATCTGCATAATTTTATGCATGGACCTGCCCAGTTAGAACATCAACCAAAGATATGGAGATTTATCACATTAACCTCATATTACCCAGTTGGCTCACTTTCTCCTTGCCTGCTAGATTGCTTGATTGCTTACTTGCTGTCTGTACTAGTGTTTGCTATTGTTAAGCAGCTTCCTTGTTATATTTACTCCTTCCTTTCTGCTGTCATAGAAGTGTTTAGGCTCACTCATTCTTGTGGCTCATACCAACTGTTTGTTTGTCAATTTTGTGCTAGTTTTGTAAAAATGTGCTTCCACCGAAAGACATACTGTGTCTACACATGCTAGGGTTAGAGAGTGGCTGCCACTCCCTGCACATTTTGGGTAGTTTAGTAGAGTGTAACTAGTTTGATTCTTTCAATGGTTTTGGCAGTTAGGTTAACAACTTAGCCGATAACCTAGTAAAGTCCTTTTTTTGTTATGTTCTTTTCTTTCGTGCCATTCATGTTTTGTCTCCTCATTGCTGTCAGTGACTGTGTAAGCCCTCAAACATGGCCACCACGGGCTATAACTCCCAAGCACCACAGCGCCCTCCCTCTCCCAAGTTCTGATTGGGAGTACACCTGTTTCTAATCATTCTCCCTATGTAAGCACACCAAACACTCTAGCCCATTACAATGTATCATTCTGTGTTCTCATACCTGATCATACTGAGCTTTTCTGTTTCTTTGACCTGACTCTAGTATATTCTGACCCCGGCTATATATTTACCGACTTGGTGACTCTGGTTTTCCTCCAACACTCTGGTTTTCCTCCAACACTTGATTCTCATCTTCATGACTTGGTTTTGTTCACCAGTTTGCGATGCACCCACTCTCCCCTGCAACTGTGTCCATAAGTGCCTGCACTCTGACAGAATACTTCGTCACCATGGACGCAGCAGAAGAGTCCAAGCAAACTGTGCTTTCGGCTCAAGGATGACTGTTGGGAGAACATCAGCAGATGCTGAGCGATATTGATATCTGCCTCTCTCAGCTCACTGCTGCTGTATCGCAGGCCCTCCTGACATATCCAAACTCCACTACAGCTATTCCACAGCCAGGTAAGTTCTACAGTAATGTAACTAAGTGTAAAGGATTCCTTCTACAATGCTCTTTGTATTTCACTACTCTAACAGGCTCCTCTGAACAACAAAAGATAGCTCAGTTTGTGAATCTGTTAACTGGCCATGCTTTGAAGTGGGCAACTGTGGTTTGGAATTGCGGAGATGAACCCACAATGTTGTATGATCATTTCGTGAAGTTATTTAGAAGAGTGCTTGATCTGAGGGCATCAAGGTGGGTGAGAAACTACTCACTTTTCAGCCAGGAGAAAGAACTGTAGCAGACTATGCATTAGAGTTTTGCATGCTCACTGCCAGTAGCAGATGGAACAACCTGGCGTTGAAGGCTGTTTATCGTCAGGGTCTTGAAGCTAACATCTTAACTGAAGTGGCATGTAGGGATGAACAGTATACCTTGAATTCACTAATCAACCTTGCCATTAAATTAGACCACCTCCTCTGAAACCGGCCCTCCTTGGAATCCACCCATGTTCTGAGCCAGCCTTCACAGGCACCCACTCCAATGGAAATCTCCAATACTCACATACTGCATTCTGAGAGAGAAAGGAGATGATGGTAATGACTATGCTTTTATTGCAGGAAGCCCGGTTACCTGCTGGCCCAATGTCCCATCCGGCCTGTGATCTCCCGGAGGCATGACAGCCCCTGACAAGAGGATCATTCTGACACCCCAGTGAGTCCTAAACATTTTCCTACCCATCCATTTCTGAAACTCAATATCTTGCTATCCATATCAGAAACCTCCTATGTTCTATTAGACTCTGGGGTGGAGGGTAACTTCATTGACAACGAAACTGTTCAAAGACTTGAGTTGCCCATCAAAGAACTCCAGCGACCTGTGAGCCACCGAGCTCTTGATGGTGGCCCCATTGGAGATGGACTGGTCACAAAAAGAACTAGACCTCTGGAGATTCAGATCAGGGCCCTGCACAAGGAACATCTGTCACTATATGTCACCCGAACTTCCAACCATGCTGTCATGCTAGGATTTCCATGGCTGCAAATACATGATCCACTCATCTCCTGGCAACAGAATGAAATATTGAAATGGTCCCCATCCTGCTATCAGAACTGCCTGCAACTGCCCCAACTCACCCTGGCTTCCACCTCTGTCGAGAGCCCCTCCCCTGGGGGTATTAAGCAAGTCACAGCTTGCTACCATGAACTCTGGGAAGGCTTCAGCAAGGGAAAGGACAGTGAATTACCCCCTCATAGACTACATGACTGTGCTATAGAGCTTCTTCTGGGCACTACCCCTCCACGCAGATGCATTTACCCACTTTCTAAAACAGAG
This sequence comes from Notarius kessleri, assembly GCA_025212355.1. Lineage (NCBI taxonomy): Eukaryota > Metazoa > Chordata > Actinopteri > Siluriformes > Ariidae > Notarius > Notarius kessleri. The sequence goes on along the minus strand of JAOBAM010000002.1, from coordinate 20,800,569 downwards.
CAAGCAGCTATGGAGGAGTATGTACAGGAGGCACTCCAGCAAGGTTACAGCCATCCATCCACATCCCCAGCATCTGCAGGTTTCTTCTTTGTGGAAAAGAAAGGGGGAGGCCTGCAACTCTGCATTGATTACCGAGGCCTTAACCAGATAACCGTCAAGTATCCATACCCATTACCCCTCATCCCATCTGCCCTAGAACAACTGAGATCTGCTCATATTTTTACCAAACTCGACCTCTGAAGTGTATATAACCTGGTGCGTGTATGGGAAGGGGAGGAATGGAAGACAGCATTCAGCACTGCCTCAGGTCACTACGAATATCTCGTCATGCCATATGGACTATCTTGTGTGCCCAGTGTGTTCCAGTGTCTCATCAACAATGTGCTCCAGGACATGCTGGAATGCTACATTATTGCCTACATCAATGATATTCTGATTTGCTCCTCAGACAAAACCAGTCATCATGAATATGTCAAGTCAATTCTCAGCAAGCTTCTAGAAAATCAATTGTATGTCAAGGCAGAGAAATGTGAGTTTCGCATCACTGAGATCTCTTTCCTGGGTTATGTTATTAGTGCCAATGGAGTCAGCATGGACTCAAACAAGGTCTCTCCTGTCACTTCTTGGCTCATGTCCATGTCTGTTAAGGAGTTCCAATGCTTCCTGGGGTTTGCTAACTTCTACCACTGGTTCATCAAGGGATTTAGCACCATTGTGGCACCCCTTACAACACTGCTCAAAAACAGCCCTAAATGTCTACAGTGGAACCAGGGAACAGAAGAAGCCTTTGCTCATCTCAAATCAGCCTTCACCACAGCACCCAGCACCTTAAGCACCCAGATCCCTCAAAATCCTTCTCTGTCAAGGTAGATGCTTCTGAGATCAGAGTTGGTGGAGTGCTGTCTCAGCGCCAGGGAGACAGACTCAAGTTGCATCCGGTAGCTTTTTTTTTTTCCAAGAAGCTGGCACCCACAGAACAAAACTATGACATTGTGAATAGAGAACTGCTAGCCATCCTTGGAGGAGTGGAGACATTGGGTGGAGGGGGCTGCATATCCATTTGTTATCTTCACTGACCACAAAAACCTAGAATAGCTCAAGTCTGTGACACGTTTGAACCCCTGACAGGCACAATGGGCTCTGTTTTTTACTAGATTCAGCTTCTCCATTGCATACCATCCAGGGTTCCAAAACACTAAAGCAGACAAGGACATTGACAAGGAACTGGCCCAGAACCAACCCCATAACCCACCTGAAGCTTGCTCATAAGGTCTCACGTTCATCCCACCCCAGTACAGAGGCTGCCTGATCACCTGGGCACACTCTTCTCTAGCCACAGGACACCTGAACAGCAGACACACCTACAAACTTATCAGAACCAAGTATTGGTGGGAGAACATGAGAACTGACATAAACCAGTTATCCTCCTGTTCAGTCTGTGCTCAAGCCCCGAGCTCCGCCCATTGGGAAATTCATGCCATTATCCACACCCCAGAGACCTTGGTCACACATTGCTATCACTTTCATCACTGATCTACCCAAATCTCAGGGAAACATGATCATCATGGTAGTAGTCGACAGATTCTCGAAAGCACTGAAACTCATCCCCTTGCCTGGTATTCCTACAGCCCTGGAAATGGCAGAGCTCATATTTAGTCACATCTTCAGGTATTATGGGATCCACAAGTATATTGTAAGTGGCCGGGGACCCCAATTTTCATCAAGGTCATGGGCAAGCTTTATGAACAAGCTCGGAGTATCAGTGAGTTTGATCTCAGGACACCACCAGGAGATCAGATGCTTCTTGAGGATGTTCTGCCCAGGAAACACCAAGGACTGGGCCCAGTTCCTCCCATGGGTGGAATATGTGCAGAACTCCCTCACACACTCAGCCACACAGCTCACACCATTCCAATGTGTCCTAGGGTACCAACCACCACTGTTCCTTTGGGATGACTCACCCACTCACATCCTGGCAGTAGATGCTTGGTTCAAGAGGAGCAAGCAAGTTTGGGAGAGTGTTCACCAATGTCTGGTACATGTGGCCAGCAAATACAAACAGAATGCTGACAAACACAGAGGTAAAAATCTGATATATGCACCAGGGGACAGAGTGTGGGTATCTATGAGGGATCTGCATAGCCCCAATGCCTGCAGAAAACTCAGTGCCAGGTACATCAGTCCTTTCAAAATCCTTCACCAGTTCAACAAAGTCTCATACAGGCTAGAACCACCCCCACACTGCTGTCTTTCATCTATGTTTCATCTATTATGTCTCAAACCTGCCATCCTGTGATCACTGGCAGAAAACACACCAGCCCAGGAACACCCAGCACCAATTGAACTGTAAGGAGGACCGGTGTACCAGGCACAAAAGATACTCAACTCTCATTGCAGACAAGGCAACCTCAAGTATTTGGTAGATTGGGAGGGGTACGGTCCAGAGAAATGCAGCTGGGTACCTGCCAAAGACATTCTAGACCCCATGCTCACTCAAGAATTCCATGCACAGCGCCCTGAGAAACCTGCACCTAGAAGGTGATGGCGTCCCAAGAAAAATTGTGCTCCCAGAGTGAGTGCCTTGGGAGGTTCTGTCAATGGCAGCACAAGCTCATGACAGCCTTCAAACATGGCCACCATGGACTACAACTCCCAAGCGCCACAGCACCCTCCCTCTCCCAAGTTTTGATTGGGAGTACACCTGTTTCTAATCACTCTCCCTACATAAGCACACCAAACACTCCAGCCCATTATGAAGTATCTCTCTGTGTTCTCATAACTGATAATACCAAGCCTTTCTGTTTCTTTGAACTGACTCTATTGTATTCTGACCCCCGCTACATATTTACTGACTTGGTGACTCTGGTTTTCCTCCAACACTCTGATTGCACATCAACTGACCTTTGGCACAAACCTGACCTTGATTCTTGTCTCACAACTTGGCTTTGTTCACCAGTTTGTGATGCACCTACTCTCCCCTGCAATTGCATCCGTGAGTGCCTGCACTCGGACAGTTGTCCTGGTTTGATGGTTGTTCAAGTATTTGGTTGTCTTGGACAGCTTGAAATCTTGTTTTTATTTAACTACAAAAAAAATCATTAGCCATACTTCTAAACCTTCTAAATTCCCATCCACCAAGTAACGTTACCCTATCAGATAATAGGGTTGTGGTAATATACTTTTTTCTTTGACATAAATGGACACACACATAATGATGCACATGTTCACAAACCACCAGAACATTCATGTATTTATGCAGCATAGCAGATGAGTTACAAAACAACGGCTTATTCTATTTTTAGATCCCCTCCAGTCTTCTATCTGTTATCAGCATCAAGCAGGATACATACATCATCAGACTCAATATCTCTTCCTGTCATCTCTACTCATAAAAAAGCAATGCTAAGTGCAGTGTAAAAGCTGATTCAATTCATAACAGACAACAAGTTACAAAAATAAGAGGTTATGTGCAGTCTCTGCAAGAGCTCAAAACTAGGAGATAAACATTGTGCTATCTTGTTTCTTCAATCTACCAAGGATACTGTCCTTTTGTTATTTCACTCTGTTTTCATATTAACAAACAGGCATTAGGGCTCATACTTACTGCAGGGAGGGGTGTGAAGTTGTAGATTGAGCGATAATAATGCAGATACTAAAAATAATTTACAAGCACACTTTAATGCTTATACCACAACACTCTCAGCATTCTCCCTAGTAGGCTATTCTGCAAGCTATTGCCTGGGTCGGATGTAACCTTATCCTTTTTCCTAAAATATATAATTAAAAATGGGTCAACATCTATCCATCCATTATCTATGCTGCTTATCCATCAGAGTTGTGGAGGAAGCTGGAGCCAAGCCCAGCTGATGTCATGCGAGAGGCAGGGTACACCCTGGGTAGGTCACCAATCTATCACAGGGCTAACACAGAGATGAAAAACCATTCACACTCACATTTACACCTATGCACAATTTAGAGTAGAATCTACATACCTTTGGACTGTGGAAAGAAACCAGAGCACCTGGAGGAAACCACGCAGGCACAAAGAGAACATGGAAAATCATCAGGCACTAACAGTCATTCTACACTTCCTACTACTAGCTACTCAGTACTTGCTGTTACACATCTTGGTTATTAGGTCATCTGACCGATAGGGGATGAGCTTATGCCATCATGTGTTGTCCATCATCCATCTGTTGTCCATCATCTGTCGTCTGTTGTCCATCGTCCATCCGGCATCGTCCACATTTCACAAAAATCACTTCTTCTCCCTCAATTCTTCATCAATTTTTATTCTTTTTGGCAGGAAGGTAGGCCTGTCTGGGGTACATATAGCTTCTCTCCAAATTTGCACAATTCCAATGGAGGAATTAAACCCTAACAAGCAGTTTCCACACAAATTGCTTCTTCTCCCTCAATTCTTCACCGATTTTGATTCTTTCTGGCATGAAG
>JAOBAM010000002.1:20402582-20418531 GCA_025212355.1 Notarius kessleri | reverse complement strand
CATTACAAATTAAATTATAAGATTTGAAATATTGACAGAGGTTCTTAGAATTTTTTATGTCCCCTTTTTGCTTTAATGACCATGTGCACTTGAGCTGGTATGGACTCCACAAGTTTGTGCAAAACCTTATGGTCCATTTTAGATCAAAACCATCAGAGTGCTGTGTGAACACAGGGTCCAAAATTAGCACCAGCCACTCACAAAATGCAAGTAAAAATCGATGTTGGCGAATAAAATAAATGAGGTCAGTCACCATTGGCAGGTTGCTGAATTAGGCCTACTTCACTACAAACTTTCATCACTACAACACATATATTGATTAACTACATTTTGTTCTATGGCCAGCTGAAAAAATACTTTGGCTGGTAATTTTTTTCAACTTACCAGGTCATTGGCAGATAGACCAAAAGGTTAATTTTGGACCCTGACTGAACACACACACTTCAGTAGAAGAGATTCAGCATGAGGAAAATCTGACCTTTTGTACAAAGCAGTTCAATATCACAAATTTGCTTACATTTAAATAGGAACCTAGAAATCTTAAGAAGCAGAATCTTGAAAATTACATATTCAAAATTTTGAACACTGACTTCCTTTGTTTTAAATATACATAGTTTTATATAAAATGAAATAAAGATCACTGGTTTCCTAGTACTCATAAGGCTAGTCTTTAGCTAAACCAGAAGCTGTCAAGTGTGCTCACTTCTAGTTTGGTCAGTTATATCCATTTGCTACACTTTTGTGCATTTTGTGCCAAGGTAAGGTGACCTGAATATTGGGAGAAAAACCTAGAAATTGATATATAATAATCACTGCTATATTTTAGTGAAGTTAAATATATTTAATATTTTCAGTCTTTTAATACTGGTAATAAAGGGTACAGAGCCAACCTGCTATAACACATGCTTACATTAAAATGGATATTTGCATTATTTCAATTAAGCCATAGCTAAAATTTTGCAGGTAAGCATGTAAAAGACCAAAATCCCTGGGGTTCCCTAGACCACACTTTGATACCCTCTGGTATTAACCACAGATTTATGTTTCTAGTGATTTTTCTGCTTGCAGGAAGATGCACAATAATGTTGACTAGACAGAAATACTCTAAAAAATAAATTTCTTGTTATTTTGTGAAGTCCGGTGGAAAGTCTAATCAAAAACAGCACATTTAAATGTTATATTCAAAGGATAGATTCCATTTCAATGTGGTTGTGGCAGTGGGGACGTGATCGAGCGTCGGCTATGAATGGCGAGGAGTCAGGTTAAACCAGTGGGTAACATGGTGATGAGGTGCAGCGGTGTCTAATTACTGGCTATTAACCTGTGTCTCTATGTGCCTCTATGTGTCGTTCAGACAGCCAGGAACGAGAGAGAGAGAGAGAGAGAGAGAGAGCTGCGACACCCCACTCTGTGTGTGTGTGTGTGTGTCTACTAATTAGTAAAAATCACTGAAAAAATGTCAAATAAAAGTGAAGCTTAACTTGAACTACAGCGCCTGTTTCCAGTTCCTCATTTACCATCCCCACAAAAGTGTTACACTGGTGCCGAAACCTGGGACTGACGAACGAACACCACCATGGAGTCTGAACCAGTCAAAGAGCTCCTCCAAACGCTCGCCAACAACCTCCAACACCAATAGCATGCCTTTGTCGTGCTGTCAGTAGGCTGGGGTGGTGCTTCCGGGGTGGTGCTTCCGGGCTCTGCTCAAAGCCCAGGCAGAAGACCGGCAGGTAATCCGGAGCTGGATCCAGTCAACGGGTGAGCCAGCGGTTGTTCCTGCGACTAGTGTGCCCGTCCAGTTGGTCAAGATGGAGCCACAGGATGACCCTGATGACTTCCTCAAACTGTTCAAGTGTGTCGTGGAAGTGAGCTTGTGGCCAAACTTACAATGGGTGGCTTGCCTATTGCTGCTCCTCTTGGGGGAAGCCCAGCTCACAGCTTGGTAGCTCCCGGGTTACCATCATGCTGGAGTACCCCAACCTGAAGTGAGCCATCCTACAGCAGGTTGGCTGTGGCCCAGAAGAGCAGTGCCAGTGCTTTCGCTCGCTGGCATACAGCAAAGTGACCTGGCAGTTTGCGTTCGTACAACAGCTCCAGGACACCTGCTGACAGTGGCTGCTGGCAGGCGAGTGCAACATCGAGACTATCCTCGAGCAAGTGACACTGGCGCAATTCATTGCCCAGCTGCCAAGCGAGACATCAGCATGGATCCAGTGTCACCGGGCAGCGTTGCTGGAGGAGGTGGTCTGGTTGGCCAAGGACCACCTGACTGCGTTTCTGGGAGCAGGTGCCCCCACAACTTCTCCTCCTCTCTTTCCCTCTCTCTCAGTTCCACTTTCTCCCCCTGTCTCTCCCCCTCTCTCTCCTCGCCCCTCCCCTACCCCAGCCCTGTGGAAACGGGGGCCAATTCTCCCAAAACCTGCTCCCTGCACCCATGTCTGTCCTTGTGTTTCTTCTCTCCCTTCTCCTTCTGTGTTTGTGCCACCATTAACCCCCTCTCTCTCTCCACAGGTGAACGCATCCATGCTCACCAGAACCAAGAGCAAGCCCAGACAGGTCTGTCAGTGCGGAGGGAAAGTAGGGAATCATTGCTTCCGCATGGAAGCAGGGCTACCGATTTGCATCTGCAATGCACCACAGGTTTCCACTTATCGAGTGGGGATGTACAGGACAGTTGTGAGTATTCAAGGAAGTACACATCAGGCTTTGGTGAATTCTGGTTGTAATCAGACCTCTATGCATCAAAACCTGATTCAATGCTGGGCACTGGGAAATACACGATTGGTGAAGATCAAGTGTGTGCATGGTGATACACACAAATATCCACTAATGCCCGTCACTACTCACTTCTGGGGAGAAAAGCATAGTGTGGAGGTGGTGGTTAGTCCAAGCCTCACCCACCCACTCATCTTGGGAACAGATCAGCCAGGTTTAAAATGTTAATGAAACAGTTAGTAGTGGGTGGGTCCTGCAGTAGCACGTAACAGGGGAATCCCGCCGCAACATTAGCTGGGGAGGAGGTCCCAGGCCATCTGCATCAGCGCCACATCTTGATGACATGGAAAGAGAGGAGAGATCTCCTATCTCTGAGGAATCCTTTAGGGGATTTCTCATTGGCGCAGGCATGCAACGAGTCTCTAAGACACACTTTTGACCAAATGAAAGTAGATGGTCAAATCCTCCAACCTAATGTTGAGCTCTTCTTCCTGTATTTCTGTATTGTTAAAGATAGGCTATATCAACTGACGCAGGACACTCGAACTAAAGAAGAGAGGACACAGTTGTTGGTCCCGAAAAGCCGTAGGGAACTTTTATTCCATGCGGCTCATCATAATCATATGGCTTGGCATTTGGGGCAGGATAAAACACTAAATTATCTCATGGCCTGTATCTACTGGCCAGGGATTTACACCGATGTCTGCAGGTGGTGTGCAGCATGTTGCAAATGCCAGCTGGTAATTCCAGAGGCCACACCAAAAGTGCCATTGCACCCATTACCATTAAATGAGATCCCGTTCAAAAGAATTGGCATAGATCTTATCGGCCCATTAGATTGATCTGCACACAGGTACCATTTTGTATTAGTCATAGTGGATTATGCAATGTGATATCCGGAAGCAGTGCCTCTTTGCAATATTTCAACAGGCAGTGTTGCGGAGGCATGCTTCCACATTATCTCCCAAATTGGGATTCCAAAAGAAAACCTGACTGATTAAGGCACTAATTTTAGGTCACACACACTGCACAAATTGTACAAATTATTGGGGATTAAATCAATTCGTAGTAGCATTTATCATCTGCAAATGGATGATACAGTTGGACGATTTAACCAAACACTTAAACATGATTTGTAAGTTCATTCATGGGATGCGAAAAACTGGGACAGGTGGCTTAACCCTCTGTTGTTTGTGGTGCGTGAGGTCCCACAAGTCTTCACCGGGTTTTTCCCATTTGAATTGCTATATGGGCACAAGCCCCATGGTGTCTTGGACATCATTGGAGAAAATTGGGAGGAGGGGCCTTCTCAAAGCAAAAATGAAATTCAATACATTCTAGACTGGAGAGCAAAACTCCACACACTGAGTCACATAACCCAGGAGAATTTGCTACAGGCCCAAAAATGTCAATCTCGCCTGTACAACAGAGGGGCACGGCGAAAGGAATTTGCACCATGAGATAAAGTCCTCATTTTACTGCTCACTTTAAGCTCAAAATTGCTCGCCATGTGGCAAGGGCCCTTTGAGGTCACACAGCAAATTGTGGAGGTTGACAATGAGATCAAATGTCTAGGGGCGACACGTCAAATTTACCATCTCATTCTCCTGAATCCATGGAGAGAGTTGGTTCCTGTGGCTCTGGTAGTTCCAGAGATGGCGGAGCTGGGACCGGAGGGAAGTCTAAAAAGTGTGGCCCAGTTCACCCCAGTCTTCTGTGGAGACCACCTCCCACCGTCCCAGAGAGCACAGGTGTAGTAAATCCCTGAAGTGGGTGTAATACTGAAGTGTGGCAGGCGGGAAGTGCTGTTCACACAGATTTTCTATTTTCAGCTTTTTACACACACACACACACACACACACACACACACACACACACACACACACACGTGCTCTGGTTGGGAGACATCCCCTCTCTTCGCTCTCTCCCTCCTTTTCTACTTTCTGCAGTTACTGCAAAGCACACAGACACAATGTTAATCGGGAACAGGTGTACTGACTTTGCCACTCACCTTTCCTGGCCCTGCCCTCCATTCACAAACCAACACTCAGCCACACCCATGCTGCCACATATCCCCACTGCCTGACTCAGACCAGGGAACCATCCGGCCTGCAGCGGACTGTCCCCCCTGACGGGAAAGGAAGTCCGCCATGACCATCTGTGCCCCCGGCCTGTGGACCCCCTCGAATTTAAATGGCTGGAAGGCAAGATACCAATGGGTGATCTGCGCATTGGCATCCTTCATGCGGTGGAGCCACTGGATAGGCGCATGGTCCAAACAGAGGGTGAATGGGTGGCCCAGCAGATAGTATCAGAGGGTGAGGACCATTCACTTAATGGCCAGGCACTCCTTCTCGATGGTGCTGTACTTACTTTCATGCATCGAGAGCTTACGGCTGATGTACAGCACTGGTTGTTCCTCACCCTCCACCTTCTGGGACAGAACGGCCCCCAGCCCTCTGTCCAATGCGTCCAACTGCAAAATAAAAGGGAGAGTAAAGTCATGGGAGTGTAAAAGTGGCCCTCCACACAGTGCAACTTTTACCTTGGTGAAGGCCCGTTGGCACTGCTCTGTCCACTGAACCGGATCTGGTGCCCCCTTTTTAGTGAGATCAGTCAGTGGGCTGGTGACATCCAAATAATTAGGTATAAACCTGTGATAATAGCCAGCCAGCCCCAGGAACTGTCTCACCCTCTTTTTGGTCTTGGCCCTACAAGGAGGCAGCGTGGGGGCAGAGGATCTTGTCCATGAGCCGCTCGAATGTAGCGGGAGCCCCAAATAACCCAAAAGGGAGCGTGACAAATTGGTTAATTGACAAATTGGTCATTTCGAGCATGGCCTTGAGTTCGCCCTGAACCACTTTTTTTTGTGTTTGGGTAAGTGATAAGGGCGGCTATGCAGCACCGCCCCAGGGGCATTTCAATGTGTTCTATGAGGTGGGTGTGACCGGGAAGGGGCGAGAACATGTCAGAAAATTCCTTTTGCAACCTGGCAACCTCTGTGAGTTGGGCCGTGAGAGGTGGTCTCCACAGGGGGCCGGAGTGGTTTGAGTTTTTTTTTTTTTTTTAAACCTCCAGCCCCAGTTTGGCCTTCTCTGGGACTACCAATGTCAATGCCACAGGGAACACCTCATTCCAACGTTTCAGCAGGCTGAGGTGGTATATTTGCAATGCCCCTCCCCTATCTGTTCACCTCACTTCATAGTCAATGTCCCCAATTCGCTATGTGATCTCAAAGGGCCCTTGCCACTTGGCGACCAATTTGGAGCTTGAAGTGGGCAATAATACGAGCACAATCTCCTGGGGTGAATTCTCCAAGGTGCGTGCCCCTGTTGTACAGCTGGGCTTGATGTTCTTGTGCCTGATGTAAATTCTCCTGGATTAAGTGCATGAGGGTGTGGAGTTTTGTGCGCAGGTCAAGAACGTACTGAATTTCATTTTCAGTTGTTGAAGGTCGCTCCTCCCAATTTTCCCGCAGCATGTCTAAAATGCCACACAGCTTTTGCACATATAATAATTCAAATGGTGACAATCCCGTGGAGGCTTGCAGGACCTCTCATACTGCAAATAACGGGGACTCGAGCCATTTATCCCAGTTATGTGCATCTTCACTTACAAACTTCCAAATTAGATTTTTGAGTGTTTGATTGAATCGTTCCACTAAGCCATCTATTTGTGGGTGATAGACACTGGTGTGGATAGATTTAATCCCCAATGACCCATACAGTTCATGCAGTGTGTGTGACAAACAGTGCCTTGGTCAGTCAGGATTTCTTTAGGAATCCTGACTTGAGAGATAACATGGAAGAGCACTTCTGCAATACTGTGTGCTGAAACATTGCAGAGAGGCACCACTTCCGGATATTGCATTGCATAGTCCACCAGAACTAAAATAAAGTGATATCCTCATGCTGACTGATCTAATGGCCCAACGAGATCCATGCCAATTCTCTCAAAGGGGGTCTCGATTAGAGTGACAGGGTGCAAAAGCACTTTTGGAGTGGCTGCAGGATTTACTAACTGGCATTCGCAGCATGCCACACATCACTGGCGGACATTCCCATGAATCCCTGGCCAATAGAACTGGGCCATTATTTGAGCTAGTGTTTTATGCTGCCCTAAGTGTCTGCTTATGGGATTAAAGTGAGCTGCATGGAACACAAGTTCCCTGCAGCTCTTAGGGATTAACAACTGTGTTATCTGTTCACCAGTTTGAGTGTCCTGCAACACTCGATACAGCCTATCCTTAAGAATAGTGAAGTATGGGAAGGAGTGTGTAGCATTTGGCTGGAGAGTTTGATCAATTACTCTCACTTGGTCAAACATGACCAAGATTCTCGTCTCGCAACTGCTCTAACAGGAAATCCTCAAGGGAATCCCCGAAAAAGGAAGGAGGGGTGAGCTGCTCCTCACTCCTTGTATCGCCCTGACACGATGGTGATGTAGACGGCTCTGTGACAGCTTCCCCAGTCAATGCCACACTAGGATCCCCCCATGATGTACTATTGCAGGACCCACCCTTTGTGTGTTCCATTAACCCTCTGAATCCCAGCCAATCAGTCCCCGAAATCAGCGGGTGGGTGGGACGAGGATTAACCGCCGCCTTTATACTAGGATTTTCTCTCCGAAATAGAATGTGGATGGACACCAAGGGATAATCGTGAACATCCCCATGCAAACCTTCACCACTCATGCTCTTCCCAATGCCTTGCCTTATACCAGGCTTTGGTGGATTGAGGTCTGATTACAGCCAAAATTCACCAACGCATAATACGTATCCCCTTGAACACTCACTAGTATACGATACGCTCCGGCCCGATTGAAGGTGGTCTTTGGTGCATCGGGGATCCGGACCACAGCTCCCAACTCCATCGCAGAGCACTGGCCCTGGATATGCCTGGACTCCCCGCAGCACCAGCATCCCAGTCCAGGCTTCACCTCTGCACCAGTGAAAGGAAAGTGACTTACCTGGGGGGGGAGAAGACACAGACATAGAAGGGGCAGATGGGAGGGAAACACCACAAGTGTAATGGGCCGGCTGGGGGGGAGCCAGCCCCTGCCTCTGCGGGGGGGGAATAGGGTGGGGACGGGAAGAGGAGGGAGGGAGAAAAGGAGGAGAGAGAAGAGGCGGGATACCTGCCTGCTGCCGGAACCGCTGCCAAGTGATCGTCTGCCAACTTGATGGCTTGATCCAGCGATATTGGGCAGTGGCACTGGACCCACTCTGCTGTTCTTTCCAGAAGCCAGGCAGTGTCACCAGGTTGATGATCCTCTCGATGTCATGGTCGTCTGCCCTCAGCCACTGCCGGCAGGCATCCCAGAGTTGTTGGCCAAATGCAAATGGATGACTGACTTCCTCCAGCATCAGAGTGCATAAGCGTTGGTGATGTTGCTCTGGAGAGTGGCCAATACACTGCAGGATGGCTCGCTTCAGGTTGGCGGGAAGCTGTTGTGTGGTTAGCTGTTGCGTGGCGAGCTGCACTTCCCCAGTCAGCAGCGGTAGTAGACACACCATGCGTTGCTCGACTGGCCACCCCCATGCTTCGGCTGCTTGCTTAAACAGGGTGATAAATGCCTCGGGCTCATTGTGCGGTCCCATCTTTGTCAGTGTGATGTGGGGTGGGTCTGTTGTGGTGGCAGTCGAGGACCTCGCTGATGTGAGCAGGTGACAGAATGCCTGGTGAGCTTCCTGCTGGGCCAGCAGCAAGGCTTCAAAGTGCTGCTCCTGCTCTTTCTGGAGGGCAATTAGCGCTTGGTGTGGGCTCTGTTGAGTGGCGGCAAGGGCATGTATTAGATATTTTAGTGGGGAGGACTCCATGGGGTGGTTCCCAACAGTATCCCAGGTTTTGGCACCACTGTAGTAAATCCCTGAAGTGGATGGAATACTGAAGTGTGGCAGGTGGGAAAGTGCTGTTCACACAGACTTTTTCACCATTTTCCTTGCTTTTCCCACATACACACACTCATGTGCTCTGGTTGGAAGAGATCCCCTCTCTTTGCTCTCTCCCTCCTTTTCTACTCTCTGCAGCCACAACGTTAATCAGGAACAGGTGTACTGACTTTGCCACTCCCCTTCCATGGCCCTGCCCTCCATTCACAACCTAATGCTCGGCCACATCCCCGCTGCCACAACAGGTTATTAGGTTGCAGGAGGAATTCTGCGATGTGTTCTCACCCCTCTCTGGTGGCACTGACCTCATAGAACACCACATTAAGACTCCCCCAGGGGTGGTGGTGCACAGCTGCCTGTATCGGCTCCCCAAACACAAGAAAAATGTGGTTCAGGATGAACTCCAGGTTATGCTTAAGATGGAGCTAATTGAGGAGCTGCACAGCGACTGGAGCAGCCCAGTGGTCTTGGTTCCCAAGATCAAATGGGTCAGTCCGGTTCTGTGTGGACTATTGAAAAGTCAACACAGTGTCTAAATTTGACGCATATCCAATGCCTTGCATGGATGAACTGCTTGATTAGTGAGGCACGGCTTGCTTTTAGTTAACACTGGATTTAGCAAATGGATATTGGCAGATCTTCTTGACTCCGTTATCCCAAAAGAAAACGGCCTTTTCCACTCCATTTGGTTTAAACAAATTTGTCACCCTTCCTTTTGGGTTGTGTGTGGTTCCAGCAACATTTCAGCATCTCATGGACCGAATTCCCTATATAGGAATGGAAATTTAGATGATATAATCATTTATAGTAATGATTGGGAGCAGTATTTACAGCATCTTAGAGCCATCCTAACATCGCTGAGGTGTGCTGGTCTCACAGCAAACCTGAAAAAAAAATGTGTGCAACTAGATGGGTGGAAGTACAGTATCTGGGCTTCCCCTTGGGTCATGGGCAGGTGCATCCCCAAATTGAAAAGACTGCAGCGATTGTGGCTTGCCTGAGGCCTAAGAACAAAAAGGGGCTGGCTGGCTATTATAGGTGGTTCGTGCCTAACTTTATGAATATCACAAGCCCACTGACTAACCTCGCTAAAAAGGGGGTGCCAGATCCGGTCCAGTGGTCAGAGCCATGCAAACAGGCTTTTGCTCAGGTAAAGGCAGTTTTGTGTGGGGGCCCACTGTTGCATTTTCCTGACTTTTCTCTCCCTTTTGTTTTACAGACCAACATGTCAGACAGAGGGGTGAGGGCCATTTTGTCCCAGGTGGTGGAGGGAGAGGAGTGTCCAGTGCTGTACATCAGTCGCAAGCTCTATGGCTCTAGGTAACATGTGACGAGGTGCACCTGTGTCTAATTACTGGCTGTTTATTAACCTGTGTCTCTGTGTCTTTCAGACAGCCACGAACGAGAGAGCAAGAGAGAGCTATGACACCCCGTCACGCATGTGTATATAGTGTGTCTACTAATTAATATAAAATCACTGAAGTGTAAAATAAAACTGAAACTTACCTTGAACTACTGTTTCCAGTTCCTCATTAACCCTCTGGGATCAAGAGCTTCAGTGGCGAAGCTCAGCAGGTTTAGAATGAGTAGGTCAGGTATATAGATTAATGCCTTTGCGAGTTTTTATCATACAAGCATGATAAACATTTTGACAGAAACTTTATACTTTACAATTTCCTATGTCCCCACTGCCAAATAATATATATTTTTAAAATTACCTAAATTAGATGAAATATAAAACTTGTTACCTTACTCAGTTACTCCTGAGTCAGAGTGCAGAGTGCCCACTTTGACATTCATAAAAGACTATTCACATTGTAATGGAATGATAATTACTTTCACTCTTTCAGTTTTGATTGGTTTCTCTTTCACAGTGGGAATGCCCACCATAAACAGGATAAAATGTGTCAGATGGTTTAGGCTACCTGCTTGCAGGTAAAACTTGTTGAAAGATGGCATGGTGATTTGATGTTCAGGAGGTGCTTCGGATGATTCAGGACAGCAATTGAATTTCAGTGGTTCATCGGATCTTGAGAGCTGCAACACTGATGATGAGCCATGTCATTTTGAACTTTGATTCGATCTAGCCAAAGATCAACTCAAGTAAGTGTAAATATTTCTTCTATTTCTTATAAGCATCTTGGTTGATATGCATGTGGTGTAGCGTATAATCTTTGTGCTTCTTGAATAAATAAAACGTGCACCATCACGGAGTAAATAAAACACGCATCAGCACTTATTTGCTCCCTTTTCTTCTTTGTTTTTTACTGGTACTCTAATGCGTTTGGCATGCTCTGATGTTCTCAATTTCTACAAATCTAAGCAGTATTTTGAGTCATATGACTTTTTTGTATTCAGCATAATATCTATGTAGTATATATGTCATGATTGTACTTTTTTTAAAAAGAACAGATGGATGAAGATGTTGTAAAAAGCAGTTTTAGAACTGTGTTGGAATATGTGAATAAAACATTACCTTACCCATTGTGATGAACTGTTTTGATCACTTGACCTGACGGGATTAAGAGTTGGCAGTGGCAATCACTCTTTTCATTGAATACACCTCCCACTGCCAACTCTTTATCCCAAAACAATAGGACATAAATATTTGATGGTCAGTTACTTGTCCAAATAATTGGAGCAGATTTAAGTTTTTGTGCTCGATAAATTCCTAAGATTTAACAGAATTACCTCAAGTGACCAAAACAGTTCATCACAATGGGTAAGGTAATGTTTCTTTACACATTCCAACACAGTTATAAAACTGCTTTTTACAACAGCTTCATTTATGTTTTTTTTATTGTTTATGTACAATCATGACAGATATACTACATAAATATTATGGTAGCTGAACTTGTGCTGAATACAAAAGTCATATGACTTTGAAACTACTGCTTAGATTTGTTGAAATTGACACCAGAGCATGAAGTTTCTGTTTGAGAGTATGCTGCATACACCGGTTGAGAGTATGCCATGCACATTCTGGCTGGCGCATCTCACCAGAGCTTATTTTATTTTCCCCTTTTGTTTTTCTTTTTGTGTATTTTGATGTTTTTGTCTGAATGTTTTGTGCGCCAGTTGTGGTGTAGCTCCGGACCCAGTTTTGGGTGTCTGTTCCCTCCAGGCCTCGTTTTGCTGTCGGTGATGCCTGTGCTCCTTGCTATGGACTGCAGTGAGCTCATTGCACATTTTAACATTAGGGTTGTCCAGTGTTCTGTGCGGCAGTGCTTTTGTGCTTGGTGCAGTGTTCCGAGCGATGTTGCTCAGTGGCATTGTGGCAGCTGTGCAGGCAGTTTGGGACTTGGTTTTGTGCACCTTTTGGTGGGACTGTGGCTGCTACACCATTGGAATGACATCCTGACCTTTATTTGGTGGACTTCTCCCTTCCTTATAGCTGTAAAGTGACATTGGGTATGAGAAAGGTGCTATATACATTTAGCTTTATTATTATTATTATTATTATTATTATTCCAAAATCAAGAGTGCCAAAAAATACCCTCAGACCCCAGCAGGTTAAAGACCTCATTGGCAAAGACTCTCTCAAACCTACCCAAAGCTATCAATTAGAGATTAATGACACTCAGACTTCCTATTAGTAGACAGACATACTACTGTAATCAGCACATATGCCCCCACCATGATGGAAAAGTTTCCCAGTGATCAGGAGGAACTACTTTGGCAGACTCCCAGTGCAGAGAAATTGATCCACTTGGCTAATTTCAATGCCTGTGTTGGAACAGATTACACTGCATGGCCACAGACCCTCAGTCACCATGGAACTGACAGAGTAAATGATGACGATCTGCTATTGTTGTCAAAGTGCAATAAACTTTATAATTACCAATACGATGTTCCAGCTGCCAGTGGCCAAAAAGACAACTTAGATGCATCAGCAATCCAAGCACTGGCACATGCTTGACAATGTTATCATGAGAAGACATGACTGTAACAAATGTCATCACAAAACGAATGCATAGGGCTGAGTGTCACACAGACCATAAAATGGTGTGGATGAAGTTAAAAATGGTCATCAACCCTGTCTATCGGAGGTCAAGCTAGAAGGCTACCCCCAAACTAAATGTTTCCTCATTAACGTTCCCCAAAACCAGTAAAGAGCTACCAAAACAAATAACTGAAAACTTCACAGCCAACCATCTGGGCCCAAACTACTTGGTAACCAAAGAGTGGACAGTTTTGCATGATATATTGTAGAACACCTCAAAATCAGTCCTTGATCTGAAAACAAGGAATCAACTGGACTGGATTGCTGAGAATACAGAAGAAATAGCTCATAAAGAGTTAAAAGCTCATAGACTAAAACATGTGTTCAAATAATGGCTAGAAAGAAACATGTTTCACCAAACAAATTTCTATTGTGCCAATGAAGATTACAGAAAGATTAGCATCAATTGAAAGACAAATGGCTAGCCTGAAAAGTTCAGCAAATCCAAGTGTTTGCCATCATCATCATCGTTCCCCCATGGCATCGGGAACAGCCTTGGGGTGCTTCTGCTGGAATCGTGCATACAGTAGTCGCAGGAAATCAATCTTGACCATAATTTTCCTTGCCTGCTCTACATCGACAGCAAGCAGCTTCTCCACTCTATTCCACACGTTCCTTGGAGCCAGAACATCAAATAGCACCTGTTTCTGGAGGTTGTTATTATCCAGTCTACACACATGTTCAAGATATTTCATATGCTGCATCAGATGGGTGGAGCGTCTGTGAGGGCACGTAATCTCATTTGATATTCTGAAACTCCAATCAACTTCCGTTCCTTCACATTCTACCTGATCTGGTGCATTTTTTCATTCATATCCTCCGCGAACCATTTTTCTCAAGAAGCTATGCCAGATGGCTTCAACCTTATTCAGCTCATTCTCTGTTAGTTCCCATGCTTGTACACTGTACAAAAGCCTTGATCGTATACAGATGGTTAGGGATTTCATTCTAGTTGCTAACCGTATCCGTCTGTCAGTCAGAATATGTTTTAGTTCATTCCATTTCTGGTACGCTGCGCCAATTCTAGTGTGTAAAGATTGTATGGTACATTCAGAGTTGGTAATGATGTATCCTAAATACTTAGAACTCCTGATGTTCTTTAGCTTGCTTGAGCCAATGTTAGCCAGACTCAGCAGCTCCATCAGATGTTCGTCCACATTGAAGACCATTGTTTCAGTTTTGGTATACGAGATCTGTATCCCAAACCATCTAAAGGAGTCATGTCAATCAGCATGACTCCAAAAACTTCTATGATGTGAAAGAACTGTACAGTTTATCTACTCGTGGCAGTGCTCCGCTTATATTGAAGGAAAGTTCTACCCTCTTAACTAAATCAGATGAACATCTTAAACTGCTGGGAAGAACACTTATGATCTGTTAAATCAGCCATCAAGTAAAACATAAGCATTGGCCTCATACCCCAGAAGCCAATAGTTAATGAGCTTCCAAACCAAAAATCAGTGAATGAAATCTGCAAAGCAATTAAGCACCTAGCAAACTACAAATCTTCAGGTGATTGAATTCCCACCAAAATCTTCAGACATGGCAGAGATAGGTTCATGACTCATTTGCATAGTTTATATGGCCATATTTGGCGAGAGGAGGCCCTGCAGCAGTTCAAGGATGCCCTAACTGTGACCATCTACAAATGCAAGGGCAGTAAATCTGTTTGTGGAAACCATCAGGGAATATCCCTTCTGAGTCTGTGTGGCAAAGTTTGCAAAGATTTTGCAAATGCACCTTGTCAGCATGATTGTCGATGCCCATGTATCAGAAACACAATGTGGTTTCCAGAGAAACTGTAGCACTGTTGAAATATATATATATATATTTTTTTTTTCTTCACAATAGCTTTAGGAGAAATGTATTGAGCAGAACATGGGGTTATATGTTGCATTTATTGACCACATACAAGCCTTCAATGTGGTCTCAAGTGAAGCGCACTGGAAAATTTTTTACAAAAATGGATGCCCCCCAAAGTTCATCTGCATTTTGAAACAATTTCATGATGTGATGAAAGCCAGAGATTGCACTGATTGTCAGTTTTCCAGGGCATTTCACATTACATATGGGGTTAAATAGGGTTGCCTGGTAGAAACTATCCTATTTGTCCTTTTTTATGCCATGCTGAAGAGAGCATTATTAAAAAATAATGGTGTCCCTTGGATTCAGAATAGATAGTGCCATGTTTAATCTGCACTGGCTGCATGCTAAAACAAGAACAGTGGAAGAGTTGATCAGAGATCTCTTCACTGAGGATTGTGGACTCTTTGCACACACACTGAAAGGCGACTTCAACAGATCACAGAGGCTTTTGCCTCTGCTGCATCACATGTCATTCTAATCAGCAGCATTTAAAAAAGACAGAGGTTATGCATCAACTACCTCCAGGCATGGAATATCTGCTCCATCAATTAAAATTAGAGAGGAATTGAAAATCACCAAATCATTTCCCTACCTTGGACGCATCCTGTCAGATGATGGCCAAATCAACAATGAAATCATCTGCAGAATTGCCAGAGCCAGTGTGTCATTTGGTAAACTCCACCAAAGGGTGTGGAACAGTCATGATATCTGCCTCTCAACCAAAATAGATGTTTTTCAAGCTGTTATCAGTACCCTGCTGTACAGTGTGGAAACATGGACACTTTACCGATGACTCATTGCTAAGTCGGAGGCTTTCCAACAAAGATGCCTTCAAAACACCATGTAAATCAAATGGGAGGACAAAATCCTTAATACTGATAACCTCAAGTGAGCTCACTACTGCAGCATGGAAGGTATTGTCTGCAAACGGCAAATGCAATGGTCCCGCCACCTTGTTCTGATGGATGACACAGCGACTGAGGAAAAAAAATAAAAAAAGTGTTCTATGGAGAACTTGAGGGTTTGAGAAAAGTTGATAGGCCTAGAAAGAAATAGAGATACATTGGCTGAAACATTGAGAGTACAATATTGATGTGAACAGCTGGGAGGAACTGGCAATCAATAGACCACTCTGGAGTGAAAAATATACATGAAGTAATCATGAAGTTTGAAAAAGACAGAGTTACGTCATGAAGAAAGGATCATGGTGCAAGGATCCATCCAAAGCCTCTGACACTGATTTTCAATGCAACATTTGAGGTGATGATGATGGTTTATTTCAAACATGGAAACAAACAATGAATAAATAAGCAAAACAGCATTTGCAACAAGAACATGTAAAAAGCCACTAAATTAGAAAAATAAACCTTAAATAATATAGGTAATAATAATATATCTAAATCAATGCACTAAGCAGTTTT
Organism: Notarius kessleri; assembly: GCA_025212355.1. Classification (NCBI taxonomy): domain Eukaryota; kingdom Metazoa; phylum Chordata; class Actinopteri; order Siluriformes; family Ariidae; genus Notarius; species Notarius kessleri. The sequence goes on along the minus strand of JAOBAM010000002.1, from coordinate 20,402,636 downwards.
GAGTTTACATGTCCAAAAATCCAAAAAGGAGTGGGCTGAAGTAAAAACTTATTT
>JAOBAM010000002.1:20283305-20294435 GCA_025212355.1 Notarius kessleri | reverse complement strand
GCCTTTCTGTGTGGAGTTTGCATGTTCTCCCCGTGTCTGTGTGGGTTTCCTCTGGGTGCTCCGGTTTCCCCCACAGTTCAAAAGACATACAGTTAGGTTAACTATGCTCCAATTAATAATATCACATGTGGATCAATAGGGCCCACATGCCAGCGACCCCACACACATAAATGGGACAGGCTGGAAGAAATGAGTGAGAGCTTTGCTGACCACTATTTCATGTCTTGTATATCTAATGAGGTGGATGTGACGTTAGATACAATCCACCTATTTGCATGGAAACTCCTTCAAGAGAGGAATCTACAAGGACATTGAAGCACAATAAGACGGCAGCACTGGATTGTAGCATCACAGCTGAAGCCTTGCAGTGTGGGGGAGACAATAGCCGATGCCCTTCACAATTTTTCTTCAGAAGTATATACCACACACAGTTGCTACAAAAGCATACAACAAGAGTCAGAGGTCTCAATTACCATGGATTGTAGGTCTACTCTACCCTCATAACCACAGGAGTCTTGCAGGGTGATGTTTTAGCCCCTTTCCTGTTCATCATCCTTGTTGATTACATCATGTCCAAGCACCAAACACCACTGAATACTGCATGACCAGAATGGCCCCACTGATTAACCAGTTTAGGAAGCATCAGCTGAGCTTCCTAGGTCATATTTGGTATATAAACTCAGAAGAAGAACCCTGTATGTACCAGCACACAAAAGAGAGAGGCCAGGACAACAACATACCTCACATCTAATCTACACTCTGCTGTGGATGTGGACACCTTTTGGGTACAGAACAACTAGCTGGCCTGGTGCACAACAGGAACTACTGGAGTAGTCTCATATTTTGAGAGTGTGTTTTCACAGAAATTCAGAAACTGTTCTTTAGTCATGTTGTTACTAGCCCACTGTGTCTTATATATTTGTATGATGATGCAAACAAAGGTGTGGCACAGTGGTTAGCACTGTTGCCTCACAGAAAGAAGGTTCTCAGTTTGAACCTCACAGTTGACTTGGGCCTTTCGGTGTGGAGTCTGCATGTTCTCCCTGTGCCTGTGTGCATTTCCTCCTGGCACTCTGGTTTCCTCCTACAGTCCAAAGATATGCAGATTAGATCAACTGGTTACTCTAAATTGCCCAGAAGCGTGAATGTGAGTGTGAATGATCATTTCTGTGTTAGCCCTGCAATAGATTGGAGACCTACCCAGGGCATACCTCATCTCTTGCCCAAAGTTAGCGAAGATTGGCTCCAGCTTCCTCTGTGACCATGACAGGTAAGCAGTATAGATAATGGATGGATAGTTGGATGCATAAAGAAAAATTATAATCTTTTTCATTTAATTTTCTTCAAAATATGAAAAAGAATTGCATTTTATTTTTATAGTGGGTTTTGTTATTTTCGTGCAGTAAAATTAAAATTAACACTATTCAAATTGCATAATATACTGGTAACTCAAGCTGCAACCAATTATATCTCATTGAAGATTATTACAGTCATAAATTATTATTAGTAACTCTTCTGTTGCTGCACCTCACCTAAGCATGGAGCAACATGATTCCTACCCAAATGGACCTTTATTAGTGCTTGCTGTAGTTCTCAATTTTGACCCATAGGTACAATAAGGGAAGCTAATTGCTTCCCCTTGATTTCTAGGAAGGCAAGCAAACCAAAGGAACATCAGTTTAGATCGGTCAATCAACAACATTTTTTAATCGTTGGTCACTCAAAAGAGGTAATTAATATTTCAGCATTATTTAAAGCAACATTATGTGAGAATTTTTTTTCTTTGCTCCTGGGCTCCCCCTACAGTCAAGGACCACCACCGTTTTAAATACAAATCACACTTTGAGCTCCTCTCATGGACAGATGTACATGTGCATTTATTGATAAGCTGAAGGATACAGAAACATAAGAAACAAAAGAACTATGTCAACTGACAAATTAGAGTAATATTACAGAATTTTACACAAATATAGTTGTTATAAAGCATAATTTTATTTATTCTGACATTGGAGATAAACAGTGACATAAAAAAGAATGACAAAGTTTTAGTTTTGCTGAAATTCCATGCTTGCTTTTGCAGTACATATACAATGTTTGCTCAACATTTGAATGTGGAGTATGCATGTAATTGATTAAAAGGTTGTTGACAACATGATATAGTCACATATTTCACATAATATGCATTGGGCAGTGCAGTTTATTACAAGCTAGGTGAGATAGGTTTGCAAAGCTGCAAGCTTTCAAAACTTATTTGGTGTGAGATTGACAAAGACTGATCAAACGTTTAGATGTGAGATGAATTTATTAATTTGATTGCTAGCCTGAGATGAGATGAATTTGGTCATCTAGAAAAACTACAACTGTCCATGAGACAGGGATAGCATCAATAAGTCATTATCAACTGTCATTGTTTCCCTGCGAGCAGTGAAATAGATCACTACATTTGTCTTGAAGTAAACATGCATGCTCAGACATTTTTGCCATATGACAGATGATGTTTGCACAGGTATTGCACACAACATGAAGTAGAAGCACACTAAGCGAATGTAACCTGAGCCATATACAATATGATGCTAACATCAACATATCTAATGCTGGGGGATGCTAACAGACAAAGAACAGATTAATTAAATTAACCTTACAATACTTGGAAGCCCCTGACACAAAGTGATACAAACTTGGGTAGCAAGCTAGCCAATAAAGCTCATCAGTAACTGACACAAGTGCACTTATTACCAGTACCAATTAGTACAGCAAATGTTGTAAAGCATTATGCAGTTTTCATGGTGCCATAAAGTGTTACATAGTTCTTATGAGAGGTCTCCGGGATGTGCCATAAGAGTTACATAGTAATATAACTGGTGAACCAGGCACAGAGACGGATGGAAGACAAGCCATTTTCCCGATTACAAGTCAATGTACCATCAAAATGATTTTGAAGCTGAAATGTTTAAATTTCCTACATAATGCTTCTTTAAAATATGTGGAGTATTGAATGAATACTTTACAAAAATTAATATTTGTTGAATGGCTGATATGTATGGAGGAGTTCTGTCTGGACAAGCTACAATTGTCAGAGAACAAGGCAAAAAAATAAAATAAATAAAATTTACAAAACAGTTTAGATTAACACAACAAACGAACGAACTCAAAAACAACATAGGAGAAAACTGAATATATTACATTTCAAAGGACAGCCCACTTTTGCTACTGGAGATCAACACTGCCTTGGCATGAAGTGTGCTTATATGGTTAATTTGCAAACATCCATCTACAACTGGGGAAAGGAGGGCACTAAATCATGCCAGGATGGTGGGCTGGCACATATTTTTATGAATGTCTATTTGCATGAAGATTGAAGGGGGAGAGAGACAGAGAGAGAGAGAGAGAGAGAGAGAGAAGCACAATAGATTAAGAAGCCAATTCCACTGGGCTGAGAAAGCGCTCTGGTGTGAGTAGATAAGCAGAAGCTCTATCTCTCTGCTGCCAGCCAAATATGTCTCCAACAACCACACGCACGCAAGCAAACACACACACACACACACACACCTCAAGTTATGCTGCTTCTGAAAAGACTTCACCCTATATAACAAGCATGATGTTATTTTTAGGTACATAGGGTTGTTCTCAGTAATTGCCTTCTTGTCACCAGAATGCCAAATGCAGAGCCACAGAAAACTGCCAGAGATCAAGACCAGTTGGGAATGTTGAGGTCATTATTATGAATGAAAGTGCCAGTTAGACACCAGGGAAGTATTGCGTAGTGTTGGTTAAATAGTTGGGATTACAAGAATTTTGGAGATTTAATAAAACTGTGCTATGATGAAGATGTCACAATTAGAGAAGACAGACAAGGATGCATGTAAAGTTTGAATTATTTTTAATTTAAGGTTTTTGTTAACCTAAGGCACTGCAGGCACCTTTGGGGCATAAATAAACAAAAACCAAGACAATAGAACAGAATGTCATGAAGTACTAAACCAGAAAAACTACATCAGGAAAATACAGGTTAGCCAAGGTCAAACCCTAGATTAAACAGCTTAAATAAATGAAACTAGCTTGACAAAATTAATGCCAATGAGCATTATGCCTCACAAAGAATGACTGAAACAAATTTCCATTTATAGTCCTTGATGTGATCAGTAACAAGCTGCAGATGTGTGTGATAAGTGGAATAATCCAGAGAGAGCAAGGGTTCACAATGGGCACTGGAAACTGGAGTCTTGTGTCCGCCATGCCATGAGAAGGTGCAGGCATAGAGTAAGCATAGATATGGGCTAGGACACAGGTTCAGGCACAGGCATGAGCAAGTACATGGGCTCAGACAAGGGATCGGACATAGGCATGGGCACAGAGGGCTCAGAGATCGCATCGTTGACCTCTGGCAGGAGCATGGCATCTGTGACATCAGAGGTCACCTCGCTGACATTCAGGGGAGCACTACTTCTGATTTAGTAGGCTCTCCAGCAGGGGCATTACTTTAGTGATGCTAGAGGTCGCCTCAGTGATCTCTGGTGGGAGCATGACATCTGCAATGACCTCTAGCAGGAGCTTTTGTAGGAGTATAACATCAGAAGTTGCTGCAATAACCTTTAGGGAGAGCTCTCGAGAGGTGGGCACCCTGTCAATCTTGGGTGAGAGCTCTGGCTCATCTACATAGGTTTCAGCCCCCCCACAAAAATTTGTGGGGGTTTCAGAAACCAGAAAAGGGGGAACACCAACTTTAAAAATACCCCAAACTGTGTGGCTTCATTTAAGCAGGGTTGTTTGGAGACCACCAAGCACTCGCCCATGACCCCTGAACCCAAAGAACATGTATCTTACCCATGTCTAACATGTAGACTTGGTAGGATCATGATACAGGCGGCACTGAAGTAGGAACCCATTCAGTGGATCCTTAATGGCATCAAAAGGGGACAGAGTGCACGGGGCCAATCCCTCTGTGCAAACATGACTGAGTCAAATTTGTGTATGGTGAGGCACTCAATCTCTGGGAGACATTGCTCCTGAGCTCTGCTGTGATGTCCTTGAGCACAGAGCATGCAATGGAGGGTATCTGTGTCCGCTGCATTCATGTGATTGGCATTCTATCACAGAGAAGGCAGACAAGGATGTATGTGTGGCTTGAGTTCTTTACTAAGCACTGCAGGCATTTTCAGGGCAGAGATAAACACAAAGAGTGAGGGTAAGAAGCATCCATTTATAGTCCTTGGCATGATCAGTAAGGAGCTGCAGGTATATGATAAAAGGAACAATCCACAGAGAGTGAGGGTTCGCAATAGGCACTGGGAACTGAAGTCTTATGTCCCTCAGGTTACAAGAAATCCTGGAAAACTGAGATGCTGAGGAAGCTGGAAGTGTTGCCAATGCGCCCAGAAGTAGTCATACCGTGAGGATAGCTGGGAAACTGAGGCATTGCAAAACCCAGAAGTGTAGCTCTGCCATGCCACATTCATGAGGCATGCCAGAAAGGGCTTATGACAGGAAAAAGTTTTTAAAAAGAGATTTAAGTCACAGAATGACATAATGCTGGGTTAAGTGAAGCAAAACTGGGTTTTCAAACTTGATAAGCACTGTATATGGAATGTATCATGGATAAATGAGGGAATTTGGCCTCTGTGTCCACTTATATTTGTACCCAGTTAATCAGTAAGTCATAGATAACATCTTGAAAGTTCCTGCACACTTCAATCAACTAAAAAATGTACAATTTAAATGGAAAACATGCTTCAGGTACATTGTGTTTACTGTAATTTCAAGGGGTGCCAGTAATAGTGGCACATGTGTTTTTGTTGAAAATAATTTCTTAATGAGGGATTTGTTTTTCTCTGAATAAATGTATTTCAATTAAAGGTTGAATTTTTCTCATTTTTTTCAGTGTGAGATAATACTTCACCAAAAGGTGGAATTTTTCTAACCCTTTTACTAATCTTTAGAAGGGGTGCCAATAATCATGGAGGGTACTGTGTATATTACAAAACCAGTCAAAAGTCACAACTCATGATTTTAAGATACATGGAGAAATGCAGTGTATGGGCTAAAATAGTAAAATTTTAGATTTTGGCATAATAGAGAGTAATGTCTACATTTCATAGTTTGAAATAATTTTGGGGAAATTCAGTCCATATGACCTTTAAAACATGCTTTTATTGAGATGATGTATTCAAATCCTGGTAGAAATTCATAAAAAAGAGCAAAAGACACCCATCAGACTTTGTACTACTGATCGCATATTTCTGAGAGTAACCCTTCATGTGTGGTATTAAAATACAGTAGAGCTTTCCCACAAACAAGATTCACTATTCATTTTGGTATAATTTCAACAAGTAGCCAATAAAATGGCATAAAACAAACTCATATTTGTGTAAACAAAATTTATGGGATTTAATCTCCTTGTTGCTATGCATGATTTAGACTTCTGAATAGCTGCACTGCTCCTTTGCATACACAGTTCACAACACAGCCCATTTCCTATGTCAACCACAATGAGAGAAAATCATTCTGGCAATCCCAGAATGAGAGGATGTTTAGGGGTGACTGTGATGTACAGGGAGATGATTTCTTTGTGCATGCTACTGACTTTGAGCTTGATATTTCCTGTGCAATGGGTGATAGTACCATGGCTGATGGAACTTCCATCGATGATGCTGATGCATAGCAGTTGTTCAAGGGGAAGCAGAGTAATCTGGAACAGGATGGGGGTGATGTACGGTAATCAATCAGGTTCACTGCCATGATGGAATCAATCAAGGATGGAAGGAGAGAAAGACCACCTGAGCATTCAACCTAGGCTTGAATAATTGAAAGTTTTAGTGAGAGAGACTGGTGTGAACTCACTGGATTGTAGTGAGTCACTGACAGGGCTCTCTCTGCTTAGGAGTTATGTGGCAGAACTTTTGGTCACTGCTGGTAGCTAGCAAAAATATGGTCAGGCTCACCACATTAAAAGCAGAGCTGATCCTTTCTCCAATGCCTTCTCTCAGCTGGGCTCAGCAAATTTGCATGGGCTCAGGTACATCTGCCAACAGTAACGTGGGAGCAGGACTGTGGTAGCAGTTGCAGTTTCTCAGCAGGTTATCTAGGTAAACTGCCAGATCACTGAGTGGATCAACTGATACCTGGTTGTCCCTCACATGCCAGCTCTGTGAGGATTTTTTTTTTTACATGACATTACATGGCATTTAGCAGACACTCTTATCCAGAGCAACATATAACAAGTGCAAAAGTCAGGTACACAAAGTGCTGAACTTCTAGAAAAGAAAGTTCTAGTTCCAACTGAACAAGTGATAGAATAATACGAAATGTAATATTCTGTTGAAGTACCAATGCTCAGCAAACAGCCAAGGAAGCAAAGCAACCATACAAAAGAACTGACAAAGTACAACTAAATAAAGAAAAATAACACTCCAGACAGTACATAGCCTGGGCTGGTCTTGACTGATACGCAGTTACACAAGTGGGGAGGGAAGCAGGGGAGAGGTGCAGCCTGAAGAGGTGAGTCTTCAGTCTATGCTTGAAGGTGGTCAAGGAGTTGTCAGTTCTGACCCCAATGGGAAGGTCATTCCCCCAACAGGGAGCCAGGACAGACAGCATTCTTGAGTGGGCTGGGCAGGAGAGGATGGGGTAAGTGACCAGTAGTAGCAGAGCATAGGGATCTGGCCGGTGTGTAGGGGCAGATCAGACTCTGGAGGTATGCTGGTCCTAACCCCTTGACAGCCTGGTAAGCTAGCACAAATGTCTTAAATTTGATACAAGCTGCAATAGGTAGCCGGTGCAAGTTGCCAAGCAGAGGGGTGACATGGGAAGAACAAGGGAGGTTGTAGACCAGGCAAGCTGCAGTATTCTGGATGAGATGCAGGGGTCCACTACGGCTATGGACTACAAACACCTGCACAGAGTGGTGAAGACTGCGGAGAGGATCACCAGAACTCCACTGCCCTCTCTGCAGGGCATCTACTACCACAGAGTCCACAGGAGAGCTGCCTCCATCCTCAAAGACCCCACCCACCCCAAGCATGGACTGTTCACACTTCTACCCTCAGGCCAGAGATACAGAAGTGTGAAATGCAGGACTGTCAGATTAAAGAACTCTTTCTTTCCCACTGCCATCAGACTCTTGAACAGCTGACAGGAGTCTATAACCATGGACTACCTCCCTGTAAACTGTCCTTGACTGTTTACATCTGTTTACATTTGTTTGCACATTACTGCCCTTTTTGCTGCCGTTCCTTGACTGTTTACATCTGGTTAAATTGTTTGCACATATTTGCACATTACTGCCATTTTGCTGCTGTTTCCTTGACTAGTTACATTGTTTGCACATTCGCACATTACTGCTCTTCTGCTGCTACGTTGGATCATTGACTTATTTTTGTATTACACTACCTATTTTGCACTACATTTACGTTTATTTTTTTCTATAGTGGGTGTTTTGTTTTTGTTGCTTTTTGCTTTCTTTGCATTTATTTTTGCACTATATTGCTTTTTTCTTCTTCCACCTATTTATTTATTTGTAATTGGCATTCATGGTGGACGGCAAACTAAGAATTTCATTGTGCAAGTGGACATGACATATGACAATAAACACTTTGAATTTGAATGAATCTACATGAAAATCCCATAATATTGAAGTTGGTTGAAAAATAAAAATCAATATAATAGTCTGAAAAAAAAAACACCCTATGAAGGTTGTGATTGCAGAAGTTTTCACCATTGCCGGTGTTGGATACAAATTAGTTCTATTTGAACCTTCAGATATAACATAATTAGTTGGATGGCTTTACCAATAAAAGCCATCACCCTGAGAACACCATTCCCTACTGTGAAGCACGGTGGTGGTAGCATCATGTTGACTGTTACCTTTGGCCTCTTGGTTGCTTCTCTGCTTAATTCCCTCTTTACTCAGACATTCGGTGGACAGCCTCCTCTAGCCAGAGTGCCATATTCTTTCCATTCTGAATAATAGATTTTCTCTATGGGGTGTTCTTTACTTTTCTTTACTTTACTTTTAACTTTCCAGATGCTATTTGTTTTGGGATGTTCTCTAGGAAATTCTGGGTCCTTCCAATATTTATATTGCACCTATGTGACTTGAACTGCACACAGGTGAACTTCATTTAAATATGCCATTCATCAACAGTGGGGATGCATATTTATGCAACATTTAGGGTATTTTATGATTATTAGCTCACCCAGCCAACAGGCAGTGAGCTTATGCCATCATATATTGTCTGTCATCTGTCTGGCATTGTCTCCATTTCACGAAAATCGCTTCTTCTCCCTTAATTCTTCACTGATTTTTATTATTTTTGACAGGAAGGTAGGTCTGCCTGGGGTGCATATAGCTTCTACCCAAATTTGCATAATTTCAATTAATAATGAAGATATGGAGTAATTAAGCCCTAACGAGCAGTTTCCACACAAATCGCTTCTTCTCCCTTAGTTCTTCACCAATTCCGATTCTTTCTGGCATGAAGGTAGGGGTACATAGAACTTCTACCCAGATTTGATTTATCATGGGACCAGGGTGAGCTACGCCATCATTGATGGTCTTGTTTCTAGTTCACAACAAATTCCATTATTTGAGAGCAACAGCTAAAATGTTCCTGAAACTACAGTACAGCCTACAAATAGAAAAAAAAGATCCTAAATCCCTCTTGAAAATGCTACTCATGTTTGATTGGCAATCAGCAATCCCCAGTATGGTAAGCTCCATCCCAATGGTTCCTGGTTCACAATCAATCAATCAATCAATCAATCAATCAATCAATCAATCAATCAATAATCTACTATGATGGAGCTGCAACTAAATGGTTCCTGGAACCACTGTCAACTACAGTCTCATAAAGAAACAGATATGCTCCTGGTAAAAAAGGGTTCCTGAGATGTTTGCTGGTCAAGGAAAGGTTCCTGTGTTCCTGAAAAGGTTACTAGGTAACACTGCAACAAGAAGATGCTAAACTGTTGGCTAAGAGTGGGCTAACTCAGTTCTCCTTATTTTGCAGCACTACCATGCTAACCTGCTAGCATTCTTTAACTCACTCACCGCTCTCTAACATGGCCATGCTAGTAATGCTGCTCTTGTCAGTTTGATGCTCCGTAGCCACTGAAGCAAACTCGATATCTCCAGTGTTTAAGATGGCTGCAATAATGCTGTACACACTTCCTAGTTCCTGTGGAGGAAAACATGGACATAGATGCTGAAATGTACCAAGTGGTTAGCAAGTAGCTAAATTTAGCTACAAGGATAACAAGTGAGACTTTTGACGGTATATGATGATAATGTTAGCATGCAAACAATTTATTATACTTGTGCATCTCAAACAAAAACAATGTCGTGAAAAAGTTCATTTTTTCATATTTTAATTCAAAAAGGTAAACTTTCATATATTTTATATCCATTACACATAAAGTGAAATATTGCAACCTTTTTTTGTTTTAATTTTGATGATTATGGCTTATAGCTCATGCAAATCAGAAATCCAGTATCTCAGATTTTTAGAATATTTCCTAAGATCAATCAAAAAGGTTTTACAATACAGAAAGGTCTAACTTCTGAAAAGTTTGTTCATTTATACACTGAGTACTTGGTTGGGGCTCCTTTACCATGAATTACTGCATCAATGGGGCATGGCATTGAGGCGATCAGCCTGTGGCACTGCTGAGGTGTCACTGAAGCCCAGGTTGCTTTGATAGCAGCCTTCAGCTAGTCTGTATTTTTGGGTCTGGTGTTTCTCATCTTCCTCTTGAAAATAGCTCATAGATTCTCTCTCGGGTTCAGGTCAGGCAAGTTGGTTGGCCAATCAAGCACAGTAATATCATGGTCAGTAAACCATGTGGTAGTAGTTTTGGCATTGTGGGTGCGTGCTGAGTCCCACTGGAAAAGGAAATCACCATCTCCATAAAGCTTGTCAGTAAATGGAAGCAGGAAGTGCTCTAAAATCTCCTTGCACTTGTTAAAACACAGTGGACCGACACCAGCAGATGACATGGCACTCCAAATCATCAGAGACTGCGGGAACTACACGCTGGACTTCAAACACCTTGGATTCTATGTCTCTCCACTCTTCTTCCAGACTCTAGGACCTTGATTTCCAAATGAAATGCAAAATTTACTTTCATCTGAAAAGA
>JAOBAM010000002.1:19972885-19983290 GCA_025212355.1 Notarius kessleri | reverse complement strand
TGGGGGAAACCGGAGCACCTGGAGGAAACCCATGCAGACATGGGGAGAACATGCAAACTCCACACAGAAAGGCCCTCACCGGCTGCTGGGTTCAAACCTGGAACCTTCTTGCTGTGAGGTGACCATTCTAACCACTACACCACAGTACCCACCTCTTGTTTCCAGAGGAGTCAACAGGTATGGGAGGAGGTCCATCAGAGGCTGGAGCACATCAATTCAAAGTACAAACGGTATGCCAAACAAACCCAGAGGGAAGACCCCAGAGTATGCCCCATGGGACTGAGTGTGGATATCCACTAAAGACTTGAGGGAACCCAACACCTGTAAGAAGCTTCAAGCCTGATACATTGGCAATGTAGTGCACAAGTTCAATGAGATCTCCTACATGCTTGAGCTCCCACCGCACTCTAAGATGGCACCCACGTTCCATGTATCATGCTTTAAACCTGCCATCCAAGGTCCCCTAGCCCCAGACACACCCACCCAGGAACCTCCCTCCCCTAGATCTAGAAGGCCATCAATAAGATCCTCAACTCCCATCGCAGACAAGGGCAACTCGAATACCTGGTTGACTGGGAGGGGTACAGCCCAGAAGAGCACAGCTGGGTTAGCTCCAAGGACATCTTAGACCCCATCCTCACTCAAGAGTTCCACAGGGAGCACCTAGACAAACCAGCACCAGGGAAGAGAGGTCGCCCAAGAAAAGAAGTTGCTCCCAGAGGGAGCTCCTCGGGGGTGGTCTGTCAGTAACTGCTCTGAAAACCTGAGGTCAGAGCAGCTTCAAAACCTGGCCACTCTGGACTACACTTCCCAAGCACCACAGCACCCCTCATCACCAGAATTTTAACCTCAACACCTGTCTCTAATTTACCGGCAATCACCTTCCCTATATAAGCTCAGCTCTCACACTCTATAGATGTGACTATCTGACTGATTTCCCATTATTGAACTTGGTTTACGTTTGTTTCTGACTTTGTTCTCTTGCCTGATCGCTGATAGTCTGTTCGTCGATTGACTGACGCTTGCCTATCCCTGACTACATCTCTGGTTTCCTGATTTGGTTTTGTTTACAACACACCTGCTCTCCCTTGTGTTTGCATCCATAAATGCCTGCACCCTGACAGAAAGTGGGTGAGGTGAGAATTTAATTTAGTTGAATTAACTGTTTGTTCTTGATAGTATTTTTCATATTTAAAAACTTTTGTTTCATTACTTTAAACATTTTTAAATAATTCTTGAAAAGCTATAATTTCACTGTTGTTGACTTGCCTAATTATCTATTTGGACCAACTTCAGAGACTTTTTCTCTAACAAGCATCCCCCCCTTATGCCCTCACGTCTATGTTTGACCCTCAATTAGTTTCCTTCCAATTGTATTCATTCTCTTTATTTGATGTGGTCTAGCACACTTTATTAAAATACACATTCTGAGATCATTCTTCAAAGGTGAGTGTTTAGTCTGCAAAGCCAAACCTAGGCTCCCTGTAACAGGAAATTAAAGAGGTGCATCTCGATAAAAATTATTGGACAGCCTCCATTTTGAGTCAGGATATTTCAGCCTGTATGACAAACAGTGAAGGCATTGGAGAAAGTAATGTGTACTTCATAAAGCATCTTTTGAAAATTGTTGCGATCGGCAGTTTTATGCCAAACAAATAAACAGCTATGCTATGCACTGGAGTAAAGGTTATTCACAGACAGAAATGAGCATACACTCATCCTCTGCCAAGTTTCCTTTATCATTTAAATTGCAGAATTCAGTCAGGGTTGCTGACTAGAGCATGTCAGGTTTTCTGTAGTTTGACTACACAGACCTCCAAGTTTAGATAGGCAGTGCTAATAGTTTGTTACTTCTGCTGAAGTAAAAAGAAGCTTAAAGACACATGGTGCAATCTTGAAGGTCTGGCTAAGCAAAAGTCTTTCAAAGTAAAAGCTGCAGGCTGCTCTCTACTATCAGTGCAAAACATATGACTGTCAGCAAGTTCAAGCGAGCTACTGCTTCTTTAAAAACTGAGGATTCTCTCTCTCACACATACGGGGGTTATATTGTAACCCTCACCCCCTCATCTTCCAAAAAGCTTTTTTTTTTTTTTAATCTAACATACAAAATAGACATGAAGTGCATTCATCTGCAGCACTAGAATATAGGGTTTCTATTGAGGTGTTAGCCATGGTGCTGTGTGTTTACCCTGAACTTGTATGATGCCATTTAAATTATTATACAATAAGAGCACCATTAAATCAAGAACCTATGAATAATGTGAACTTGAGAGAAACAGGCAGGCTATTACCAGTTCATTGGGCCAAGACTTCAATTACCATACACTTTTAAACTGTTATTTTGCTCAGAAATGGAACAAAAGTCCAACTTGCATTAATCATGCACATTGCCAGGAAAAGCATCTACTTTCATGAGGCATAAAAGTAGATCGAAGGTTGGAGCTGATGAAATAAATGACAAAACATTTGACATATAAGCCTGCATGAACAGTGTTGCCTAGAAGTAGCAATCTGCTGTCATCTAGTGGCCATGTTCAGCATAGCATGAGCCATCTTTATACTGTATGTAGTGAACATGATTTGACCAACTGACAAAGCCAGAGACTGGGAGAGAGTCGAGAGCATTTTTGGTCTTTCCATGCATCTGTATGGATCAGTGCAGGAACCAACAGTTGAGTCTCACCAAAAGACATCAGTCGTCATTTGTCATTACTACAGCCCCAATTCGGGAAAAAGAAGTTGGGACACTGTAAAATGTAAATAAAAATAGAATGCCATGATTTTGAAAATCATGGAAGACCTACATTTCATTGAAAATGGTACAAAGACAACGTATGATGTTGAAACTGAAATTGTATTTATTTTTTTAAATATATGCTCCTCTTGAATTTGATGCCTTCAACATCTTTAAAAAAAAAAAGTTGGGACAGGGGCACGTTTACTACAGTGTTATCACCTTTACATTTAACAACGTTTGGCAAATGTTTGGGAACTGAGAGGACCAATGCTGGATTTTTGAAAGAGATGTCCCATTCTTGCTTACATTCAATTTTATTAGCTCAACAGTTCAGGGTCTCCTTTGTCATATTTTGTACTTCATCGTCCAATACTACTGCCAACTGCATGTTTTCATTTGGTGACAGGTCTGGGCTGCAGGCAGGCTAATTTAGTACCCAGAGTTGTAATATATGCAGAATGTGGTTTGGCATTATCCCTGAAAAAGATGTCATCTGGATGGCAGCATGTTGCTCCAAAAGCTGTATATCATTTAGCATTAATGGTGCCTTCTCAGATTTATAAGCTACCAATGCTATGTGCACTAATGCACCCCATACCACCATTGTGATGTTTAGCTGTAGACATCATATCCCAATCCAGTAGACATCGTCCAATACTACTGCCAACCGAGGACTGTAGCCTAGCAGTCCAGGAAACACTGAATTCAGGGGCTACCTTAGCACTGAAGCCTTATATGCTCTTAACTAGAAGTTGTTCTATTAATTGTGTGTACCTTATAGCTTGGATTAGTGCATAGACCACTTACCCAGGTGCTTTCTTTTTACTTCATGGACTACTAGACATTGGTAAGTCCTGATATACAGTATGTACAACCCCAATTCCAAAAAGGTGAGATGCTATGTAAATAAAAACAGAATGCAATGATTTGCAAATCTCATAAATCCATATATTTTTCACAATTGAGCAGACATGTCAAATGTTTAAACTGAGACATTTTACTATTTCATGAAAAAATATTCGCTCATTTTGAATTTGATGACAGCAACACATCTCAGAAGTTGGGACGGGGCAACAAAAGGCTGGAAAAGTGGCACTAAAAACAGCTGGAGGAACATTTTGTAACTAATTAGGTTAATTGGCAACAGATCAGTAGCATGATTGGGTATAAAAAAAAAAGCATCTTGGAGGCAGAGTTTCTCAGAAGTAAAGAGGGGTAGAGGTTCACCAATCTGCCAAAAAAAAAAAAAAACTGTCTACAAATTGTTGAGCAATTTCAGAATAATGTTCCTCAATGTAAAATTGTGAAGAATTTGAATATCTCATCTTCAGTACATAATAATAACCAAAATATTTGGAGAATCTGGTGAAATCTCTGGGCGCAAGGGACAAGGCCGAAAATCAATATTGGATGTCTATGATCTTCGGGCTCTGAGGCGGCACTGCATTATTTACTATGTCCTATATACATACACAAGTGGTCTTTTCCTTCCATTTTTTTTTCACAGATAATGATGGAGCAATCAAGAGTGCAGTCATAGATCTTACAAAGAATAATCTGTATTTAAGGGATTTTTCTGCTTTGGTCTTGTAGCCTTAAAAGCCAGTTTTAATAGAACAGGCTTTTAAGGCTACATAGCAGGCATGAATATGTAATGCCCAGCACTTATTGTGACATGTCACTCTACAGGGAATGTCTCCGATTCAATGGCATTATGTCGAGATGCCAAATTAAGGAAGTCTGTGCTGCTCCTACCTGGGCATCATGATGCAATTTATCCAGGTTCTACAAGGATAACTTTGCCCCTGGCTTGCTTCCTTAATACACAAGCATTTCACGTTTCACATGGGGGGGTTGCATGGTGCATCCATACAATACAGTATACATGCATTGTCATTTCAGTTTACCTGCTTTTACATTTTTATGTATTTAATAAGCTTTACCAGTAACCCACAGTGTGAGAACCAGAGCCATAGTACAATGTCTTTTTGTTAATAATTTATGTAACTTGTATAACTAATGTGACTGTGCAAAAGCTATTTGCATCAAATTGCATTTATGGATGCACCATGTGTTGGACTTTTGTGAACATCAGTGAATGTGTATAATTGAAGTAGGGGGTGTGAACAAGCCAAAAAAGACTAGTGTACATGTTTGCATGGTGTAAAGTAAACTTTAATTTCTATTGTTCTATTGAACATAAAATAGTATCATACAAATCTATTGGTAGCTGATGGCCTTAATACTTTCAAAGAAACTCAAATCCCAGCTGTCATTCTGTTTTTGCTCTCTTTCATCCCCTCATCTTTGACATAGTTCATATGTAACCTTCTCCAGTCAGGCATATTCCTAGAAAAGGTATATATTACTCAGAAATGTCTAAAGACCAATGATCTTAATCACAAATATGGGTGAAGTATGGGATTTCAACATTATTTACATGATGTATGATGACTAAATAATGTTTCCTAGCACAAATTAAATGTACAAACAATGCCTTATCCTTACCACTCTTTTCTGTTGTGTAGATGGAATGCAAAAGACTTATGTATGTCTCCTAAAAACCCAGCTTTTTTCTTTTGTAATTAATTTTCCTTCCATTTTTTTTCACAGATAATGATGGAGCAATCAAGAGTGCAGTCATAGATCTTACAAAGAATAAGCTAGCCAAATAATTCCATGGATAATCTGTATTGAAGGGTTTTTTTCTGCTTTGGTCTTGTAGCCTTTAAAAGCCAGTTTTAATAGAACAGTTCTCTATAAAAACCAAGGATGGATCCCATATGACCTCGTCAGAGTAAGCTTATTACTGGCATTGGCTTGAAATACCTTGAACTACCAGATCTTTCTTGAGCTTCTTTGCTCTTAATCAAAAAGTAAAAGTGACATTCATTCATCAATCCAACATTTTGGAGGCTGCCACAATGCATCAAGGCTAAGTAAATAATCACATGCCAAGAATAGGCTATATCACCTTGACAATCATTATGACCTTGTCCTCCACTTTTGGCATTATCTTGAATATGGCAGTGATTATTGTGACAGTAAGGCATAAACAACTGTATCAGCCACTAAACTATGCTCTGGTTAATCTAGCAGTGGCTGATCTTGGTTATGCTGTGTTTGGGGCGCTACTCACAGCAGTCACCAATTACATGGGCTACTTCAGTCTTGGCAGGTTGGGCTGTGTTTTGGAAGGCTTTGCTGTTGCTTTCTTTGGTAAGTACCTTCTCCAAACCCCCCCCCCCTCCCCCGAATTCTATAGTTGAGATTCTGTGCTAATGTTTTTGAGTGCAAACATCCAAAGCCAAGGATTACATTAAGTCTGTATAAAATTTGGCCAATGTAAGAAAATTGGATTTTTCCCCCCATCATACCACAATGGTTTTCCATAAATTACAGTTAACCCTGCTGTTCTAGTGACATCTTGAACAAAAGTTAGCTATTGGTCTTGCATGCATAATACCAATAATGTGTGATGAATTGAACACTAACACTCTTAAGATAATTTAAATTAATTTGCTTGAACTGGACAATGAAAATAATCACTAGATTTTGTTATCTATGCCAGGCATTGCTGGTTTGTGCTCAGTCACAGTTATCACTGTTGACTGCTACATGGTGGTATGCAGACCACTGGGTGCAGTGAAGTTCCAAACCAAACATGCCCTGGCAGGTGTGGTCTTTTCCTGGGTCTGGTCCTTCATTTGGAACATGCCACCACTGTTTGGATGGGGAAGTTACCAAATGGAGGGTGTGATGACCTCCTGTGCCCCGAACTAGTATAGCAGAGACTCAGTCAATGTCTCCTACATCCTGTGCTGCCTCATGCTCTGTTTTGCTCTGCCTTTTGCCACCATTATCATCTCTTACATGCGTCTCCTTTATACCTTACAACAGGTAGGTATAATTTTCAACTTAAGACTCCTTAACAGCCAAAGAAATATAAGACTTGTTGATGTTGCATGAATGAGTTTCTCACATTTAAGTGGCTAAATAAAAGCTCCATTTTTTCATTTAATAAAATAAATTGGTGAAAAGCTATATTCAGAAACACCATCTCCAGCTTCTAATGATAGTGTCATCTAATTTCATTATAATACAATTTGGTTTGCAACAGATTTTTGGATGACGGCCAATCTTTAGCTGAAAGTGTTTACTGGTAAATGTTGAAAGATAAGATTATTAAACACAAATGAAGAAGGATTTTGGATCTTAATGGATTTGTTAAATTAAAGGAAATAGAGGAAAGGAGAAAAGGAAATTAGAGTCGTTATTTTTCTTGTTCGATCATAGGTGGCTAAGCTGCAAGTAGCAGAAAATGGAAGCACAGCCTAGGCTGAGGTTCATGTGGCCCGTCTGGTGGTGGTCATGGCATTTTTGCTTACATGGTTGACATATGCAGCCTTTGCCCTAACTGTGATCATTGATTCCAACATCTACATACATCAACCCAGTGATTGCCACAATACCTGTGTACCTGGCCAAGTGCAGCACTGTCTTCAACCCAATGATTTATATATTCTTGAACAGTCAGGTGAGTAAAAAAAAAAATCTAATCACACCTTGCAGTTCTACAAACATTTGCAGTTTACAGGAACCATTTGTGGAGATATATAGACATGTTTTTCACAGAAATCTAAAAATGTTATAGTTCCACTTTTGCTTGAATTATGTACAGGGTCATTTCTGAACACTAAGGGGCCCTAAATGATGAATTACTCAGAGGCCCACATCATATTTTATCAGAAACAGTGATCAAATTTTATTGTGTTGGATGAGGGGAAAACACTTAACCCAAAAAAATACTACTAATAAATAAAAAGCAATAAAATGAACAAGAACTACACTGAAGTGAATGCATTATTTATGGCATCAGTAAATCAAATCTCAATAATAGGATTTGAAAACAGATAAGACAAAATTGACCATATTAAGATGTTGGCCTGAGTAACATTCTATAGTGAGTTTCTTAGAGCAATAACACAATAAGCCACCACAACCCTGGAGGTCCTTCCCTACCAGGGTAAGAGCCTGTTTAACCTTGTCGAGGTGTGGTGGCTTGATCCGACCGGATGACCTGCTTGGGAGACGGAGGAGTCTCTTATAACCCTCGGGGAGCTATAGGTTGCCAGAAGGTACTAACTGCAGGCTCGCCCTCCCATCTCCGACGGGTTGGCTTGGTGTTCACAGCTCCTCGCCACAAAAAAATTACTGTGATGGAAACTCATGACCAAATTAGCCGGACGGATCTTCAAGTTGAAGAAGACGAAGCTTATGGAGGGCACGAGAGGAGTACCTCTGCTTGGTGAGATGGACTTTGGAGGTGCCAGGCATGAGGCAGTATACTCCTTTAAATATCTCGGTTCGACCGTCAACCAAGCGGATCTCATATTGGAGGAAATCCAGCTGCACATTGCAGCAGGAGCTCGATGTGCTTGGTCGTTGAACAAAACTCTAAGAGTGTGAATATTATCAAACTCAACGAAACTCCAGATTTATACCACTATCATAAATCCTATAGTGTTATATGGGTGCGAGACTTGGAGAACTACAAAAGCACTTGAAGAACGACTGAACATATTCGAACGAAGCATACTGCACAGGATATGGGGCCCAATTCAAGATGAAGAAACCGGGGAATGGTGGATCTTGCATAACCAGGAGCTCATGGATCGCGCTCGCATACCGCCAATTGCCGACGTAGCACGGTCGTACTGACTTAGATGGGCTGGGCACGTCACGCGTATGGACGAAGATGTGCTCCCAAGAAGTGCCATGATCTGGCAGCCTAGAGGCCGACGGCCCAACGGTCGGCCACGAAAACGGTGGGCTGATAACGTCAGAGAAGACGTGGCACAGCATGGAGTGCCACCCAAAGCCTGGATGGAAGTGGCACAAGATCGATGGCGCTGGCGACATCTGGTCAGAGTGGCTAGGGATCACCATGGTCCGAGGCCCCTGGAGAGAGAGAGAGAGAGAGAGAGAGAGAGTTGTTCTAAGCCATCGTAGTAAAACTGTAAGTGTCCAGAGCCATCTTCTAAGTGTATCTTTAGACCATCCATATGGGGCCATCCTCGCAGAAGCGAAGTGATGAGAACTCCAGCCAGAAGTAGGGTATCAGGATGGATCTGGCAACTCTGATCAGCAGGAGAGGCCAGCATCACTGGCATCTCAGGATTGACATATTACTCGACAGAGAGAGAGAAAAAACACAGGTCATTAGGTATGCCCATTGTCACCTAATGGTTAAGAACAGTATGCATTGTGTGCTGAGTGCAAGCAGGGACTCTAGCAAGACTAAATATGACAGCATAACTAAAAGATAAAGCCAGAAGGTAACATAGACACGAGGGAACCCTGGGTCATAAAGCGGCCAGCCACTTCACCATCAACAAACCTTAGTGAACATGTGTGTGTGTGAGAGAGAGAGAGAAAGAGAGAGAGAGAGTGTGTGTGTGTGTGGGGGGGGGGACAACATCCATACATCCCAGTTTACCAAAACACTATGCCCGAGAATGCTCCAGATCTGCTCCTTTACCAAGTAAAAAGCTATTAACAAAAGGCTTGACTAAAAAATAATTTTTTTCAGCCAATACTTAAACACTGAGACTGTATCTGAGTCCCAAACAGTACTTGGAAGGCTGTTCCATAACAGTGTGTCTCTGTAAGAGAAGGCTATGCTCCCTGCTGTAGTGTTCACTATTTGAGGTACCAAGAAATAGCCTGCACCTTTTGATCTAAGTAGATGTAGCAGGTCATAAAAGACCAGAAGTTCACTCAGGTACTGTGGCGCGAGACCATTTAGTGCTTTATAGGTCAATAGTAGTGTTTTATAATCAATGCAAAATTTGATTGGGAGCTAATGCAGTGTGGATAAGATATGGGTGATGTGGTCATATATCCTGGTTCTAGTAAGGACTCTTGCTGCTGAGTTTTGGACTAACTTGAGCTTGTTTATGCACTTATTGGAACATCCAGACAATTAGGTATTACAATAATCCAACCTAGCGGTATCATTTATGTTACAGCTGGGACTACTGTTACTACAAAAGTAACAGACACTTTCTGAACAATCAGATTAGAAAAAAGTCTGATTAGCCTAAAATAGCTGTATTTAATAATAATAATAATAATAATAATAATAATAATAAAAGACTCCTTTACAGTCCCAGGTTTGACAGCACCATGTACATAGTACAGTATGAGTTTTGGATACAGTGTCTCTTCTTCTGTGTTGGACAGTAATAGTTTACTGTCCCTATTTGAACACCAGCTGGTAGAAAGCTGCTGAATCATAGCTGAGGTGTGTTGAAATACAGTGTCTTGCAAAAGTATATATTTCCCCTTGGTGTTTGTCCTGTTTTGTCACATTACAAGATGGAATTAAAATGGATTTTTTTGGAGGTTAGCGCCATTTGATTTACACAACATGCCTACCCCTTTAAATGTGTAAATTATTGTTTTATTGTGACACAAACAATAATTAAGATGAAGAAAAAAAAAACAGAAATCCAGAGTGTGCAAACCCCCTTTCGTCTGAAACTCCTAAGTAAGAGCTGGTCCAACCAATTCACTTCATAAGTCACATAATTAAGATCCACCTGTGTGCAATCAAAGTGTCACATGATCTGTCACATGATGTCTGTATAAATCAACCTGTTCTGG
>JAOBAM010000002.1:19348943-19361177 GCA_025212355.1 Notarius kessleri | reverse complement strand
TGTGTGTGCACTATGTGGCCAAAAGTTAGTGACCTACCATCACACACACCCATATGTGAGTCTTGGAAGTACAAACAGTTGTCTAGAATGTTTTTCTATGTTGTATCTCATGTAACATGTTCCAGAATGACAATGCCCATGTGCACAAATGTGGCCTATGAAAACATGGCATATCAAGGTTGAAGTGGAATAACTTGAGTGGCCTGCACAGAGCCCTGACCTCAACCCCACTGAACATCTTTGGGATGAATTAGAATGGTGACTTTGCCCTAGGCCTCCTCACCCAACATCAGTACCTGACCTCACTAATGCTCTTGTGGTTAAATGAGCACAAATCCCCACAACCATGCTCCAAATTCTAGTGGAAAGCCTTCCCAGAAGAGTGGAGGTTATTATAACAGCAAAGGGGGAATAAATTTGGAATTGGACGTTCAAGAAAAGCACATATGGGTGTAAGGTCAGGTGTCCACAATCTTTTGGCCATACAGCATACTTACAATTGAGCTGAGCTGTTGAGCATTAAGAGCCTTTCTCAAGGACCCAACAGGCATCATATGTCACTACCTGACTTTTTGCAAAGGTAAAAATGTCTACAACCCAGTGACCCAACCTCTGAAAGGCAGCAATATGCCTAAGAGACCCTAAAAAGATACTGTTCTGTCAGGGTGCAGGCACTTACAGATGCAGGTGCAGGGGAGAGCAGGTGCATTGCAAACTGTAGTCCTAATCCAAATCACAAAGCAGAAGACATGGGGTCAGGCGATGGTCGGTCGATTCACAAACAGAATGTCAGAGGGCAGGTGAGAAGTCGTAGTCAGGAATAAACCTAAGCGAAAGTCAAAAGCACTAGTAGTCAGGCAAAATAATAAGAAGCCTCAGTATGATCAGGCACAGGGACACATAAAGATAGTTCACATAGAGGTGAGTGTTTGCAGAGCTTAAGAACAGCAGTAATTAGCTGCATGATGCAGAACAGGTGTGCTTCTAGAATTCAGGAGAGGCGGGGTGCCGTGACATTTGAGAGATGTAGTCTGGAGTGGCCATGTTTGGATGCCGCTCTGAATCTTGATTTTCTGCACTGTTACTAACAGAACCCCCCCACCCGAGGTGCTCACTCAGGGAGCAGACTCCTTTCTGGGATGTCCTCTTCCCCTGGGTGCTGGCTTGTCTGGGTGTGTGACGTGGAATTCCTGTGTGAGTAGTAGATCTCATATGTCCTTGGCATTTATCCAGCTGCGCTCCTCCAGGCCATATCCCTCCCAGTCCACCAGATATTCCAAGTGACCCTGCCTGTGATGGGAGTTAAGGATCTTGTAGACTTGGTATATGGGGTCCCCTTCCACTTCTAGAGGAGTGTGGGGTTCACTGGTGGGCGCACAGTCTGCCAGGTATCCTTGAATTGCTGGCTTAAGGCAGGACAAATGCAAAGCTGAGGACATACAGGAGTGAAGTGGGAATTCTAACCTGTAGGTGATTTCATTGATTCTGTGGAGGACCTTGAACAGGCCTATGTATCTGGCCTGGAGCTTGTGAAATGGGTTGGGATCTCATAGGTGTCTGGTGGATATCCACATTCAATCTTCGGTAGAGTAAATGGGTGTTTCCCCTCTGTGCCTATCTGTGTATTGCTTTTACTTGAGGGCTACTTGTTCCAGTCGCTGATGCACTCCCATCCGCACCTGTTCGCGTCTCTTGAACACTGCTGGAATTTGCAAGGGTGAGTCATCCCAGGGAAACAAGGGTGGCTAGTAACCAAGGACACATTGGAAGGGGGTTAATTGTGTGGCTGAGTGTTTCAGGGAGTTCTGGGCATGCTTAGCCCAGGGGAGGTATTGCACCCAATCCCTTGGGTTTTCCATGCAATAAACCTGGAGGAAACACTCGATCTTTTGATTGGCACATTCCACTTAGCCGTTGGATTGAGGGTGGTACCCAGATGTTAGGCTGACTGATACCCCCAGCTTGTCCATGAATTTGGCCCAAACTCTGGAAATAAATTGTGGGCCTTGGTCACTAATGATGTCCTCTGGAAGGCCATAATAAAGGAACACATGCGTGAACAGGAGTTCTGCTGTCTCGAAAGCTGTGGGCAGACCTGGCAGGGGAATTAATTTTAGTGCTTTTGAAAATCTATTGATAATGACTAGGATAACAGTGTTTCCTTGTGACTTGGGTAGAGCTGTGATAAAGTCAATGACCAAATGGGACCAGGGTCTCTGAGGTATGGGTAATGGACAAAGTTTACTCGCTGGGGGGACCCAAGGCGCCTTGGCTTGAGTGCAGGTTGAGCAGGAGGACACAAAGTCATTGATCTCCAACATCATGTTTTCCCACTAGTACTTGTTCTTGAGTAGCTGGTAGGTGTGTTGACTGGTGGGATGTCCTGTGGCTGGAGATGCATGCACTCAGGTGATGAGCTTGCCTCGTAGTTGAGCTGGAACATACATAAGACCAGGAAGACAGGTCATCGGGGGGGTTGCGTGATTGGGCTTGGCTTATCTCCTTGTCCACTTTCCATGTGGTGGCTTGGATAAAGCACTCAGGTGATAGGATAGGAGTGGGTTGAGTACTAGGGTTGGAGGCATTATGGATATGAGACAGAGCATTGGCTTTGGTGTTTTTGGAGCCGGGACGGTATGAGATAATGAATTGGAAAAAACAGCCCATCTAGCCTGACAAGGATTAAGTCTTCAGGTACTCTAGGTTCTTATGGTCAGTTAAGATGGTGAAAGGATGTTTTGCTCCTTCCAACCAATGCCTCCACTTCTTCAGTGACAGCTTAATGGCAAGGAGTTCCCGGTTGCTAATGTCATAATTGTGTTCTTCTGAGGTCAGTTTCTTTGAAAAAAAAAAGATGACCGGGTGTAGTTTAGGTTTTTCTCCAGAGCGTTGCAATAGCATTCCTCCTACCCCTGTTTCTGAAGCATCAAGCTTTACCATGAACGGGATGCTTGGGTCCAGGTGTTGTACTGTAGAATAGGGGCTGAGATAAAGGTGATTTGCAAGGCTCCCTTGGTGGCCTGGTTCCACTGCAGATACTTGGGATCTTTCTTTAGTAGAGTTGTGAGGGGTGATGCTATGGTGTTGAAGTTTCTGATGAAATGACGATAGAAGTTTGCAAAGACCAGAAAACATTGTAGTTCCTTGACAGTTGTGGGAGTTGGCCAAGAAGTGACTGCAGATACTTTGTTGTCCATGCTGATACCCTCTGCATTAATCACGTACCCAAGAAATGAAATCTGGTGAATGTGGAATTTGCACTTTTCTGCTTTGATGTATAAGTGATTCTTGAGGAGCTGACTTAGCACTGTTTTGACATGTTCTTGGTATGATGAAGAGTAAATTAAAAGTATGATGGGGTCAGGGGAGTAAATTAAAATGTCATCAATATATGCTATGACGTATTTACCCAGCATGTCTTTCAGGATGTCATTGATGAGGCATTATAAGACACTTTGGGCGCAAGAGAGGCCATAAGGCATGACGCAATACTCAAAGTAACCAGACATTGTACTAAAGGCAGTCTTCCATTCATCACCTTCACGGATTTTGACGAGGTTGTACGCACTGCAAAGGTCAAGTTTAGTAAACACCCAGGTAGACCTGAGTTGATCTCAGGCAGAGGGTACTAGAGGATGTGGATATGGATACTTGATGGTGATCTGGTTTAAGCCCTGGTGATCTATGCAAGGGCAGAGGCCTCCTCCTTTCTTCTCAATGAAGAAGAAGCTCGCAGAAGCTGGGGAAGTTGAAGGATAAACGTACCCTTGTTGTAGAGCTTCCTGAACATACTCTCCCATTGCCGCCTGCTCTGCAACAGAAAGTGGGTAGATACAGTTGCGTGGTGGCGAGGTGCCAAGGAGGAGGTCGATCATGCAGTCATGGGGTCGGTGTGGATGGAGGCCACTGGCTTTACCTTTGCTGAAGCGCTCTCTCAGGTCATGGTAGCATGCTGGGATATGTTCGATGCCGTCTGGTGCAGGTCTTTCGACGGACATGGATGTCACAGAAATGTGTGGGAGCTGCAAGCATTGTTGGAAACAGGAGGGGGACCATTGTAGGATTTCTCAGTTCTGCCATGATATTAAGGGATTGTGGATTTAAAGCCAGAGAAATCCTTGTACTAAGGCATGATGAGCCATGCGGGTGACAAACAGGGCAATATTCTCGACATGAAGGGCACTGACCTGAATTTTCAGTGGGAGAGTGTGAGTGGTGACCAGTCCCTCCCCGATGGGACTGCCGTCAATGGCCGTTAGCCTCACGGGTTGTTGGAGTTCCTTGGTGGGTAGGTTGAGCCTTTGGACAGTCTTGAGACTGATGAAGTTGCTTTCCACCCCTGAGTCTATGAGGGCAGAAAGAACATGGGTCGAGTCTGGTCGTTTCAACAGAATGTGGATCTGAAATGAATGCATGGAAATGGGTTTATAACTCACTGGGCTGGTGAAGCTGGCTTCAGCCTGACAGGAACCCTCTCGTCTGGGCTTGGGTGGTCTGATAGGGCAAGTAAAAGCAGGTGACCAGGCTTCCTGCAGTAAAAACATAACCTCTCATGATGTCTCCTCTCCCTTTCAGAATGTGGAGTGTGGGCATGGGAGATCTCCATCAGTGTTGGGGACTGTGGAGGTGGAGAGATGGCTAGAGAGTATTGAATTGAAGGCTGGAGAGTACCAAATTGAAGGCTGGTTCTGGAGCAGATGATCCAATTTTATAGCCAGATCAATAAGTTAGTCGATCGTTAGTTGTTCATCACAACACACCAGCTCTGTGATCACTTCAGGGTTTAATCCCTGCCAAAATGCTGCTTTCAGTGCTGGTTTGTTCGAGCTGCTCCTGCTGCTAGTGTGCAAAATATCAAAGCGAACTCTGCTACTCTCCTCTCTCCCTGTTGAATAGTCAACAGCTTCTCCCCAACTTCTACTCCTTCAGGCTGATGATCAAAAACTCATTTAAACATTTCCACAAAGCGATCATAGGAGAAAGTGTGCTTACCACCATGTTCCCAGACAGTACTTGCCCATTTTATGGCCTTGCCGGTGAGGAGGTTAGTGAACTGAACCACCTTCTGTTCCTCAGTAGTGCTGATGAGAGTTGAAAAATACAATGAGCACTGAAGAAGGAAGCCCTTACACTTGGATACCTCCCCGGAATATTTCTCAGGTCGGGACACGATGGTGGCTGCGTTCGTGGATGACGCAGGGTGTGTCAGGAGGGCCTGCAAGTCAACAGTGGTTAGTTGAGACATACGAGTTTTTAGTTCACAACATCTGTTGATGTCCTCCTAACAAACGTCCCTGCACATTGAGAGCTGCTTGCTTTGCAAAGTATCATGTCAGGATGCAGGCACTTACAGATGCAGGCGCAGGGGAGAGCGGGTGCATCGCAAACTGTAGTCCTAATCTAAATTGCAAGGCAGAAGACATGGTCAGGGTTGGACAAGGGTCGGTCGATTCACAAACAGAATGTCAGAGGGCAGGCGAGAAGTTGTAGTCAGGAATAAATGTAAGCGAAAGTCAAAAGTACTAGCAGTCAGGCAGAATAATAAGAAGGCTTGGTATGATCAGGCACAGGGACACAGAATGATACTTCGCACAGAGTTGAGTCTTTGCAGAGCTTAAGTAGTGCAGTAATTAGCTACATGAAGCAGAACAGGTGCACTTCTAGAATTCAGGAGAGGCAGGGCGCTGTGGCGTTTGGGAGCTGTAGTTCGGAGTGGCCATGTTTGCATGCCGCTCCAAACATTGATTTTCTGCACTGTTACTGACACTCAGTGAATATTGGTGAATAATAACTGCGACTTTGTCGCGATCATTATTCACTGATATTCACTTCGCCTTCCGTGAATAATTGTTAAATATAACTAGGTAACTGATTGTGTGTGTGTGTGTGTGTGTGTGTGTGTGTGTGTGTAGACAGGAAGCGCCGGTGTGTAGTGTTGTAGGTAAAACCTACATCAACGAGTGTCTCCTTCACAAAGAGGCATGTCGCAAAAAACGCCGCATTGGAAAGGCACACAGTGGACCATGTTTGGGTATCTCCCTCTCTCTCTCTCACACACACACACACACACACACACCTGATCTTCTCAATACGATGATAGGAAATGAAAACTGTGTATAAAAGCACACCCGTGTTTTATTAACTAATTATTAGTTAATTTATTTTCGTCTAAGCACTGGAGGTGCAAGGCCCTATTACTTTCATAAGGACTTTTTCCCCCATAACTTCTCCATGCATTGCTTGATATGGCTCAAACTTCACAGGTGAGTGGTTATGATTGTTAGGGTGATATCCACATCCCCGGAGTGACACTCTGGTATAGCTCCATCATCTGTCCAGAGGAAGAGTTGCTTTATTTCATCCATCTCAGCTATTCCTCATACATGATATTGAATTCATATCAGATTTGGTATACATGAGTTCAAAATGTTGCTGACATTAAATTGTGAAAGTAGTTTTGATATCTTGCAAGATGTTGACATGGTGATACGATGAATTGATATGTCTCGCCACACAAACAGGAAATGCCTCATAGATTTTCCATGCATCGCTTGATTCAGCTCAAACTTCACAGGTTATTGGTTACAATGGTTATGATGATATCCACATGCCCAAAGTGACTCCCTGTTAGATTACAGCACGACCATCTAGCAACATAAAGAGTGGCTTTTCCCCTGGTCTCTGCTGAGTAAAAAAAAACTCTTTTAATGATTGAGTTGTGGTAATCTAGTGATATTACTGGAGTTGCAAGGGCCCATCATCACTGCTTGAGGTTATTTGTATTGTATTTTTATTTAAGTGTGGTACGTAAAGGCGCTGACAGCAAAGTCATTTTTATTTATTTATTTTTTTATTGTGCATGGCATTTTCCTGTGTCCCACAAGAACAATATCATGTGGATGAGATGTGATCATTTTGATATGCTGAGGGTCGTTTTTTTCCGTTTTGGGACCGTTTTCCTACCTCTTGAGCTAAACAGTACGACCCTACGGAAACAGCCAGATGTGAGGAGCTTTAACTAATTAGCGTAACTATGAAACTGCATCACACCAAGATGGCAACATGCAGAAAACATCGTGACTCTGCCTCGACTTCGGAGAGTTTTGAGTTGCAGGTATGTAATTTGTGGTTGACATTCACAAATAGATCCGTGAAACAAAAGACAAATATACCTTTTCTCTGTTACTGCTTTTGTGTTATCATTTCTTTCTCTGCAAGATCAAAACATTAGGTGTATAACTCCATACTCGCTACTGTAGAGTTGAGCCTATGCGTTCTAGGCCTAAGATAGCTAAGCGCTAGATAGAATGATCTAGTTATCTGTCCAGAAAAATGACAGGTCATCTAACCTTGCTTTATCTTGCAGTTGCACTCACTAGGCAGGCTTTCCTTTTCTTTTCCGCTGACTTTTAGCTGGGGGGGGGAGTGGAGCTGCCATGTTTGCCCATGCTGACTTGTTTTGGTTAAAAGTAGGTCAAACACACCTCACGGTGGTCAACGTGATATTGTTACTCATTTGCTTTGGCAAGCTCTGAAATTGTAAAATGCGGGATGCTTTTTATCTCAGCAAAACAGTGACACATAGGATACACGGTGTGTGCAGCAGCGAAACATCTCAAAACTCCAACAACAATAGAAATAGAACATTTTGCCCAGAATTCAACTTTGCAGTCAGAATCTTTAATCTGCCAAACACCTCTTCTATGTTGAACATGGAGGATGTGTGTGTGTTTGTTTGTTTGTTTAGAGGTTGGAGTGTGTTCGGATCAGGAGTTCGGTCAGTTCCCCTACAGGCTGCTCGACTGGTTCTTGTTAATCAGCAGAATGGGAACACGATACACAACAGCACACACACCAAGCTGCATCACACACTCAGAGAGAGTACAGCTTGCACAGGTAACGCTTGAATAATTATTCACTAAACATTGTGTAAAATAACAAAAAATACTGGGATGATCATGGCCAGAGAAAGAAAGAAAAGAAATAAAGGCACGGCAGAGGCGTATGCTATGGAGCCACCATGGTAGTCCACAAACGAGAGGGCTACAGATCGCTAAACCATCATGAAATTAAATGATTTTGTAAATGAAAACAATTCTGGAAGACATATAGAGCGTTCAAAAAGAGACCATTTCTTAATTTGAAAATATTAAAGGAGAATTGAACAAAACAAATTAGAGAATTGGTAATGCAGCAGACAGCAACACTGCCGTAGAAATGCATGTCCAAGTCATGGATAAAATACTGCATAGAATGATTAAAGTGCAGCCCCTGCAAGAAAAAAAAACAAATTAGCCAAGCTAGAAGAACAAGAAGGAAGAACAGATGAATACACTCACAGGCCTAACGTCAGTCACAGTCCTAAGTCTTAAATCCTTACGTCCATTTACCCCATTCGCTTTTTTTTGTTAAATGCGATGGTGATATTCATAATTAGTCATATAGGCTAGGCCTACTTAGTATCAGTAGGCTACGCTGCAAATTACAAATGAGACACAGTGGAATCTGGCGTCTAGCCCGGTTGGCATGGTGATGCACAGGGCATGGTACGCACGCATTTAGACAGTAAAGCCTAAAAGAAGCGAAGGAGATTGTCACGGTTTGTAGCAAAATGGGTGAATGCAAGTTTAATAACTGCTGGCTTGAACGCAATGATTTCGTAGACTGGTTAAAATGTGTACCAAACAATCCGTTTGAGGCGGACTGCACATTGTGCAAAAGAACACTCAAACTTGGCACCCTGTGTGTAAAGGCAATGGAATCGCACGCGAAAGCGGAGAAGCACCAGGCTGCCCATAAAAGTCTGCAACGATTGCATGCCATCACTCAGTTTTGTTCACCGTTGTCCGGTCCAAGCACTAAATGCCATAATGTTCCACTTCATGTTATGTTTCTGTTCCTCATTAATGCAAGAGCGCACCCTCGGGATGTAATGAGTTCATTGGTGAATGGTGATAAATTTTGAAAGTAATTCAGGCTCTCCCAGTTTTCTTCATTTTTTTTGTGCGGCATAAGTCTTTAAATTTAACCTGTTAAGGTCTTAAATTGAACTTGTTCAAGTCTGCAGAAACCCTGAAATAAAACTAGTTCTCATCCCTGAACTAAGTCAATGGTAGGATAGAATCAACATCAAAGTTGTCGGAAAACGTGAACTTTTTGAATGTAGCGAGCGTGATTGTCTTTGAACTGTCAAATTTGGACATGTTTATTTTAGTTTCATTTTTGTTACCTGAGATTTCATTTCCGCTATGTACAAGCGGTGCCTAGAAAAAATGACTGGCTATTTGGTGGTCGACTGTTCCTGAATTTCCAAACTTTTGTTCGATTTATGCTTCTCGGGGAATGTATCAGTCTTAGGATGAATCGCACATACGTAAACCCCGTGAAATTCCGCAAAATCTACCCAAAATCAATGCGCACCTCGAACTGCCGGTCATTTTTTTTCGAGCACCACCGGTTAGCCCGGCAGAGGAAATGACGTCATCACTCATAAAATTACATACGGAATTGAACGAAAATAGTTGTGACGGCCCTTTTCACCGAATAGATAGTTATTTATATTAAAATTCTTGCCGATTTTCTGAAAATTGGACATTGAAATCGTCTCAGCCGATTATAAGGCCCCGACAATATGGTGTCGTGGCCGGGGCCGATCGGCCGCGACTTATTGTAAGCACTGCTACAGATAATGGATGGATGATAATTCAGAAAATAATGCAGAATGCATGTATGTGTTTGGGACTTAAATCTGAAATGGCTATAAACTCTACCTCCTCATGTTGTGACCCCAATAATGGCATCCATCATCAGTGTCATTACCCAAAATGTCATTACTTAAAACAGTGTGTATTGATTGTGTAATATTATTGGAGATTTTGGTCCCTGTGATAAACTGGCATCCTATTCAGGGTGTATTCCTGCCTCCTTGCCGAGTGTTCCTGGGATACACTCCATATCCAGTATCCCTGACCAGGATAAAGTGCTTACTGAAGATGAATGCACAAATGTATGAGTTTTCAAGCTTTGCAATCTATTATTTCCAGTATTCTTATTATTATTTTCTTCTCAGAGGACATCAACATTCGAGTGATTGACTTATTCACTATTAAACCTCTGGACTCGAAGACAATCATTGAAAATGCCCGGGCCACAGGGGGTCGCATCATCACTGTAGAGGACCACTACTATGAAGGTGAGCGTTATAAAACGTTAAGAGACCTTGACCCCTTAAACTCTCAGAATATTGTTAATCTTCTTACATATTATTTGACAACTTATGAGTTATTCGGTTGCTACAGAAAAATGTGTAGTTACTGGATGCATGAGATTGGATGAGACTTTAGGGTTGTTTTTGTGTGTGTGTGTTTGCGAATGCATACGGAACACAAGTTTGAATTTTCATGGGTATGTGAGGACAAGTCTGAATAGTGAAGAAGAGCAGAGAGTGAGAGAAGGGAAGGGTAGACTGTGGCTTGGCTGCCTCATAAATAATTAACATGTAAATATATTTTGGCCATTGGGGTGTTTTTTGATATGTTCAGTGTGTATGTGTGTGTCCTAGCTCCTGCAAGTATCAGTAGAAATTTAGAAAAGCCCAAATTGGGAATGATGTGCAGCAGAGATCAAGAAATTCAGTGCTCAAATGCGACTTTTTAAATTATTGTTCCTCCATTCTTTCCTCTCCGCTCTATCATAAACTGTATGGCCAAATGTTTGTGAACACCTGACCGTTACACCCCATATGTGCTTGTTGAACATCCCTTTCCCCGTTATAACAACCTCCATTCTTCTGGGAAGGCTTTCCATTGGACTTTGGAACGTGGCTGTGGGAATTTGTCCATTCAGCTACAAGAGCGATAGTGAGTTCAGGAACTGATATCGGAGACTTGGGGTCTCGGCCACTGTTCCAGTTCATCCCAAAAGTATTCAGTGGGGTTGAGATCAGGACTCTGTGCAGGACACTCAGGTTCTTCCAGACCATATCTTTGTGGACCTCACTTTGTGCACCATCATGCTGGAACAGGTTTGGGCCCCATCGTTCCACTGAAGGGAAATTGTAACACGATAGCATACAAAGACATCCCATACCGTTGTGTTCTTTCAACTTTGTGGCAACAGTTTGAGGAAGAACCACACATGGGTCTGATGTTCACATACTTTTGGCCATGGAAAATTAAGCAGGGGAGTGGCCACACCTATTGAGTCACCATTAGAAGCGCCTCAACGTTACACCAATACAGTAAGGTTTTGTGTCGGAGAGAGGACTGTGTGAATGATGATACAGATATGATGCAACCAAACCACTTCAGACCACAAAAAAAATGCATCGACTTGAAACAGTATTCTGTTCATAAGTGATCGTACTTATGTGACACAAGCTCACCAGGTAAAAGCAATTAAGCACTCATAATCTGATTTATGAAGATTCTTGGTGACAAAACATAATATAGTGTTTATTATGGGTTAAGAATGTGAGGCGCGAGAACCTTAGTGTTATAAGGCCACAAAAAATATACAAATTGGTTAAAATTTTAACATAAAATAATGTCCCTAAGCAATGATGTCTAATAATTTCACAAAAAACGCACTCATGAGAGCTAATAAATTAATTATGCTAACTTAGCATTTGTTACTAGTTGGATTGTAGATGTCGAGCCTTCTTTCTTGAACAAATCAAATATTGAAAAATTTTTATGGATTAAAAATAGGTGCGTCAGATATGAATATAACGAGGCGTTTTCAAGCTTGTTTTTTGTTGGTTTGGGGGATATTAACCCCTCCATGTTGTTTAACATCAGGTGTTGATTAGGATGTGTGATTGCGCAGGTGGTCTGGGAGAGGCTGTGTGTTCAGCCGTGGTGAATGAACACGGCTTCACTGTGCAGCGCCTGGCTGTGTCTCATGTGCCACGCAGTGGGAAACCCAGAGAGCTTCTCAAACTCTTCAACATCGACCGTGACGCCATCATTCAAGCCGTGAAGAAGATAATCAATGATACAGCCAACAAAAAGTAAAACAGAGAAATCGCACTCATGGAAACTGGATTTGTGTTATAAACATCTTTTCTGCTGAATGGTGTGACCTAACAAACCTCACTGAAGTTCACATTACATTATTGCAATCCGCTAGACAATCTGGTGCTTTTTGTCACAAAACATTGCATACCGTCAGAAAAACAGCCGACCGTGTTTACTCTCCACTGTTTAAAAAAAAAAAAAAGTCACAGAAATGTCG
>JAOBAM010000002.1:18880372-18891247 GCA_025212355.1 Notarius kessleri | reverse complement strand
CCCTCGCCGGCCACGGGGCTCGAACCCGGACCTTCTTGCTGTGAGGCGACAGCGCTAACCACTACACCACCGTGCCATGTATCAGACAAATATTAAATCTGAGCCAATATTGATCCAGTGGTGGATGCCGGAGTACAATTTGGTCTAAAACATTAACACAAGGTCCTTTGTTTTTATTAAATGCTGTAGATACAATAACACCAACTCATATAAACAGTCACCATATTGGAGTTAGTCATACTGCGATAACAGTTATCTGTTCTCAGTACTAGTTCTTACTCAAGGCTTAGGCATTTTAATACTATACTGTCTAAATGTCACCGCATCCTGTGTAAATACTTCATACACAGTGTCACTGAAGTGTGTCGCACCCAAGACCAGCTGACACACAGAGAGAGAGAGAGAGAGAGAGAGAGAGAGAATGTGGAACATTCCCAGCTAAATTACGTCACATTCTTTAGCCGCACCTTTTATAATTAAAAAAAAAAAAAAAAAAAGGGCAGCTTGAATGGAGAGGAGCATTAAATCACTGCTGTGCAGGCTGGGTTCATTCTAGAAAAGCCTTCCCAACACCTATGTACACAAAAATCATCTCACACAGCGAAACATTACACTGTCTCGTGTGTAATATAGCTACGCAGCTAGAAAAAAGAAAAAGTTAAAAAATTGGTTACAAAAAAATTCTTGCTTTGATATATTAATCAGGAAACATGCTGGAAATGTCCGCTGTGGATGGAGAAATATAGTTAACAATATTTACTTTAGTGGGTTGGGAACAAGCCAAAGTACACATCTGCTATAGGAGCTACAAAAAGAGGCAGGCAACTACAGGACAGGTGCAATCTAACACACATGGGTCGATACCTTCTTGACATTTTTTTAAGCCATCAAATCTCATTTCATACGGGTCCACTATCTAAATCTCATGATTACTTCATGATAGTGGCCGGTGGAGACAAAAAAAGTTGGTGAACAGAAGAAAATGTTCTGATCCTCCAGAGATTTCACTTTATCATGTGTACACAGGAATCAGAAACAAATGTTTCCAGCTCAAAAGAGACCGAAATTTAGTCTGAACTTTTGGGGTTTCTAAGGGTGCTTTCACACATACAGCGTTTCTACTGTGTGTGAATCAAACTCTGGTCTGCTTTATTTAGTCAGCTGAGAACACAGCAATCACAGTCAGGTGTGGTCCAAGTCTATGCGTGCGATGTGGTCTGGATCCGATTTCAAGTGAACTCTAACGTGGTTCAATTTCATTGAGAAAGAGATTTGACTCTGAATCAAAGCCAGTGTGGGAACTTTGTGCTCTGGATATTTGGACAGTTGAACAAAAAAGACAGCAGGATGATGCATTGGTTAGCACTGTCACCTCACAGCAAGAAGGTTCTAGGTTCAAACCTTACAGTCAACTGGAGTCTTTTTATGTGGAGTTTCCACGTTCTCCTTGGGCCCATGTGGGTTTCCTCCCACAGTCCAAAGGCATGTGGATTAGGTCAGCTGGCTACTCTAAATTGCCCACAAGTGTGAATGGGTGTTCGTCTCTGCGTTAGCCTCACGATAGATTGGTGCACAAGTTGACAAACTATCGAGAGACCAACAGCAAGGGCACTTGGTAGAGTGCATACCTCATCCAAGCCACACATCAACATCAAAATAAAATCATTTAAGCCTAGGATAATATTAAAAGCTGTATACCAAATTTCATCAAAATCTGTTCACTACTTTGAGTTACGCTGGGGACAGACAAAATAAATAAATAAAAATCCTGGATCTGCATACATATCCAGCTTTGCATTGAAATCTAAATCAATTGCTCCTTGGCCCATGGCTTACATTTCCTCAAAATCTGTTTACTACTTTGAGTTACATTGGGAACAGGCAAGGCAAAACAAAAACCGAGGCAAAAAAAAAAAGGATATCCGCCAATTTTGCAATAATAGGTCAGCTATGGTTCTCTCAAGATGATTATTGCATGATGCATCCATTTTCCAAATTGATTTCAGTTCATAACATGTTCAGTACATTTCCAGAGAATAAAAGACCCAGCCCCTACAATTATTGTACACTCACTCTCTCATGCTAATAGTTTACTGCTCTATCTGGAACACTGAGACGTAGCAGGGTCATTTTACAATTATACAACTCTTCCCAGCCTCGTCAGAAGCTGAAACATCTGTGCTACATTAGTGTGTGGGGTTTGGCTGCATGCTGATTTTGGCTAGTTGCGACGTCAGAGGAAAGACGAGTAGAACGTGCCGAATCTGCGATTCCTACTTGCTGGCCACAGAGACAGCTGAAGCAACGATTTAAAAGCCATCTCCCCAATAGATCACATTTAACATTATCTAATTACACCCCACTTCTCATTTCATCTTCTATTATCTTCATCTGTTGAGTGAGAAAGTTCTGTCGACTCGCTCAAAAGTATTTCGTCACAGCACAATAGCAACCAAGCCAAACGTGTACAATCCCCGAGCCCGCATTACGTACTTTCCTGAAACCATTCCCACCCTCTCCATCTACTGAACCAAAACCATCCATTCACTTCCATTTCTGTGTCCCAACACCTTGTACACACCGTTTCATAACCAGACTGAAAGCAACCTACTAATTTAAAAAAAAAAAAAAAACCTTAACTACTGACTTACTTGCTGAAACCCAACAAACCACATCTTAATCTGCATAATCTACTCCCATCATCCCAAAAACAAGACCACTGCATTTTCTTTACTAGACTAAAACCAGGAGTTCATGCAATTGCAAGGCTTTAATTATCATCCAAAGAATTATTTGTCTAATAATCATTCCTTCTTCATTTCCTGACCAAAATCAATCTGCCACTGTGTTTTAAATAAATAAAACACACATCAAAACCCATCACCAACACCATCTAACCATTTGTGAGCTGGCACAAAATGATCCCACTGCAAGTTTTCATGCTTATTCTGATTTACCAGTCCAAAACCACTCCCCACTTACCTACCGGCCACAAACGTTCCTTGTTTCACATCATGTTTCAAGTTATCTATAAATATTACAAAGACCATTTCTCCATGGTTGAAAATCTGCTTTACCAAAACCTTCAGCTTAAGTGAAACTCCTCCTCCTCCCCCCATTCATGTACAGTATCGGCATTACCCTGGTTATGGGCACAATAGATTCAGAGCCACTTGCTCCAACACCGGCCGCAAGAGAACACCACCTTAAATGGGACGTCAGTCCACTGCAGGGCCGCCATTTTTGCTTTACTGTCTCAAAATTACTCAGTACCTTCCGCCTCAAAACCATCCCCATGGGTTCATAGTTGGATGGCTGATATTCCAGCTTTCTGAAGGGGTTCAACATGGAATAGTTTATGAAAAGAAAACCTTATACCACACAGCTCTACATAGAAACTTTAAAATGTTATTCCCCAAAATTTCATACTAAAGAACTTTTTAGAGCGTTCCATGGAGCGTATACTACCAGGAAAACCATCAGTCTTAGTGACAGTACAAAAGCGATAAATTAATTTAAATGATTATAAAAGAAAACTAGTAGGAAAGCAAAAATAATTCATTCAGTCAGACTACCATCCTTAACTAAAATTCACTCTAGATCTCGATTAGAGGATTATATTTTCATCTCCGGTGCAATGGGCAGGTTCCCTCTACAGTCTGTTGCTGATCAGAACAGTCGGCTTATGAGCGGGAGATGCTACACCCTCTGAGCTCATTGATCAAACAGCTTCTGGTGACAATACACTTTACTGCCTTCAGGAAGAAGAGGACAAAACAGAAGGGCAGATACAGTTCACAAGCAAAGCTGTGCTTCCACAGAGACAAAAGGCTCTTTTCAGCACTTGGATACACACACGGGTAGACAAGAAAAAAAAACACCACATGGATGAATGAGCAAATATGTGACCACACAGGTTCCACCGCTCAGATTGGATCAGCTAAACTAACACACACAAACGTCACATTTTGAGATAATTAGTCTTCAACTGATACTCAGGACACACACATCTACCATCACTGCCTTTACTTAAAGAAAGAAAGCACAACTTTATTCATCACACACTTGTGAAATTTCCTCTCTGCATTTAACCCATCTGAAGCAGTGAACACACACCCATGCTAACAGCACCCGGGGAGCAGTTGGGAGTTCGGTGCCTCGCTCAAGAGCACCTCAGTCCAAGGCCGTCCCATATTAACCGAACCGCATGTCTTTGGACTGTCGGGGAAACCAGAGCACACCTATACAGTGAGAACATGCAAACTCCACACAGAAAGGCCCCCACCGGACACTGGCTTCGAACCCAGAACCTTCTTGCCGTGAAGTGACCATACTAACCACTCCACCACCCTGAATTTGTTTATAAGAGTGGAAGAAGAAGAAAGGTGAGGAGTGCCAATACTTCTACAGCACGCCCTTTAAAAAAAATTCTACCTAAAAAGCAAACCCTGTATTTATCGTTTAGGTGTTAAATATCGCGATATATCACATTCCCAATTATCAGGAGAGTAAATCCATCAAGTGTCACTTTATTAAATGTGGCTTACCTTAATGCCCTGATGCTGGGTGGTTAAAATGAGCTTCGTCTC
Organism: Notarius kessleri; assembly: GCA_025212355.1. Classification (NCBI taxonomy): domain Eukaryota; kingdom Metazoa; phylum Chordata; class Actinopteri; order Siluriformes; family Ariidae; genus Notarius; species Notarius kessleri. Next base: position 18,886,658 of record JAOBAM010000002.1, on the reverse strand, counting down.
ATCCAGAAGCAGCACCTCGCAGTAGAATTCCTCTTGAGTGGAGCAGAAACAGCTCATATTTGCACTGAAAATACAATTTTTTTTTCTTGAAGAAAGAAATAAAGAAAAAAGTGTTCAGTTTGTCTTTAAGCTCCTCGTCATGGTGCTGAGGTGAATTCCTGCGTCCAGAAAAAAAACCCCAACCTGAGTTACTTTGTTCACACGACTCTTTTGTTAAGTATCCCGAAGAACAAAAATAAATATTATTTCAAATATTATGTCTTTAAAACAAACAAACAAAAAAAAGAAAGAAAGAAAGAAAGAAAGAAAAGGGGTAAAAACTCTAGCTAACAGTTAGCATCTCCTCAGCATCTTTCTGACCGCTCGCGCGAACACTTGCCGACCCTCGCGCGAGCTCTGTGTGTGTGTGTGTGTGTGAGAGAGAGAGCGCGAGCTCGGCTCAGGGGAATTTCTGCTCCCGGGTCCTCAGAGTCATTATTGTTTTAAAATTATTATTTTCTTTTAAATGGTCGTTTATTGTTATTTTCATCCGAAGATTTTAAAGATAATATTTCCTGTCAACAAATGTTCTGCACCGACTTGAAACTGAAGGTGCGCGTAAATTCACTCCTCCAGCGCCCCGTTGCCAAGGAGCTCCCGGCCGGCCGCGGCTCAATTCCAAACCGCTCATGGGTCACTACACGCGCGTGCGATATAGGGGAGGAAAATAATGGCTTCTGCGCCCTACATAGTGCACTTGTGTAGGAAGTTCAGAGCTGTTTGAGATTCAGACTTTTCCTCTAATACAATTGTTCTGGGACTCCGCCTACATTCATTTCGCTTTTCTTGTCGGACAGAGCTGCGGCGAAAAACACGCCTTTGCTGCCACCTGTCGGCCAAAAAGATGATTGAAATGGTGTAGTGGCTAGTGCAGTTGCCTCACAGCAAAAAGGGCCGGGTTCGATCCCTGTGGCCGGCGAGGGCCTTTCTGTGTGGAGTTTTCTTGTTGTCCGCTGCCCCTTTTCCACCAGGGCTGGTTTGGGGCCAGTGCTTAGTTTGGAACCGGGTTTTCTGTTTCCACTGACAAAGAACTGGCTCTGGGTCTGAAAAAATGGTTCCAGGGTAGCACCAGCTCTTTGCTGGGCCAGAGGAAAGAACTGCTACGTCAGTGGGGGGGCGGAGTTGTTAAGACTGTGTTGTTGCTGCTGCTGCTGCTTCTTCTTCTTGTTGCTTTGATGTTCGCACCAAGGTTTATTCAAACGCAGCTATGTAATTGACACATACAGTGACGTGATGACGTGGCTCCCCTTAGCACCCCGAGCTACGGAAAAGCAAACTGGTTCTCAGCTGGTTCGCAAGTTGAACAAGTTTTGAACCAGAACCAGCCCCGGCCCCGAACCAGCCCTGGAACTGATTTGGTGGAAAAGGGGTATCAGTCCCTCGCTCGCTCACTCAGTCAGCCCCTTGCTCGCTCACTTGCTCAGCCCCTTGCTCGCTCACTGTCAGCCCCTCGCTCGCTCGCTCAGCCCCTCGCTCGCTCAGCCCCTCGCTCGCTCAGCCCCTCGCTCGCTCACTCAGTCAGTCCCTTACTCAGTCAGCCCCTCGCTCGCTCAGTCACACACTGACTGACTCTCATTGTTGAAACACACATGCAGGAGTCCAGCTATACTGTTACGTATAGTTCACCTAAAAATTTTACATTTCTCATCAAAATGTGATTTCATTGCTCATACTAAATTTAAATTTGAACATGTACAAGTTTGTAATTTACAAGGTTCAGTTATGTAGCGTGAGTGTCATCAATTCACAGTATTAATGTGATTTTACATTATAAAATCAATACACTAATCAATTACAGTATGACATCTTGCAATGCTGTTAGCACTCGCAGTAAATTAGAATATCTGCAGGAGAATAGTGCACTGCTAAATGTTGCTGCCTCACTACCTGAGCAACCTGCGTTCGATCCTGTGCGGGTGTGAGCAATACACGATCGAATCATGCTGGATGTAGTGGTAGTGTTTGCTTTCCACACACACACACACACACACACACACCTCTACCTACCTTGCATTTTGAGTCTACGCATGCCCTTGTCTGCAACATGCTGAGTGTGAGTGTTTTCCCAATCTGGTGTTGCTCTCATGGTGTCTCTTGGGATATTTAATATATTATTATCCAGCAAAGCTTTAGCAGCAGAGGCATGTGAACTCGGTATCAAAATACTGACGATACCAACACGTCATTTCATACTATACGCTCACTGTCCTCTTTGTTAGGAATGTGTATTTGAATGTCGTGAGTGTATCTGTGGCAACTCTAAAATGTTGTAGCCCAGCCTGTTGTGTAATGTTTTGTCGTTACTTAAAATATGTGAAGGCCAACTTAAGTTTTGTGAACCCAATAAATCAGTGTTTCATATCATAACTCATTACATTTTTGCCATAATTCTGCAGCACTATGTGGTGAGATGACTAAGTGATTAGGCTCATTCTCATTTTAATAACATTACTACTGTCAGTTTTGTGTTAACTTTTTTAAATCAGTGGCTGGAAGTCAAATATGAGCTTTCTCACTCTGCTTAAATGTAAGCTTTCTAAGCTGTTCATGTCTCTAGTCCATAATAATAAAGCTTAGAGAATTGATGTAAGCCCACCTTACTTCCTGTTACATTGCACGTAGTAATCCGATATACTGTATGTATTTTTAATCCGATATCGATACGCTATCAAGTCTCTGAAGAATGATCCGATGCTGACATCCAATCATTAATCATCCGACTCTCTGGAAGCTTCTGTAGTCCGGTTATTTGAAGCACCACAGCTGTGAGGGTGATGTGCTCTGAGGATGGGTGTTGTGTTCTAATGGATAACCAGTACTGAATCAGCACATTTCCATTACACAGCAATGGAGCACATAGCATTTCTGCTATTAATGTGCAGGACATGCATGACATAACTGCAAATGCGATTCAATCCTTTGTACTATACTTACTTGCTGCTGCAGTGGGCCATGCCCACATAGCGCCAACACAAAGGATTGCCATTGCTTCCTGTCCTGCGTTGCCACCACTGCCTCCTTAAACAAGATACCCGACTCCTGTAAGACCGCATCGCTCCATCGCATGCGTTGCCTGCCTGGATGACGCCGTCCTGACGGTAAGCAATGGAGCAAGCGGCGCGGTAAGCGTGCTAGAGGCATGTGTACGACGTGGCCGAGCCATGATGGCCGTTTCTGTCGCAGGATATTAATTAGGGGAGCCTGACCAGTTCTTTCAAAGATCTCTGCGTTTGAGATGTCGTCTCTCCAGGACACACCAAGAATTCTGCAAAGGCATCTAGTATGAAAAGCCGCCAAGTGCTTCTCTTCTTGTAGGGTGGTATTCCAAGCTTCAGCGCCATGTAGTAAGGTCTGTATAGTATAGGCACCTTAGTACAGACAGACAAGTGAAAGCTTGTATGTACTATAAGGTGCCTATTTTATAACTGTGAAGATGTGCCTTCAGGGTTTTAGGAGGAGTGAGTCTCCCTGGAGTCTTCACTGATCCTCAGAGAAACTCCATGTTGTGTGGTCAGAAATCCAGACTCATTTCTTTTCTCAGACCGTTCCCAGTTTTCCTGCCATTGACACGCTTCCTGTCGTTCCTTGCTGGTTGGCCTATATTAATACTCCAACATTGTTACATGAATCATTTGTCATGTGGACAGGGTGAGTGCCTGTGAGTGTAGTGGCCTGGGTAATGTAGCAGTCTACACTCTCGCCCTTTTCAGCTTGTTGGCACGAAACCTGCTATCACTGCTAAACATCTCAGGGTCTATAACAGTGAACGGGCTGAGTCAGATATAAATCCCTGGAGTTTAAAGCATAAACTGTGGCTATTTGCAGAGTCCAGCATTGTTTGGTGATTTCCCTGCTCTAATCTGCCTGATTCAGCTCATCACAGTGGCCAGGCTTTGTTGGAGCAGCGCTATACTGTGCTGGACACGGTGGTGGAAGAAGTACAGAGAAGTTGTATTAAAGTTAACCTGAATTAAAATTACAAGTATGGAAGCAAACATGTGCTTGAGTGAAAGCCAAATAGTATCTACATATAAGCGTACTCAAGTGTTCAAGAGTAAAAAGTTAATACTTTTAACTGATGAAAAGAAATGATCACAGGTTCATCCAGCCAGACCCTGCATTACTACCGTACCCAGTTCTCTAAGCAATCAATCTTTCATAAAATATTCTGCTAATTCAGACAAACCTGGAATTTGGCGTGCTGGATAGGTAATATTTAATAATGCTTTTGGAATGAATACTCCGGTACATTAGCAATAAAAACAATCTAGCTAATATACAACTCTAACTAGCTAGCTAATTTAATAACTTGCTTTATAAAAGTAACCAGATAGCAAATATCCATCCATCCATTATCTGTAGCTGCTTATCCTGTTCTACAGGATCGCAGGCAAGCTGGAGCCTATCCCAGCTGACTATGGGTGAGAGGCAGGGTACACCGTGCACAAGTTGTCAGGTCATCACAGGGCTGACATATAGAGACAAACAACCATTCACACCTACAGGCAATTTAGAACCACCAGTTAGCCTAACCTGCATGTCTTTGGACTGTGGGGGAAACCGAAGCACCGGGAGGAATCCCATGCAGAGAACATGCAAACTCCACACCAAAAGGCCTGCGCTGGGCTCAATCCCATGACCTTCTTGCTGTGCGGTGACAGTGCTAACCACTACACCACCATGCTACCCAAGCAGAAACATCCATCCATTCATTATCTGTAGCCGCTTATCCTTTTCTACAGGATCGCAGGCAAGCTGGAGCCTATCCCAGGTGACTACGGGTAAGAGGCAGGGTACACCGTGCACAAGTTGCCAGGTCATCACAGGGCTGATATATAGAGACAAACAACCATTCACACCTACAGGCAATTTAGAACCACCAGTTAACCTAACCTGCATGCCTTTGGACTGTGGGGGAATCCCATGCAGAGAACATGGAAACTCCACACAGAAAGGCCCTAGCGGTCCACTGGGCTCGAAGCCAGGACCTTCTTGCTCTGAGGTGACAGTGCTAACCACTACACCACCATGCCACCCAAGCAGAAACATGTTCAGGGAAATTATGAAATGATGAGTCACGTAACTGTCATCAGGAAGTCTTCTTCTTGCTGTCCATTTACAAGTAACAGTTGTCTGATATTCTACTGCGAAGGATGTAATTTAAAGCTCATTAGAAAACACAAGCAATCCCATTAAAGTTCTAAATTTAGGGATCAGACTCATGCATTTCCATGTAAAGGCAAGGTTGGCACTAAACCCCTCACGCCTATAACTTTGAATCGAATTACATGCAACATGGATATACATGAAGCTTATCTATAGAGTGTCCAATTTAGGGCCATATAAACAGCTCAGTTTGAATCAGAAGTAAGAATGAGTTCATTCAGATGGATGAAAATCTTTGTGAATAAACTTAACAGGAAATAATTTTCATGGATGTTCCATATTATTATTTATACCACACTGGCATTGATTATTTTCCTCGAACAACAATTGATTGCTGGTGGATCATGAAACATTTTTTCTATCAATAATATCATCCATCCATCCATTATCCGTAGCCGCTTATCCTGTACAGGGTCGCAGACAAGCTGGAGCCCATCTCAGCTGACTATGGGCAAGAGGCAGGGAAAACCATGGACAAGTTACCAGGTCATCACAGGGCTGACACAAACAACCATTCACACCTACAGTCAATTTAGAGTCACCAGTTAACCTAACCTGCATGTCTTTAGGGGAAACCAGAGCAAACCCACACAGACACGGGGAGAACATGCAAACTCCATACAGAAAGGCCCTGGCTGGCTGCTGGGCTTGAACCCAGGACCTTCTTGCTGTGAGGCGACAGTGCTAACCACTACACCACCGTGCCACCCAAATACAAACTCCATTTTGCTATTCTCATCTCATCATCTCTAGCTGCTTTATCCTGTCGCATATCATGGTCGCAGGCAAGCTGGAGCCTATCCCAGCTGACTACAGGCGAGATGCGGGGTACACCCTGGACAAGTCGCCAGGTCATCACAGGGCCGACACAAAGACACAGACAACCATTCACACCTACAGTCAATTTAGAGTCACCAGTTCACCTAACCTGCATGTCTTTGGGGGAAACTGGAGCAAACCCACACAGACACAGGGAGAACATGCAAACTCCATACAGAAAGGCCCTGGCTGGCCGCTGGGCTTGAACCCAGGACCTTCTTGCTGTGAGGCGACAGCGCTAACCACTACACCACCGTGCCGC
>JAOBAM010000002.1:15568943-15579206 GCA_025212355.1 Notarius kessleri | reverse complement strand
CCCAGAGAAGGTGGCAGTGTTTCTGGATATTGTTTATATCTGGTTTTAACTTGCATTTGTGGATGCAGTAATGAACTCTTTTCACAGATGTTTTTTTTTTTCCTGAAGTGTTCCTGAGTTCATACAATGATTTCCACTACAGACACGTGTCCGCTTTTAATGCAGTGTCGCCTGAGGGCCTAAAGATCACAGACATCCAGTATCAGTTTTCATCCTTGTCTCTTGCATACAGAGATTTCTCCAGATTCTCTGAATCTTTTAATTATATTATTCATCATAGATGATGGGATCCCCAAATTCCTTACAATTTTACATTGAGGAACTTTAAAAAGTGTTACACTGTTTGCCCACACAGTCTTTCACAGAGCAGTGAACCCCTTCCATGATTTGCAAATCTTCACATTTTGTTTTTATTTGTTTTACCCAGTGTCCCAGCTTTTTTGGAATTGGGGTTGTACATTTATGAACGAAGACCCTGTTGGTGTCCGTGCTTTCAGCAAACTTGTTCCTTTAGGTTTCTCTTTGTACATTCACAAGTCTATCTGTGCGTCCTTCCTTTCTTCAAAAGTTTCCTTCCTATTTAATATTTATTTTAAGGGTATGTTATACATATAAATTAGTAACAAGAAGGACTAGATTTGTTGCCAGTGTGGAACCCCCCTCCTTCCCCATCAAGTTCTGTTTGTTTTCTTCTTATTACCTTTGAAAGAGAAAAAGAGAATCTGGTGCGGAAACGACTGTTTAAAGCTGATACAACATAAGTGATAACAGGAAGTAACTTTGTTTTGTAGACGTTCCACAACATTAAACGTAACTCTGAATGAATAAACAAGTATGAACTGCCATTCTGTGGTTTAATAATAAATTGTTAGTGCTGACAAATTACTGTGGTACAAGAGGAATAAAACGTTTTGGAGTGTGCTGTTATGAGCGAATAATAAACCCGAGATTTGTAACGGGTAACTCATGGATTATTTTCCCACAACAGAATACCGTTATGCTGCAATTCATATTTAGCAAACTGTAACTTGGCCTTTCTTTTATTAAAGCTCGTCAGTATCTTCTGCCGCTAATCCATGTGGGATCATGATGGTGACCTTTGCTATATCCGATATGTTTACTCATTTTATTTCATTACTAATATTCTTTGCTCATTAACCACGGTCATTTGTAGGTAATAACTTGTGCAAGAATGGTTTACGATTTTTCGTGCACTTTTGCAAAAGGGTTCGTTCTGTCCGTTGTTTTGTTGTGCGACAACATACCACATGTAAATATACTGGCTATGATCAGCTCTATCCAAGTAGGCATTAAACTGTCCAATTGCTTTTGGTTCCATAAAATTATGGCATTATGCATTAAAAGGCCTTCATTTATTTAATTATTTATTGATTAATTGCATCCTCAAATTAAAACAGAAGCCCTGCACTTTATCGTCGTAGTAATGGTTTCATTTCAAAGCCAGTATTCTGCAATCCGGAGCCAAAACCTCCAGTCGGTTTTGGATTTCACCATAAGCTATGCCATGCTTTTCTGAAAGAGAAATATTAATGCGTAATCTCAGTTCTGTTGATGGGTGATTTTCAAATGGCTCTCTGGTGAACTAACTACGGCTTTTTTTTTTTGGCATCGTTAACTTTTTGTAAATGCTTTTATTAAATTATTTAAACTTTGTTTCGACATCTGTTGCAGAACGTGCCTACAGGACCAAACAACAAACCCAAACTACCCATCGTCATCGCCCAGTGTGGAGAAATGTGATTTCCCCCCATCTTTCCTATTAAACAGCTTTATTGTTCACATGTACACATCAGTTTATTATATTCATGTCACCAAAAAGAGAAGTGTTAAAATCAAGATTGTTTTCTGACATTATTGTAATTTACATCACTGTGCTCTACAGTATCTGACTTACAGATTCCGACACGAATAACTGTGATGTGTGCCTATAAGTTTAGAAAGATGATTTCACAAGCATGGTGAGAGAAATACAGAAGACAAGTGTCTCCTGTTTCTCTTGAGGCACAAGAAGAATACTTTCATTGTCCATCTTTTGGATCACTTTACAGTTAACTATTCACAATGTTGTCTGACTGCATTCTCTGCCAAGTATCCTGAATAAATTTCAGCTTTTTTTGTAAGGAAAGGTTTCATTCATTTCGTTCATTCATTCTTCGTCTTTCCATGACTGTGTGTTGTTAATGCGTTGGCGGTCATCTCATTTATCTGATTTAATAAAATTACAGTTCAGCCAAAAATCCATCACAACTTTGGAAGCATTCAAGCAGGAGTTGAAACCAAACTGAGCCTTTATCCTAAGGCGAGCTATTTAATGCCAGTTCCTGACGAGTGAAATTTCTATTGTCTCTTCTCCTTCCCCAAATCCACATCCTAATCTATCCGAAAGCCTCCTTCTCTGCTCACCATCATGGCTCAGACCCCCATCCCTTCCACACAAAAGAACCCTTTCAGCACAAGTGCTGGAAGAGCTCTGGTCTCAGCAGGAGGTTTCTGAGGGTCAATGTTAAAGGCTGTCTTTGTGCAGGGCCGTTAACAACAAGCTCTTCACACGTCGTCCAGCCACTCAGCTGCAGAGCCAGCAAAACATTTACATGACAAAAGTGGAGGAGGTTGTGTGGGACTGTCTCACACACTGCCATGTCTCGGTCCCATGGAGTGTTCCCATTTAAAATGCAATGGGCAGCCTCTGTGTGAAGGGATGTGCGTTTAAACACCCTGTTCCTACACTGAAATTCAGTCACAAGGTTAAAAATAGACCTGATGGCTCATACAGTGCAACACTAATGTGTCTGGCTGCTTTACTGAACATTGGATTTTGTTCAAGAGATGTTTATTTGAAATTGACGTGACACGGTAGTGTTTTATTGCAATAAAAAGCTAAACACAGTGTGTCTCGCCTGCATGTCAGTATTCAACAAAGGGCCTCCTTTATGAGAGAGGTTTGTCAGACTATTATTATTATTGAATAGGAATAGCCTTTTGTGTACTATTTTGTTTTCATCTTTCTAAAAACATTATATTCCTCTCAGTATTACAGAAGGATGTAAATCATATTCTATGATAATATCGAAGCCATTTTAAAGAGCTGTGTTTTAAAAGTGACTTTTCTCTCCAGACTAGGCAGTGAACTGTGTAAAACTATAGGCATCTGTAGAGATTCCTTTCTGTCTCCATTTTAACAGCATGTCGAGCAACGTCTTTCCTTTCCTCCTTTCTCGACGAGCCAATCACAGACCGTGTATGCGCCGACACGCATGACTGACACCAAAGCCATCCAATAATGCTGCAGAACACGTGTGACGTAGGATGATGGGCAACGCGTCGACCAATCTGAATAAAGAACCGAATGTTTGCTCAGGAATATCCTTCAGAATCTTTTCTAATTCCGTCCAGTTCGATCGGCAACGGGAGCGGAGAAAGGAAAGCAGAGAGCCTGAAGGCAGTAGCCCCCACCACCGCCGGCCCAGGTTACCATCTAGCACCGGGAAAGAACACACTAGAGAGCCACCGCCGGCTTTACCAACAAGAAACCACCATGAGCAGCGAGGCCGAAACACAGCAGCCGCCGCAGCCTGCCGCCGATGCGGAGAGCCCGTCCAGCCCGGCAGCCGCAGCTACCGCGGGGGATAAGAAGGTCATCGGTGAGTGAGTTAGCGAGCCTCCGCGGCTGCTTCACTGAACCGTGTGTTCCTCTAGTAACCGGGCTATGAGGTGTTCAGGATGTGACGGCAACCCAATAACCCCGTTATCTCTCTCGGATCTCGTTTCTCAACTGTTTTTTGGTGCCACAAGTTTTCAGCGCTTGCTTTCTTTATGGGTTAAATCTAAACAAACAAACAAGTTATGTGATTTAAAGTTTCTTAAGCTAGTTTAAGGTTCATTTGCTAAGCTTTTGAATCTAGACCGACGGTTAATTTTGGTAAAATAACGCCTGCTTCAGTCCGGTCCGACATCCCGTCAGGACTCCGCGGCTAGCATGTATGCTAACTAGCTACCTTGCTAAATGCTAACCTGAGGCCTGTGTGCTGGCTGAAAAAAATCTAAAATTCTAACTAATACTCTGTCATAATAATGTAATGAACTTGCTGTAAATAAAATAAAATGTAAAATAAATAAATAAATAAATAAATTCGTGACCCGGACCATACTGGTCCAGCAGGGCTGATTTGGACTGAGTTTGGCCTTGATCATGACCCGCTGTGCTGTGTCCCTGTCCTCCCTGAGAAGACACCTCATGGCTGATACTTGTCAGCCATTATGAAGTCTAATAATCCACATCTGAATTCCAGGTTTGTTTGTCAGACAAATGATCTGAGCTACTCTTTGTTTAGTGTATGATCAGCGTCCTGGCCTACATGTGGTGCTGAAATATCGGCGGATCAGACTGCTTAAACAAACCCACGGTCCAGTTTTATTAAACCGTACTCGTGGTACCGTACACGGACATAAATAACAAACCGGTTATGTGTCGCGAGGTAGATGTTTAACGTTGCGTTCCCAAAATGTCCGCCGCTCTGTCGGGATGTCGATGGTCCCATTGTCTCTCACACGCACGCTGAGTTTGGGTGTTTTAGAGAGATGAGCTGAACCAAAACACGCCGTGTTGCCTTGAAACTTTGTGCGTGAAAGCCTGAAATCGGTATGTAAACGTATAGCTGAGGTCAAGTGAGCTGACTGGCTCATGTCCGACCACATGGCTGAAGCTAGCGGCTAGTTAATAGCCTGGCTAGCTGCTTACTCTCTTAACTAGTCCTATCCAGAGCTCGTTTTGAATTCCTTCTCCTCCTTCACCACTTTTAATAATTCCATCTACTCGTTTCTCATGAGGCAGTGAGAAACGTCGTGCACCCCACCACGTGTGGCTTGAGCGTGTCTTCCTGCTTTCAGCCCTCGCTGTCATTTCCTTGAAATAACGACCCGAAGCTGATTCAGCTCTGTAATCTGACGTGACTGGTAATACGAGAATTGTTTATCCAGGATGTGTCGTACTTTAACTCTTCTCTGAAATCACCAGCTCGTTTTAAATTCAGCCTGTACGTTCATTCGAGGACCATTTTGGAAATAAAAGACTCTGATATGAGCAGCTGGTTATGCAGACGGCCAGTTTTAGATCATAGTCTATAAACAGATCAACAGTTGGAGGATGTAAATAGTTTCTGCTTTAGAGTTTGGATTTCTGATGCTTTCCTTTCATAGCTTGATTCGAATAAAACACTGCTGCTGTGTATGAAATGTATTCAGTGATGCAGAAGCTCATCGTTCTTGTTTTTAGCAACAAAGGTCCTGGGGACAGTGAAGTGGTTCAACGTAAGAAACGGCTATGGTTTCATCAACAGGTAAACTAATTGAAGCCCCTCTCTCACTCGTGTATATAAATACTTCTTGTTCACCCATTACTGAAATCCTGTTCCTTTTGTCTTTCAATTAAAAGGAATGACACAAAAGAAGACGTCTTTGTACACCAGGTAATTGTGCTTCTTCCTTACTTGAAACAGAATGAATGAATGTTTTTGTGTTCGCTTATCTTTGATGTTTGTCTACAGACTGCGATAAAGAAGAATAACCCAAGGAAATACCTTCGCAGCGTAGGGGATGGAGAGACTGTGGAGTTTGACGTGGTTGAAGGAGAAAAGGTGAGCTCTTCATAATCTCTCTCAGTAGTGACAAAGGTTATTGTTATTAGAGTGAGGCCTTCTTAATTGCGCGTTTCAACCACGACGTGTTCCTGTAGGGTGCCGAAGCAGCCAATGTTACTGGACCAGGCGGCGTGCCCGTACAGGGCAGTAAATATGCGGCCGACAGGAACAGGTACAGACGCTACCCACGCAGGAGGGGCCCACCACGTGACTACCAGGACAACTACCCAAGTGACGGAGAAGGAGACAAGAGGGAGACGGGAGACAGCGCTGGCGAGGGCGATCAGCAGCAGCGCAAACCATCCTTCCCCGGCCGGAGGCGTTACCCCCCATACTATGTGAGAAGACGCTATGGCCGCAGACCCCCCTACACCAACGCACCACCCAGGGGAGAGATGACTGAGGTACGTTGGCGCGAGATTATGATGGACATGGATTTGAGCAAGCAAAAGCTCTCCCCCCCATTCAGTGAAATTGTTACTTCTGTGGTTGTTTTTTTAAAATAATAAATTCTCGATGGCATGTTACTTTTGTAGGGTGGGGAAGTTGATGAGAACCAGGGTGGTCAAGACCAGGGCAATAAAACAGTGAGACAGAACTACTACAGAGGCTACCGGCCAAGGTTCAGACCAAGGTTTGTATGCTAGCATGAGGATGTGGCTCACTGGTTATAGCAGTGCAAATGATCTGAAGGAAAGATGCAATTTACAAGGGATTATTGCTCAACGTGTGCTTATTATGCTTTGCTTACATGGCTGTGTGCACACAGGGGCCCACCTCGACCCCGGCCTGTACGGGAAGGGGAAGAGGATAAGGAGAACCAGGGTGAGGGCGGTCAGAATCAGGAGCCCCGACAGCGCCGCTACCGCCGCAACTACAACTACCGCCGCAGACGGCCTCAGACCACCAAGCCCCAGGACGGCAAGGACAGCAAGGCAGCCGATGCAACAACGGACAAATCAGCCGCTCCCGAGGCCGAACAGGGCGGGAACGAGTAGACCATCCGCCGCCGGCGTCGTCACCATCTCGCACCATCCTGCCGGGTTAGTTTTACTTTTTTTTTTTTTGTTAAATCACTATTTAAAAAGCACATGGTGGTTTCTTCTGTGACTTATACCCTTGCTGTAGATAAATGGGTTACCTGAATACAGTATGACCATAGCTCATATTTAGCACAGTTGTTAATGTGGAGTGGCTGGGCAGGTTTGGTTCATTTTTGTTAAGGAGTGATGCTTTAGGAATGTGTGCGCGCCACATGCATTCTAAAAATGTAAGTCTCTTTCCCCCCCCCCAAAAAAAAAAAACCGCTTCTCTACCGGCCCACTTTTGTTTCAAGTAAATTGTCAGTGTAGTACAGGAATGTTAGAATCGAAACCTGCACACTAGATCACATGACTAATTAGTTAGAATTCTACGGTGAGCATTATATTGTACATACAGTGGGAGCGCTGTATCGTCAGGGGATACGTTTGGAAACTTGCTATGAAGTATGTTTGACTTTTCACTTGTACGAGTACATAAAGTTACTCCCCCAAATAGATGTGTAATTTGAATTAAGACATTCACACTCCCCAAATATGGTTTTGAGCCAGGGTAAGCTGCTATGAGAGTTATACATGTCCTACTGGGTCTCAGTGTAATGTTTTGTTTGATTCCACACCCACCAAAGAAATGCTTGTTTAGAGAGATGCTAATGGTATTTGGTGCCTGTTTGTACTTTCTATTGACACAAGGCTGTACCAGCCTTTTATAATAGAGATAACAAATCTGCTAGACCTATTAGTGGTGGGTGTGTCTTATTATCCATACTAACCTCTCCCCAATTTTCTTTTCAGTTTTGTCAACAAGAAGAAACATCCAAGATCTGAGCAATAAGAACCAGATTTGACCTGACGATCGTCTTAAGCTTGCAACATGCGTTTGACCAGATTACCACCGATTGCCTGCAGAATCTATGCAGCCCTATTGTTTTGTTTTTCCATTATTTTTGTGACAGCTACAAGTTTTGGGGAAACAACAGATGTTTTTCTAAATCGGTCTTATGTTTTTACACCAAATGGTTTTTAAAAAAAGTAATTTGATATCTGGTCAGTTTGACATTTTTAAATAACTTTTTATGTATCCAAACATGAATTTTAACAAAAAGCAAGCTCAATAAAATCAAAAGTTAAGTTTCTCACTGGTTTGTTGTTTGATTCCACCTTCTGGTAAGGGCATAGTTCATTCATGCTATAGAACAGGTCATGTGCTTACACTTGAACGAAACTGGCATCTTTTCTGTACTTTAGACTAGTTAGCTCTGATCAAACGTTGGTCTCTTTGCGTAGTCGCTGCATGCGCTGGATGTTGCTCTCGATGGCAGTGCGGTTGGTGATCTGTGTAGCACAGCTGGCTGGAAACCAGCCCCTTTCTCCATCCCTCATCCTCTCCCCATAGCACCAACCTGAGAAATATGTAGATATAGTTAAGACAATACAGCATTTTGTGCTTTGGAGAATTAAAGGCTGCACCAATCTCCTGCCACCTTCTATATAAGGAGACCTATACAGGGCTTGTGTGATGTGGGGCGATGCAAAGCCAACCTCCACTTATTTTCCCTAACACTCAGTCTGTAATTTGTAACAAGTCATGCTAGAAAATGACAGCACCATATTAGAGCTCATTTCAAGCATTTGCATTTTTCACTGAACTAATTGTTTAAAAAAAAAAAAAAACTAACTACAGCTTCATAATGGGTTAGTTTTAGTGGTGAGCTCATCATCTCTGAAGAATAATTCCCCGAAATAAACTGGGTGCTACTAGTAAAAGGACAGTGCTAAGTACTGCGCTACCCTGTCATCTTACAGCACGAAGGTTCCGAGTTCAACTGGGGCCTTGTGCCTGCCTAGGTTTCTTCCCACCATCCAAAGACATGCAGATTAGGTCAACTGGCTACTCTAAACTCCCAGCGAGTACCCTGTCTCTCATCTGAAGTCAGCTGGGATTGGTTCCAGCTTCCCCCCAATGACCCTGACATATAGTAAAGGACTTCGAGTCAACGGTGTCCCTACTGGCCTCCTTTCACTGGGAGCTACAAAGTGTGTTAGTGTGTTCTAAAATATCAGTCTGAGGTTTTTTTGCTTTTCTTCCCCCCCGAACCTAGAGTAGAAGGTTTTGCTTAAAAAAAAAAAAGTCTCCTTACCCTCCACTTCCTCCAGGACAATGACTACTTCAGCTTGCTGGAGACTCAGCTCATCTGGCTCTTTGGGCATATGGGCTTTTGTGGATTCATATTGAGGAAGTTCTGTAAAGAAAGTATTAAAAAAAAATTTTCCCCCCTCAAATGGTTTCAAGGTTCTGCTCTGATGAATCAAATTGGGGTAAAAGGGTTCACGGCACATTTTAATACGCGAAGCAAACACTACGTTAGTAATTTCTAGTACACACCATCTTTGTTAGGGGAACCCTCTCCTTGTTTAGACCAGCGTAGAGCAGTGACCCAGCGAGCCCTGTCCAACCTGCAAACACAGATTCATACCTGTCCAAAAATCTGAACACCACTTAAAATTACACTACACCATTGTACATCAAAAATGTTACCGATTTATACAAACTATAGCAGATAAAAATATTTTGATAAAAAACATGGGCACAAAAGGGATTCTGGCTCTTTTTTAAATAAATTCTCAAGCGTATTTCTCATCCAAATAACTTGTAATATACTTTATACCTGCATGCTGCTATAATTATGCATACATTACATTTATTGGAGGAAGGGAGAGGGTGTAACTCCAGGAAAAAGATTTGCCTGCTTAATCCTGATTATTACTGTATAGTGTGCACCCTACACACACTGTTGAGAGTTGATCACTGCTGTCAGCAGATGGCACTACAGACGTGGATAGACTCTTACTTGCTTTCAGCCACCAGAGCCATCTGGTCACAGCGCCCCTCGCTGTTGGGTTTCATTTCCAGCCGTAGGTAAAGCTTGTCAGCCTGCTCCTCTGCTACTTCCACATTCCCCAGAGTGGCATAGTCAAACACCACATAGCTTTCTTCACTGCACACGCAGAGTGAGACCAGTCACTAATATTCATCTCAGCACATTATACAACTAGATTGGGATTAATGCAATTCAGAATCATTTCAGTGAGCTGCATTTATTTACACACAAAAGGTACAGAAGTTTGTCCAAGATAAAGAACGGTACCATTTATTTCATAAAGTGAAAAGGGTTCTCTCTGTTCATTTAAAATAATTTATTGCAATAAACATATTGAACACTGGATGAATGACTGGGATGATTCGTTACTTGAGCAAAATCATGATTAGCATTTTAGCCATTGTTCTGCATAACCACCATGATCAGGGTATTCCATTCACTGGATTGTTGGGAGAGACTGGTAGCGGAGATCCTCGGTTTAGGAGTTGTGTAGGAATGTAAGGCTAAACCATCTGTTCTATCCCCCACTGCAAGCTCCAGTGGTGCTTGAAAGTTTGTGAACCCTTTAGAAATTTTCTATATTTCCGCATAAATGACCTAAAACCTTATCAGATTTTCACACAAGCCCTAAAAGTAGATAAAGAGAACCCAGTTAAACAAATGAGACAAAAATATTATACTTGG
>JAOBAM010000002.1:15526160-15539635 GCA_025212355.1 Notarius kessleri | reverse complement strand
CTGGGATAGGCTCCAGCTTGCCTGCGACCCTGTAGAACAGGATAAAGCGGCTAGAGATAATGAGATGAGATGAGATAATAGCAATTTTAGGACACACATTTTGTTATTTTATATTTAATTATCCAATTAGTACATTGATACATATACATACAATCACGGGCATCTGTGAGCTCATGCTGGGCAGATAGCATTTTCCTCTGAGTGTGTTATGCCACCCCTTCACTTCACTTCATCCTTCACTCACTGCTTCACTTGTCTCAGAGGAAGCACATGATAGCCTCACTGTACAGTATAATAGAGGAGACCGAACTGGAGCATGGGAACTGGCCATAACTAAATGAGGGAGAAAATCTGAGGAAAATAAGAAAAAAATCTGTACTCTCTATTGAGAATCTGTAAAAACAAAAATGAAGTCATTTGAGATTCTGTGTAAAAATACAATGACGATTAACTGCTGAAGAAGACTTTTTTGTTCCTGTTTAGTCCCTACATAATTGTATTGTAAAGCGTTGTGTGTTTTTGTTCATAAACTGATTGCGTTTGTGTGTCTTTCTTGCATAAAGTGTCAATGCCCTTGTAGTGAACACACCCTGATATGCTAGAATGCTAACAGCTACCGTATAAAATGCAGGAATGGTGCCGTGCCCATTCAGAGTGTCCATAATCCCTGAATCAGAGGGAAGGAATGAAGTGGTAAACCTTACACTTGGCACTGAGTCAGAGTATTGGTCTAATTGAAACCATGTGTGTGAATGTGTGATCATACTCATTCATATCACTGTGCCTGAACATTGAGTGTGAGTGTGCATGTGAGAGTGAGGATGCTCATTGAGACGTGTCCTTTTTCTATGCCTGTGATAAGTGTTGGCCCCAGTGCCCTGATGGGCTTCAGCTCATAGCGATGCGTTTTATTCTGCGACGGTTTGAGCACATGAAGACTGCAAATTACATCGTGCTGTAAATCTTCTATTATAGGCAGTAAAAACTAATTTTAGATTTCCTGTGCGCCTGCATTTCAAGAGGTGCCAAGACATTTGAGAGCAGCTTCTTTGAAGGTGTATATGTGTGTGAGAGAGAGAGCGAGTGCGTGGGCACTAATATCAAGTAGACTTGCGTACAAGTCAGGTGTAGGTTGGCATTCTGTGAGTGCATGGTTGATGGTGATGATATTCGCTCAGATTGTCTTGGTGTTTCTATGGCTTAGTTTGTATGGCGGCTCCAGCAAACTGCATTCCATCACAACAAATTGCTCTTGATTCTGTTACAGTTGGCCGGGAAATGACAGAGCATAGTTGGAGCACAAACACAGAATTTGACAGTCAAACTGAGAAGATGTAATGAGAGACAGTATTTTGTATGGAGCAAATATCAGGCAGAGAAACATAGGTAGAAACATCTGTTGTTCCAAAAGCAGTATTGAAAATAGGAAAGTAGATAGCATTATTTAAGGCTGACCGGCAATGGATAACACAGAAGCTAGAGAACGAGTAACAAACAGATGACAAACATCACCAAGCTTACATGAGGTTAAAGTAAAAAAAAAAAATACTCAAGCACTCAGACATATCGGTTGCATCTTGCAGCTTCCTGGTCTGCCTCCCTAGTTAAAGCTAGACGGCCTTTCGATTTCATAAAATCGGTGAAATTTAGTTCCCTCTGAAATTTGGTCATTGTGAGATATGTTTATTTCTGTAATATCTCAAAAAACAGGCCATTCTGTGGCTGGGAAGTTATTTAATTTGAGGGGATTCCAGAGCAAATAATGTGCATGAAATCGCTCACTTTGCGCAGTCAAGCAGACAGAGGAAGTCCGTGTGTACATGCGCAGGTTTACCTTCTTCTTTTGAGTTTTATGGCAGCTGGTATCCACAGTGTTATATTACTGCCATCTACAGATTTATCTTGACCGTGCACTGACAGTTACATCATTCTGTCACTAAATGAACAGCTGATCACACCGAGGTGCTCACTGACCACTGATATTTATTAGTTAGGTCCTGTGTTTCCTTTCCTTCGCAGCATAACATCTTTTCTTCTCGCTTTCCATTACTGTAGTCGGTCTTTCACGTTTCAGTCTCACACTCACGTCGTCCATTTTTCTCTCCTGTTTCAAATTTGTATCCCACAATGCCTTGTGTGAACAGGGAAAGCCCACCACATGATGCATGACGTAGTATCTTGTATTGCGTCATGGTGAAGCAGGAAAAAATAGCAGAGAATTTAGGGCCACATGGAGATAAATTCATTAATTGTTCTATTTTAAAAATAATAATAAAATTGGAAGTCTGTGATTCGAATTCAGTCACTTTCAGTCCACTAAACAAAAATAGTTGGGTGTCGGGAAAATTATTTGCATGACCTACACTTGAGAAAATCTGAAAGGCAGTCTATCTTTAATAAGAAAGTGTATAAAATGCACTATACATATAAACTTGCCTTAATTATTTGCAAACCTTCAACAAATTCATATATAGTCTATTCTCAGGTCTCAAAATTCCTGAAAGGAAATAATGAGGGAAAATTGGAGGAGGAGAACCTGAAACCAAATTCCACTACAATCGACAGTTCAAGTCTACAGTTCTGTCTTCACACGGAATGGAACATTATCTCCTGCAGCCTTACACACTGTAACAAGAGGCCTTAACAGGTGGCCGCCATTTTGAGCTTCTCATCTTCTATTTAAAGTGGGTCAATTACTCTAAATCTGCTCCAGTGAAGCAATTTCACTGGCAAAGGCTCTTGCATTTAGGTAATCTAATCTACACCTTAATATTTAAACACTCCCCTGGGAATTGTAACTGAAGAAAAAAAAATACTAAAAGAGAACGAATGGATTAATCCTTTTTCAATAATTTCAAAAGTTGATAAGATTAAGTTGATGTCTCGACAAAAGCTTTGGATGTTTTATATATTTTGGATATATAAGCTTTGTCTCTCGTTTCCTGGTGGTGCTTGGTGGTGATACTAGGGATTTGCATGTACACGTGACTCCAGAATATAAAAAAAAAAAAAAAAACATTCTATGCTTTGAATGCCAACTAGGAGCTAATTTTTTTTTAAATCCTATCTGGCCTCAGGATCCCTCTCCGGCAGTGGTTCTCAAATGTTTTGGAGCCAGGGACCCGTTTAACTGTAAAAATAAAAATTCCACGTACATACTCCGTATGGATCTATTTCAGAAACATTTAAAATTGTAATATATTTTTTTGAATCTATACAGCTTTCTATTCCTGAATTTTCCACTCAAACAGTATATTAGGCCTGAGCTGACTTGGATGCTTGGACCGCTGAATATAATATATTTGTATGTAATTATTTCCACCACTGGAAAAATAAATAAATAAATAAATAAATAGAAAATCACAGACCTTCTGGCTATGCTTTATGCACAATTAGGGGACCTTTCTTTGAAAACTCGAGAGGAACCCTTAAAGCAGGGGTCATCAATCTTATCCACATGTAGCTAGATGCTTGCTGATTTTATTCCAACCAAGCAGAAGCCACACCTATTAACTGCTGAAAGGCAAAATTCAACTAATTGAACAGTTGGAATCAGACATGGCTTCTGATTGGTTGGAATTAAAAGGATTGATTCTCTATTGGAAAAAGGTTCACAGTAGAACCCTTTCTGAAAGCTATTATCCCATGAACCATGAACAATCACTGAAGTGTTTATAGTCAGATTAAATCGCCGGCTAATTAAAGTAACGCTGACTGTTACTAACTTATTTGATATTTTACATTTTTATACAGAATTCGCTTTTTTGGTTATTTAATATACTTCCAGTGCATATATTCGCTTTATATTTACACACATAATATCTTTTGACTTTGCACTTACGAATATGAACAAAATATTATAAGCATTAACAAAAGGTTTTAAAAAAGAAAATAAAGAAATTGATAGTGGGAAAAATATTCAGACACCACATGTGACCAACTTTGTTACAAAGCCATTGTTGGCAACTCCAGCTTTGAGATGTCTACAGTAACAAGTAGATGTTTTTTTGCATTGGGGTTCAATTTGGACCCAAACTCCTAGGAAACTGTTTTCAATTATCCAAGGTTCTGAAGGTCCATCACCGCAAGCTGACCTAGTGGTTAGTATGTCCACCTCTCGACCGGTAGATCGCGAGTTCTACTTGCAGTCGGATCATACCAAAGACCATCATACAAAATAGTACCTACTGCCATCTGGCAAGGCATTTGGCAAGGCACGTGGCACATGGTTACCAGAGGACTGGTCCCCCCGTAACCCTAGTTATATAATAGGCGAGAGGCTGATGGCTATAGAAACGGAGATCGGTGCTGCACTCATGTGCCTCAAGAGCTCATTAGTACCGGGACAGGAGACTGCCTGGGAAAACCAGATCCTGGTGCAGGAGGGACTTTGACTGACTCAAGGTCCATCTGATGGACTCACAATTTTTAAATCTTCTATAAACCTTGAATGGGATGAAAGGACCAGATGTAATGGTGATTGTCTAGACCATGCATGGCCATCTTGAGTTATTTTGGCTGTGCATTTGGGGTGGTTGTTAAAAATTCCACCTTCTCCCCAGATTCAGTTTCTTGGCCAATGGGGTTGAAGTCTCTTCTATGCCCCAGTACACAATTCCTTCGATGACATGTAATGCCACAGTACCATCTGCAGAGGAGCAGCCCTGTATTATAATGCTCTCACCTCCCTGCTTCACTGTAGGTACGGTGTTCTTGGAATCATTCACACAACCCTTCTGTCAACAAACACAACACGGTGAAGTATTGCCAAAGTTCAATTTTCGTTTCATCTGACCAGAGTATATTGTTCCAAAATAATTCAGATTTGTCTAAATGCGTAGTTGTTCCTGCTGCTTTCAGGTCATCCTGCAACTCTTTAAGTGACTGCTGCTTTTCTCTTACAGTCATTATCAATAGTCTGTGCAGACATGAAATTTTGCGTGCTGCATCGGTCAGGGGATGATTAGTTGCATATTAATCAATTTTACTGATGGGGATATTTAAGGTGTGCGTGTGTGTGTGAGGACTCCGTAGCTTTTTCTATTCAAGTATTGTTTAATAATGTTGTCCCTGAGAACTTTAGGAAGCTCCTTCACCTTTTATAATGACACCAGGTACAATCTGAACAAGAACATATTTTCAGCATTTATATCTAGAACTTATAGAATCAAGAATAACAGACATTATATGTGCAAATTTAAAGAGGATAAATGGACTGGTAGCATATTAAAGAACAAAAATGTCCAAATACGTATTTCTCCTCATTGCATATGTAATGAATCAGATAAAAATAACAGAAAAAAAAGACACATTAGCAAGAAATACACCCTATACGTATGTTTTATTGATGTGGAACCAATAAACAGAAGCACTTCAAACTTGGATAAACTATTCAGTCAAAATTAACATCCAAAACATCAGTAACATCCAACATTACCATCAATGTACACCTGAATGGTAGAATTATTGTAGCTTGAGTTTAAAACATCCAACAATTTTCTGACTTATCTCAGTTCACCTGCACAGCGAAAAAAAAAAATTACATTAGAGAACAAGCTAATTAAAGGGCATGTATTATCAGGGGCAGCGCCAGAGATCTTCTTTTGCTGGTGCTATGGGGTTGCTTGACTTTTCAGTGTGGGTACTTTGAAATTTAGGGTTACCCATTAACGTGCTGCTACAGTTTAATTACCTCCGCCAAGGAGGTTATGCTTTCAGTTTGTTTGTTTTTGCCTTTAAGCAGGATTACGCAACAAACTATACACCTGATTTTCATGGAACTTGGTGGAAAGGTATAGCATGGGCCAAGGAACCACCCATCAAGTTTTGGAACCCATCCAACTCACAGGGCGGCCTGATGAATTTCGTTTCACTTTCGCTAACGTTGTGACATTTGGCCTTGACAGAGATCTGAGCTCTCCAAGTGCCTAAACACAAGGCAAGATACTCAGCTCACGGGATATAGATGTAAGGCTCACAAGCCAGATTACATAAACACAATTTTTACACATTTATGCCACAGCCAGGGCTTGCACACAAGCAGTAAGCACCAGACATACAGGTTTGTGCACATTTCAGCCTCAGATTCTGAGATCACAAACTCACGCTGCCAGTTATCAACACCTCGACAAATGAAATCAACAGTATTCCGTTCCACAGATCTAATATATGAATGAGCATCGCATAGAGATAAGGAGTCAGAATTTGTGCCTCAACTGCCAAATGCATTAACTTTATAATTGGCAACAGGAAAAAAAATCGTTTGATAATGTTCATAACAAAACAATATGCATGTTGATTGAGTCTTCACACGTGGACGCTTATGAAACAAAAACCCGATCCATTATTATAGCTCTATTCTTCAGTAATGCTAATTTACCAAAAAAAAAAAAACCCCACCCACTCTGTGCTCCGGCTAACAGGACATGAAAGTACGGTCAAAAGTTCAATGTGTTCTGCGCCCATTGGCTGAATCAGATCACCTGTGTTGGCTTTCTGTTTTTAAGTCTAAAAATAATCAGTTTGTTTCATTAATGTATTTATTTTTCAAAATACAAATTATCGTATTCATCCATTAAAAATGGTAAATAAACCACAGAAATTACTTGGGGGTGCTAAGGAGGTGCTATGGCTGTCCTGGGGTGGCTACAGCACCCCCAAGCCCGTCCCGGACACCACCGATAGTAATTATGTGATTTAATAATGAGTGGGCCTTTAAATAATCCTAAATACACAGCAGGAACACCGGAACAAAAAGCATCGATTCATTCACCTTCAGTCATTCATCTTCAGTATCCTGCTCAGTATCACAGTGGAGCCAGAGCTTACTCTGGAACACTGGGCATGAGGTGAGACCACAGCCTGAATGGGGTACCAGTGAACCAAGAACTTCACTATATGGTATAATTTCATGTCATAACCCCAGTATAAACTTTGTGTCTATAGCAGAGGGTTAGACTTTTGGTGTTATTAGCATCTCAGCGGTTAAACTCAAAAGTGAACCGTAAAAAATAAATAAATTAAAAAAAAAAAAAACCACACACACGATAGTGATAAGGAGGGCCAAGAAAGAAAAGCTGAAAGAATAATTAAATTTAACCCAGAAGCAGGTGTTATTTTTATGGATTAAATAACTACCAAAATTAGGAAGAGCCAAACTTTTATGAATGTGCATTACACCAAACTCCTCTATATCAGGTCTATTTTATGGCCTGAATATTTTGTCTCTTCTCTTTCTGGCTTAAATCATAGTAATGTATTTACTAGCTATATTTACAAGCTGGAAATAGTAAAAAATGTCATGTTTATCTGAATTATCCTAGTTTAAAAAGAAGACATCAGTAAAAACCGTTCCGTTATATGAGAAAAAAAAATACTATATAAGAAAAATATCGGTCATTTGTTAACAATATATTGTGGCTTGGTCTGCATGTTCGTCATCTTTTTCCGATTTGTACCACTTGCTTGTGAAGTTGAATTGACTTGCACTAGAGTAGACCATGGGAAGATGGTAATTATTATGATTGTATTCACTTGTAATACAATAAAAAGCAAATATGGGCACACCCAAGTGGTGCAACAGAAAAATGTTCGCCCTATCATCTGAAGATTGCAAATTTGAATCCCAGTGATGCCACAGCCATCCATGGCTGGAAGCCCAAAGAGAGCAAAATTGGCCGAGCGCTCAGGGAGAGAGGGGTGGTATACTCTCTCCCTTGTAAATTATATCAACGCTAACCAATCATGGACCTCTGTGAGCTCGTACATGTGAAGGTGAGCGGGTAGTAATTTCCTCCGAGACTGATGTGGCATGAGCAGCAGTCTGAAAAGATGTGGTTGGCAGGCTTCATGTGCCTTGGAGGAAGCACTTGATAGCCTTTGCCATCCCTGGTTGGGCGCTATCATGTGATGGGGAGAGCTGTTTAGTGGGTGGGAACTGGTCATGAATAAATTAGGGAGAAAATCAGGGGGGAAAAAAAAAAGCAAATATATTTAAGCATCGACCATGGCCCAGCACCATCCAAGACTACAATTTGGCCAAGAGTCAAAACCCCATATATGCCTACTTCCATATATCCATATATTCCACACAAGTCTTTTACTGAGGACCGTCTACACTTGCTCCAAACGTTTTCCCCCCCAAACACTGTGCATTTAACATAGCTCTTTCCATATGGACATCAGATTAAAACATTTCTGACCTCTGAAAAAACTTCTGATCAAATAACCCTACATGATGTATATTAACGTGGACACTAGATTTGCAGTGTTCAGCATTCAATCGTTTTTCAGTCAAGCAGAGAATATCAGATTCTTTTTTCTAACCAAATCTTTCACATGTCTGGATAGAACTTTTGTCCCATGACATGCTTTGTCTGAAAACTTCCTTTACATTTCTCACTTTGATCAAATAATCACCATCATTGTTCAGATATCAAACAATTCTGCTTCCTTCTCCTTCCAGAAGGCAAAACTTCGCTCAATGTATCTGATTATATCCTCGTTGCTAAACTCTTTAAGATCATAAATAAGCTTTATTGAGTCCTCATTCAGTTCTTCATTATCTTTTGCTGGAATTTGTTTCTCAGCATGACCGTTGAAGGGTTCAGTTAGTGGTTTTTCAACAGTCACTTGCGTGGTTGTCTGGTTCTCTGGCTCTTTTGACAGAGCTGCATTTTGATTAGTGTCCAGTATGGTAGACTCATTAATCTGCTCTGTAGAGTTCGCTTTGCTTTTTGAAATATTATCTGCCATGTCCTGTACAGGCTCCTGTGTGGAAGTTTGTACTTTGTCAGATGCAGGTGCTTGTGTTGTATTTTGCTCAGTCTCTTCAAGAGACTCTTGTTCTGGTGTTGGCTCAGGTACATGTCCTGCACATGAGTCTAAGATCTCCTGATTTCTTTCTGGGGAGTCAATCTGAGCTGTTTCCAACACCCCGTCCCCCTCTGTAGTGTTACCAAAGTATTTCAGTTTTATGTCCTCAAAGCCATCTGACCAATCACAATCCCCTCTTTCAATATTTTCCATAACTTCACGGTGGAACTCACGGATCACTTCCCAAGGATGGCTGCCAATTCGATCAAACATCTCATAGCACAGCAAGTGTCTGAACTTCCGCTCACTGCGAGACATGTTCATCTCAAGCAGTTGGAAGTAGCCAAGCATGAAAAGATCAAGGCTCAGGTTATCATAGTGAACTGGAGCCCCATTTATATGAGGGAGAAAATGCTCGGGCCAGTAGATCATTTGAGCACGACTAAGCCGACGGAGCTGACGTGACGGTACCTGGCTCATAATGGCCCTCCAGTGGCCAAGCAGGTTTCCTACTACCTGCCTCTGTTTCATGAAATGCAGGAGCTGGTCATCCTCACTCCCATCCAATTCAAACTCAATATTGTTCCCCTGGGAGTGATGGCCATCCATCTTGACTCCTTGATGACTTCTTCTCCTCACCGTGTACTTGGGTCTGTAAGAATCGGTCATCGTGTACTTTCTCCAGTGCTCCAGAAACAAGAAGACAATCCTCTCCTTTCGCATCTCGATAGATTCCTGAATATAACTCAGGTCTGTCTGCACCTCGAGGCTGCGTGTGAGATGGTTCCCATTTAGTGCGGGGTCACTGGATATAGGGTGTGCCAGGTTATCCATGCCTGACTGGGGGACACTGTTAGGTTCACTGTATGTCAAAGGTGCATATGATGGTGTTACAACTGGCTCATCTACTAATGGCAATCTTGCATCTTGCTCTGGTGGTAAACCATTAGTGACCCGAGAGTTGATATCGCAAGGTGTAAAGAGTAGTTCATCTTCCAGGATAGGCTCAGGGGAATAATTGCGCTCACTCACCACTGGCAAGGATCTCTTCCGTTTGTATACTCGGTTCATCTTATCCTCTTCATACTTGGACTGGCTATGGATCATCTCATAATTGGCCTTCAGATTTTTCACTGACACACCACACTGCTTGAGTTCCCTCTCCACCTCCTCTCGGGTTGAGAAAGACTGTGATCGCCCGATGTTTCCTGAGGTAACAGACGCTGTCTGTGCCTTTCCACCTTTCAGACCTTCATACGTATATCCTTGATTAATCATTTCCAGAATGTCAATTTCCTTACCACCTAATGTAGCAAGGAGGATGGCCATGCTTTTAAGCAGTGTAGAAATTTTGCTACACCAGGCAGGAAGGTCCTCTGCTTGCCCATGCACCTGTTTGGGGTTGACAGAGAAGTGGTCCTGATTCAGGGCAGCAGACACAGGGAGAAGCTGATGTAACTCTTTCTCCAGCTGCTCCAACTCTTTTTCTACCTCTGTCACTTTGTGCATGACTTGGAGGTTCTCAATCTGTCTCTCAATACGAATAAGGTCATCCTCAGTCATCAGTTCACCAAATGGACCCAGTATAGCATTGTGCGCGTGAGAGTAATGCCAGTCTCGTGCCTGGAAATATCCACTGGTAGAAAACTAAAGCAGGGTCAGAGGAGGGGACAGAGAGGAACAAAAACAGAAGGATGGGTTGTCCTTCAGTCTGTAGGTCCAAGGCTTCTCAGACATGCTTCTTCACACCAAACGTTTCAAACCTTACATGGATTTAGTGGTGCAATGGTATTTGCTTTATTTACTATGGCCGAGATGAGTTGAAGCGGTGTGACCTTTAGCAACTTGCAGTTGCTGAGAATCTCTATATAGCATGTTTATTTGGGAAAATTTAGGCAAAAAGGTTCCAATTTGCAGCTATATCAAATTCCTATTTAACAGGAACACTTGTCCTACCTACTCTGAATTTGTAGTCTGGATTATGAACCAAGCCTTTCAAGCAGTCATTCCACATAATTAGTCCATTCCACTAGCAGTTTAGTTGATGAACGTACAAGCATGATGGTCAAGCGACCTTAAATGAACATATTAAATATATGGAATGACGGGTGCTTCCAGAAGACTTGATTGACAACCACTGGCCTTGAAAGATTTTGAAAACATAGACATGAATTTTGGAAAAAAGGGAGAAAAGTAGACAGACATAACTGCATTCCAAGATTTAGACATCATTTGCAGTGTGAGGGCACCTTGCATCACACCACTGAATCCCCATGTAAAAACTTAGAGCTGTCATGCCCCATCACCAATGTCTAGATTTGACTACGTTTCAAGAGTATGAAAGCAACGTTGATGTTGCAATCGTCTTGGGATGGTCACAGCAGCCCCAAAGTGAACACTGCATCACACCACAGGACAAATCAATGTCCAGTCAAATGACACAAACGCACATGCAAAAGACAAAAAAGCATTTCAATTCAAAGTACAGTCGCAATAGATGGATCTAAACCACTGAACCATTCAGGGGGAAAATGCAAGTTGTGTTGAATGCATTTGATAAAAGTTTGCTTTCTGACTTTAGGCCTATTAAGCTTTAAGCTATTGTTGGGCATACCTAACAACATATGTTTACCCCCCGGTCTCTTCCCTCTGGTCTTTCTCTCTCCATCGATTTACATGTTGATTTCTGCTCCTTGGACCTGCCTGATCCATCCTGATGCCCTACGTCTGGCTGGAGTCTCAACACATTACTCTTGTGAAGGATGAACCCATACGGACAGTCAAAAGTCGCACTTGGAAGATGGCTCTGGACACTTGGTTCTGCTATTATGGCTGAGGACTACAGTTGTCGCGAGCAATCTTGCACTCAAGTTTCCATCAACGAACAGTTGATAACGTCAACAAAATAGACTTCATGCTAAAACTATACTGAAGTTCCTCATTACCCAGTTGTACTTTGAGACCATATAGGACATTGTTATAAAGCAAGTCATTTATAAATCATGCTATCTGTTATCATCCAGATGAGAATGGGTTCCCGTTTGAGTCTGGTTCCTCTCAAGGTTTCTTCCTCGTGTTGTCTGAGGGAGTTTTTCCTTGCCACCGGTTGCCACAGGCTTGCTCGTCAGGGATAAAATTAGCTCACGTTTAAAGCCTTTAATTTTCTCTAAAGCTGCTTTGCTACAATGTCTGTTGTGAAAAGCGCTATACAAATAAACTAACTTGACTATTATGCTCCTTCAATGATTAACTAAACCACAGCAATCTCCCATTTGGTCTTTGATCAAGATCATATATAAGCAGTTAATATTAAAGCTAACCAGATGAGTTTTTTATATCATGCACACCACTGACAGAGGGCTTCTTGTATCAGACATGTCAGACATTCAGCCCTGCCTGACAGCCATCAGCAAGTGACAGGTGTGTTTACTTATATATTCACAAAGAACTGGGATGTTCTGTCGGTTACATCCTAGACCAAGTCAACATCATACAGGTTTTACCGAGCAAATGGATGACCACAACATGCTCTGGTTTCAAAAAAACCCTATCCGACCCCACTAGAGATGTTCTTTCTCATCTAGCGCGTATAAATATTATCCAGATGCTGCAAAGCTATCGTTTCAACTATGTTATTAGACATAGCTTTTCTGAAGTCTAAGTATTCTATGATCAGAGAAACTGATACCAGCATCGCTTGGTACACTTCATTTCATTACTGGGGATTATAATTCTTAAAAGCTCATCACGCCAACCAATTCTGTGCTGAATATTTTAACATCGGCAGCTCATTTACATATTTGAGCCTCACCCATACATGAGAAAAGCAAAATATCATGGTTGAAAATGTCAAAACAGACAGGAAATTTTCAGAGTAAATGCACACTAACACGCCACAACATGCAAAACCTCACATCCACACTCTTTAGCTGTATTAGTACAAGGTTAAAAGCCAAATAATGGCGGCTGTTGTTTAAGCTGAGAAAGTGACTTCTTTAAAGTCGCAGATGTTTAAAAAAATCAAACTTTCGCTTTCGGAGGCCAAATAGCGTTTGAGAAAAATGAATTTTCTTTAAAATGCCAGATAGGCTTCTTGCGGTCGTGACGTATGCGATGACGTCAGGTAGTGGTTGCTTGGAGCAACTCAGCTGTTTATATTCTCTGTTTGCATCATAGTTTTACAAGTATTTTACTAAAATGATCAGTTTTTAAACAAGTATGCCTCATTGTGTAGCATATAAATGCCACAATGATGCTAAACAGAAAGTGCAAGCTGGAACTAGACAGCATTACCGCAGAGAAAATGCAAATTGTGCTTACTCAGCTGTGGCAGAGGGTCACTGGCAGAAACTGGATCAGACATGAGACCTCACGCTGCAAAATCTGTTAGACATGATCTACAGATAGTGTGTGTGGCAAAGTATGTGTGTGTACTGTGTGTGGCGTAGCGTGTGACTGCACGCTCTAAAATCTTAGTTTAAAATGGCTCAACTCGCAGTGCAACATGACTTCGTGCTCTAAAATCTTTTTTTTTTTTACATGATTTACAGCAGGCGGCACGGCGGTGTAGTGGTTAGCGCTGTTGCCTCACAGCAAGAAGGTCCGGGTTCGAGCCCCGTGGCCGGCGATGGCCTTTCTGTGTGGAGTTTGCATGTTCTCCC
>JAOBAM010000002.1:13851759-13863122 GCA_025212355.1 Notarius kessleri | reverse complement strand
CCACACAGAAAGGCCCTCGCCGGCCTAGGGGCTCGAACCCGGACCTTCTTGCTGTGAGGCGACAGCGCTAACCACTATAGCTCAGAAGTATCAAACAAATAAATAAATACAGATTTTCAGGAGTATTAAATAAAGCATTGTTTCAACGAGCTGTCCCAACAAATTTCTACCAACGAGGGTACCAAGAAATTTGTCCACGTCTGTAAAGAAGAGGTTCTATAAATATCTGGGGGGAAAAAAAAAACAGACTGAGCAGATCACACTATTGCGTGAGGATAATTACCGGTACACATGTGCACCAGGATATACACAGGTCATATGCATTTTCACCTATTCGCTTCTGAAGTCTTCTTCAAGCGTCACTTTTCTCACGCACACACATATGCACATACTCATACATGGAGATATTTGCAGTGGGTGCCAGGCTTATGAAAACCAGCAGGGATTGTTCCTGAATTAAGCAAAGTCAGGGGTGACTAAA
Organism: Notarius kessleri; assembly: GCA_025212355.1. Classification (NCBI taxonomy): domain Eukaryota; kingdom Metazoa; phylum Chordata; class Actinopteri; order Siluriformes; family Ariidae; genus Notarius; species Notarius kessleri. Next base: position 13,862,641 of record JAOBAM010000002.1, on the reverse strand, counting down.
TAGGGGCCGAGACGTAAAGGGGAAATGGGGGGTCAGGCCTGGATTGTGCCTGAATTAGCCAGACTATTCAGAACCCCCTGAAAAGCTCCTGGGCTCTTTCTCTACAAGCAAATTGGGAGGAAATCTGGCTATTGTCACGTGTTTTGAAGTGGCTAGGGGTTTAGTGGGGTGCTTACCTACAGATGAAAGCTGAGACAATGGGGCGGCATGGCCAGCATCGGCAGATGGACTGCTGGAGAGCAATCCTGAGGAAAGGGGCATTTTGAAATGCTGGGTGCTGTCAGCTAGACACTGGCGTTCAACAAAGCAAATATTCTGTAATAACCAGAACTCTGTTGGAAGTGCAATGTTAATGTGTTCAGAAATGCTTTTAAAATTTAGTTTGAAAAAAATCATGGAGCACTTTTGCAATGTTGGATAATTTAAATGTCAGTTTTAATGCAGTGTATCACAATGAAAAAGGCTGCAACACATTTCAAGACAATAGGAAACAGAATTCATAATGCATTTTTGATGAAACTGGGGTTTGTTCAAATTTAACTGGGGGTAAAATATTTTCCGACCGTATATGCATGGTAACGGTCAAAAATGTCAAGTTACTTACAGATGGGTGAAAGTCTTTGTCTTTTAATGGAAAATTATAGCTTAATATTTAAAAAAAAAAGTGATTTGTACTGATGCATTGTCCACTACATGACTACGAATATGAGTTCAGAAGGTGAAAAGGTCAGTTTTTGATTGTCACCATTTTTGGACACTAAACATTTTTGGAACATCTGCTCTGCTTGATGTTTTACCTAAACTTTCGACATCCAGCACGGCTGCGTTCATGAGCGTTTTTTGTTTTGCTGAACCGTTTGTGTAGGAACGCGCCTTGACACTAAGCTAATTTGAGCTCAGTCTAGGTATGTAAGCAGGAGCAGCCTGAGGACTCATTATAAACCAACAGACTTTGTTCACGAGCAAGATGCTGAGAAGGCCTTGCTACGCCTCAGAAATTAAATTGGATTCAAACTCTTTTCCTATTACTGCTTTTCTTTTTCATCTTCATGTCTATGAAGTTAGGCTCAAAACTATAAAAGGTGATTATAAGACCTGTACTTTTTTCTGCAGTGCCGTTATAGATATTGGCATTTTTATTTTTGATTGGATCTTTTTTTTTTTTTTTTTCTTCTGGTCAAACGTTCAAGTGAGTAAACTAAACTTCAGATGGCAGAGCACCATCTACTGACTCAGTGTGCGATTGTGGAAGAGAGAGTGCACGAACTTTAAACGGATGAATATTTACCACGTTAATGAATATTAATGTACTTTCCACAGCCCTAACTTCCTTTAAAATATTGTGTGTGCATGTGTGTTTGTGCATCAATATGGCACACACTGATGGTAGTCAGGGAAGTGTGCTGGTCATCAGTGATTGGTGCTCTGGCTGCCAGCCCTCACCTCTCCTCTCCTCTCCTGAGGCACTGTGTCCATGTTTCTCGTCAGTTCGTGCACCCTCTTCCTCCCTCTCCACCCCTGAGGTCTTCCGGAGCCTTCCTCAACATTCTGCCTGTGCCCGCACTCTCATTAATCAACGTCAGGCTCAGACCCCAAGCGCAACAACAAGGCCAGTATTCTCCGCTTTGGCCCCCTCAAATGCTCATACATCTCATTGTTCCTCCACCGATTCACATGGGCAAGAGAAAAGGGCCAAGAGCCCAACATGAAAGGGATGAGACCGAAAAACGAGCAAAGACGAAGCATCTCTTTCTTTTCGGCTCTCCTCCTCCTCCTCCTTCTCCTCGTCTTCCCTGCAGCGCTCTCTCTCTATCTGTCGCTCTTTTCATTTGGGACAAAAAAGTAGCATCACAGAAATGATCGCTTGGCAATAATTAATCTGTAGAAATAAAAAAGGCATTGAGATAGTGAGCGAGAGAAAAGGAAGGATAGAGAGAAAGAGAGAGAGAGAGAGAGAGAGAGGTGTATGCCACTCTTTGTCCCTTGTTTGTCATTAACCTTTGCTGTAACTCCCGGATGGAGCTGCCACTTTTTTTGTACAAAGACAGCACTTTTTTCCGCCCAAGGGAAAAAAAAAGCATTTATTCATGTCTGGGGAGAGAAAACTCAAATATTTTCAAAGGGTTTATGCTGATGCGGAACATTTTGACAGACAACAAAGAGCAAAGATTCAGTCATTTAAACAGAGCCAAGCTGACAGTGTTACTGGTTTACATAAGTGAAATGGAAAATCATTTCAGGCAAGAGAAGGACTGACAGTATGTCCCATGGAAGTGGCCTCTCAATGATGAGTGACACTTACTTGCGCTCTCTCTCTCTCTCTTCTCCTTGCATGTGGCAGTTGCTTACTGTCATCAATGACCAAATCATATCACGTAATGGTTTGTTCCTTCCATCCTACTGCTTTTTGATGGCAAATCATTGTCAATGCATTCGACCATTTGTTTACAGGTTGACAGGTGCTTGAAGAGTTCTGATTTTTATTATATATTTTTTTCTTGCCTGTGTCAAAAATGTGAACGCTGCAAGATGATAAATATGATAGACAGAGAGAGAGAGAGAGAGAGAGAGAGAGAGAGAGATGGCATAGAGTGACCCTCGCCTGGATGACTGATGACCCCTTCTCCTGTTCACGTCAGCCCTCTTGCCTAGCCTAGTCACATGCCACATTGTGTAGCTCTGTTTGCCAATAGACCTCTGTCTTCAGCACAGAGAGGCAATCAGTCTTTTCATCTGTGAGCTCTTGCTTTCACACACCCTCATACAGTTCCTCCAGGCAGCGGCCGGCTGGAGGGAGAAGGGCGATGGGAAATTACATTGCCAATCAATCTTCTCTCCTGTCTTGATGAAGGCTGTCTAAACTTTCGCTCTTTAACTAACCCTCAGAGGTCCATTAAGAATGCTGGACATAAAGTGGACAAACAATAGGGAAGATTAAAAGCCATTCGATTCTGCCCATGGAGGTGAAGGAGGGGGTTAGGCTAGGAAAGCGAGGGCGAGTGGGAGCAATGGTGTCAACGATATTTTTAGGAAATGTAGCTGTTCAGAAAAAGGAAAGGTATCTAATGTGATCCCCCCCCCCCCCGATCGTTTTAACCATGCGAGCCATACGCCTCGACAGACAACATTGTCCATTTTAGGTGACTTATCACAGTCTGAGGTAATTGAAGTACGTGAGACTTTACAGATTGCACAGCAATGTGGGCACTGACCTTTAGTTTTGTTTGGATTTTGTTCGTGAAAGGGTAGCAAACTCTTCAGTTAAGCACATGCAACATGGCTTAATTAGCCAATGGTTAATTTGAACTATGGAATATGCATTTGTACGTTCAAGCTAATTTAAAATTTTGTGAAATTATTTCATTTTTTGAGCAACGCTCGCACTAATGCATTCCACACTAAGACTGAACTCTACGTTAACAACCCCATTAGCTTTCTAATACCGTATGAAACCACATTCAGTGGTCCATGTTGTGATCAGGTCAAGTAACAGCGTGAAACCATATAAACAAAAGATTCTGTTGGAAATGTTTTGAATGCATTATGACAGATAGTTGAATATCTTTAGTAGCTCTAGCTACTATTTATTGGGGTACATTAATTAATTGTTATGAGAAATTAGTTGATTGAAAGCCAGCATTCTTATCTCTGTAAATCACCTCAAATGTAATGGAATATATTCATTAAAGCAAGTTATTTATTGCTAAATGGTGAGCCCATGTCAATTTGATATATAAATCTCAAACTGCAATTAGCGTCCGTTCCTGATATTGTTTTCAGTTTTTTTCGAAGCGGTGAAAGAAGTGACAGAGGGCACAACAGAAAACTCAGTAGACCTTAAGCCCAACGAAACAGACTGGCTCCAAGATTATTTTCTCAGCTCAAAAGAGGGCAAAAAATACCATGACCGTTTCAGAGCAAATTTCTCCATGCCCATACACGGTATTAAGATGTTTCTGATCTGCAGTGGCCCACTGCTCTCCCTCCTTGTCTCTCTCTCTTGTCTGGGACGATGGCCAAGTGCCACCGAGGACACCCTGTCTAATAAATCATCCCTATTTCAACATCTGCAAGGCCCAAAGGCTCTACCCTTCACTAAGATGGGCCCTTCTCTCTCACACCGGGAGAGCCCTCAGGGACGACAAAACCCACTATTGTCTCAGCCCCAGTGAAGAGGAGTCTCTCTTCTCTTCCACTCTTTTTGACAAAAGGCGTCTGAAGGCCAGCTTTAGTCTGCCAGCAGAGATGGCCTGCTCTCGGTAGGGAAGCCACTCTCCCTTGCTTGCCATCTCTTTCTCTCCATCCTCTACCCTCTCTCACCCACCTTTTAATACTCTCCTCCCGCAGAGGTCACTCACCAGGCCTGGCTCCTTTCATTCCCACCGCACTCTCAGGAGAATATAAAGACATCAAGTGCGGAGGAGGGGGGGGAGAAAGCCAAAATTGCCAGAAAGAGATATTAGGCATGGCTGTCACAGCCATTCTTTGGCCACTTTTCATCTAAAGTGTAATAGAGAAAAAGAAGGGGAAAGAAAGAAATAGATAAATAAACAGCACGGCTGAAAGCTTGGATCAGGAGCTTGTTGCGTTATTCATTTAAAAAGTGGATAGAAAAGGGTGGATAAAAAAAACCCATTCCCAACTGCCAATTACATAGAAAGAGGGGAGAAATCAGTTCTGAGCGTTTACATGTAGAGTTGGGATTCAAACTAAGCTATTCATTGGGTTTTGCTCAATTGTGCAGAAGACAGCATGGTGCACTTGTTTGTGTTGCTGAGAGTAAAGCTGTGTGTACTTAGTAGGTGCTGACTGAAAGTAACGAGATTCTGGAAGGTGTTTTGGGGGCTGTCTTCACATGGACAGCTGAATCACTTCCCATTCCAATTCCAACCTCATCCTGTTATTGTCAGTGCTGTTTCTTTTCTTTAGCACTGTCATAGGCCAAACTGCAATCCCTGGTGATACTGATCAAGACTACACACCACACATAGGACCCACACCAGGACTGAATCTATGAGATCTGCTTTACGGTGTCAGGACGCAACTCTGACTGAAACTTTCAAGATATGAGAATCGTAATACTTTTTGGCCCACAATGATCTCTTTGAGACCACTGGGTATGAGTCAAACTTTGATGACCTTTGATGCCATTTGGCCATATCAAGTGGTGGTTCTCTTACAAACATGTGTATTCATCTCCACTATTAAGTTCCCCCTTCAAACAAAACAAAAAAAAATTTTTTATTGGTAATTAACCCAGAGAAGAAGCACACATTTTCTGCTGGCAGGCAGATCTTGATGTCTCAATCTGCAGCACATCAATGCCATGAAAAGAGGCATTTGACAGCATTTCCCAGCGTCCAGCAGAGCCCAGCAAAAGCCACACAGCTCTGAAGAGGTTCAGGGCAGTGAGCCCAACACCAGTCCCAACTGACTGTACTGCATGAAAGTGGCAGATAGCAACAACGCATACATTGTCTATCCAGACCTGCCACAGAGCTTCAGAATGGAGGCTGGAGAGCAGAACAGATTACTGTTACTTGTTGGCCTTGGCTGGTATGGACAGTGTGTAGCACTTGGATACAACAATGCGTAAAATCATTTAACACCGCATTTGCCAGACATAGCATGCATGATTTGCCCTGCAATTTAAATGGTTTTGTTTTTCTTGTCAAAGGGACTTGAATGTGTGACGTGGATGATTCTGATAACCGCATGCATCATTTTAGAAGTACATGTTGCAGAGGAAAGATAACCAACCCAGAGTATGCTTGGATTCTTAAAACACATATGATTTTTGTTGGCCGTGAGCAGATCCTGGCTGAGAGATAGGGGGGAAAGCAGAGAGAGAGAGAGAGCGTGCAAGAGAGCACGAGAGAGAGAGACCAAGTGTCACTCATCATTGAGAGGCCACTTCCATGGGAAACACTGAGCTCATGCCCTATCGGCCCTGTAATGGACACTTTAGAGGGGATGGACTGCCCTGATAGGTCCCCAGGCCCTGATAAAGCAGAATTCCTGTCTGGACTCAAACCCAAACAACATTAACAGCAACACTGCTACCTCAAACCCCCCTATTCTGCTGCACTCTTCTGCCCACTGGCATAAAGCAGAGGCAGATTCCTCTGTCCGACTTTGGCAGAACTGGATGGTCTCTCCCTTCACCACCGCGCCACTTATCTCCAGCCAGAGGGAAATGATAACACTGTTAACAACAATAATGTGTGGCTGGGGTACACAACTGCCATCATGACAAGTCAAAGGAGTTAAGAGCTTTGGCATGTCATGTCAAAAAAGCCCTGTCCTCCATGGCCATGGCCACTACTTTGACACACTCTTTGCTTCATTCCATCTTCTCTTTCTCACTAGAATATGGTTATCCTGTCTCTAGGGTTAACAAGAAATGAATTAATAAAAAAAAAAGGGTTTATCAAGGGCCTGTACATTTTTCCTCTTTCGCTCGTCTCTTGCTGCCTTGGGGGAAAGCCTCTTGTTAGTTTAAAACTCATGCTCTAAAGATTAATGTTGGCCAGAGGAGCACGTCATCATTGCTTAACTTACAGCTGCAGGGTGGATAAAGCCAGTTTTGTGTTTTTTTCAACAGAGGTATGGATGAGTTCTCACTCAGCGCCACTAGCGCTCTGCATCTCAGCGCCCGGCCACATCCATTAAACCACCACGACACTGAAGAAACACGATGTGAAAGCCATGCAAAACTTTTGCTTTTTTCCTCCTCGTTTCGCTCGTTTTCACTTCTCACTCTTTTCAATGATCAGACATGCGTCAATGTAAAAACAGCAAAAGGAAAAATAGGTTTTGAGTTCCCTTTATAAACATTTTTTTGATGATTGCTCTATTTGCACGGCTGAAGGAAAGTTCAAGTCGAGACATTTTGCATCCATCAGAAGAAATGATGACAAGATGCCTCCAGGGTCCATCAAATTAATAAGGCCATGATGTTCCTTAGGTCTGTAGTCAGAAAAAACAAGCAATGGGAACTTGAACATGCTAACTCGCCTGACTAGTCCATAGCAGGAATACTAATAACTTTGACAGTGATGATGACCTTTACCTGGATGGCCGGCAGGTCTTCTTAGTATCATTTGGATGGTTCTTTATGATAGCAGTGGATAAAAATGATCAACACATCAAACACCCCGCCTGGTGCTTTTGGGTCCCTGGCAGCTGATACTGCTGTAAAGTGTTATCTACTGGCTAATAAAGTCATTTGTGATGAGCCGAAGTTCATCTGCAGGGGTGTTTGTAGACAGCACCTGTCATCCAGAAATTATTTATAAAGCAGTTTCGAGCAGATTTGCTGATCTCCTCGAATGTCTCGTCGATCAAAAGTCAATGTCATAGCCGATCCAAAGTCAACGTCAACCTCTGAGATACCAAATGTAAAACCAGAGGCTTAGACTTTCTCCCTATCCGTACACATTCCCTCGCTGCCGTCTTGCAGAAGCCCACCTACAAAGTCCAAGCTGATATGACTGACTCCCTTCTGTCTGGCTTGTATTGCTGTGATTTGTGGATTATGCTGCAGACGTGTTGGGCCAAGTGTGTACTTTGCATGACATCAGTAAATGCGAAAATACCTGGGCTAGTAAAAGATTGCACTAGGTGTAATACAGTAGAAAGTGCGTTTATTATTTTTGTGAAGGGATATGGAAGAACGTTGGAAAACCTGGAACATTACCCTTGCCTGGAGTCATCATTGTAAATAAAATTATAATAAAGGTCAGCCATAAACAGTGTCCAGAGATGTTCCCTTGAGTGCATGCTAGGCCTTGAACAGCTCATCTTTCACCTAATCTTTGCAGTTAGAGTAAACAGAGTGCTGTGAATCATGGGAGTGCAATGTGCTGGGACAGGCTAATCAATTTCATTAGCTGCATCAATCATCACAAACTGACATTTATTGTGGTGGTGATGGGTTGATCTTGTGGACTTGGGGACGGGCGGCTTCGGTGATAAATGCTGCTATCTCCAGAGAGAAGAAATAAATAGAGGCCTCTTGTCTTCGGTGGGAGAGTTGGGCAGAAAATACGGCATGCGAGGAAAGGAAAAATGGTTTGGGCGAAAAGATCAATCCCATCATAGCTACACTACATTTCCACATAGTCGTATAGAGAAAAATCAATGCGCAGAGATGTCTGGTATAATGATGTGAGTGCCACTTCGTTGGGGAGTTCACTGACATGCTGTTTCATGGTGATCATTTCAGTGACAGTAAATCAAGGATTTCATGGCCATGAATCATTTTAAAGGTAAATGGTGTGAATGTGTTCTTTGCAGACGTGTGGCAAGAAGACAATTTCCTATCATGTGATGATGATTGGTCTGAAGCGGAGTCAAGCCAAATCTCTGCGGATCTCTAGTCAAACTCTTAGAAGCACATTGCAACATTTTACTAGGAAAATATCCAGATTTTTTTTTTTTTTTCCTGAAACAAATACTCCCATGGCATGGAAGTCTGCAACTGTAGATTAACGGAGATATATTTTCCCTTGTGTCCTGTGTAAAACTTTTTAAAGAACGAAATTCAGTACTCTGTTTTTCTACAGTATTCTGAACATGACCATCCATCATTTTACTTTATACAGGAGCATCTGTGTTTGCATGGAAATAAAAAAATAGTCTGTCCTCAAAAGCTCGTGAGTTGCCAGAAATGTTTATTTTTGCATTGAACCCAGCAGTAGTTAACAGGCTTCTAAGTGAAGGAATGGCTTGTTGAAAGAGTCTGGAGAGTAACTAAACTAATCGGACAGCTAAACTAATGTCCCTGTCCCCCCCCCTTTGGTCATCTTTGAATATCATACATTGTGAAAATATACCATTTAGCAAATTCTCTTCAATCATTAATAACAGAAACATTTGCCGCCACTAAAATCACTGGCAGCGGATAAATAAAACATAAAACGCTCTGAACGTTGACCCTCATCAGCCTTACTAGTGGAGGAAATATCCTGTTTGTGATCCGTACTTTGTATCACCCGGCGGTATCTCTTGGCTACAGCTTTCAATTTCACTCTTTGAATTTTTTAGTGGTCAATGTGGGAACTAATCTGATCTGGACACCTATCAAGCCAGGAGAGTAAATGGTTTTCTAGCTACAGTTCATTTCACGCACACAAGTGTGTTTTCTGTTGTCTGCACGACTGCAGAGCTCAAAACGACATGAATTCTTATCCCACCATTATAACCATTACAGATGTTATTGTTGGTGGATTGACTCAGCGAAGCCCTGTTCCAGTTATCGTCAGCGGTGATTGTTTTCCATTCAGCTTAAACTGATGGGCGCATGAATAGTTTAAAATCTGGGATTGTCGAGATTTTTACATCACAAGGCCTTTTCATTGGCAAAATGCGGCTTTTATTGTGCCAAAAGTTGAAGAGTCCATCTGACATAACTCACTCATTGATGAGGTTTGTGCGTGTGTGTGTGTGTGTGTGTGTATGACTCTAACAAGGCCATTGTGCGCCTTCTGTCATCATGGTAACAAGTGTGGAGCTTCGCTGTCATCATGCTGGAGATGAGAGTGTAAATGATAGGATAAAACACCACCCTGCTGTCAGTGAAACACATGAAAACACTCACATTCTCAGAGAGCTACCGCCTCATAGACACACACACACACATACACAGTTCTAAATCAAATGAAGAAAGTGATAAATCCGTCCTCATCACTTCTTTGCCATTACTTCATTCAGCTGAAGAAACCACATACCTCTTTGCAATGTAAATCAATAGAAATAGAACACTTTGAAAATCCCAGCTCAAATTCACGCCAGCAAATTCTCACTCGGTCTTCAGCAAAGAATCGTTCATGCAGTTATGCGGAGAACCCTACATTTAACAACTGCTGTAAATGAAAATGTACAGTCGCCGAAACCTGCTTATATAACACGATGTTATGTTATAGGTAGGCCAAGCTGCAGCTCAGATATGTCTGCCCTTTTTTAGAGCATAATATCTGCCATGATCATTTCCATCATGAGGTTTGGCCCATGGATGATGTTATTGCAATATTTATGTCAAAGGTCCTTAAATAGTTGTAAAAAGATTAACTATGTCTTGGCTTCCATTGCAATTTTGTAGTTGCAATGAATTAAACCATCCAAATGTATGAGTTTAATGAAGGAGAGTGCTGAAGAGAAGTGTGTGTGTGTGTGTTTTCAGATACAAAAGGCTGGCTCATGAGCTCTGTGAACTCTGTGTTTTGCTTGGCGGAATAATTGCTGCGATTATTCTTTTCCATCCAATGAGACAGATTTAAAGATCCCCTGCACCCTCATTTTCTTTCTTATATGGAGTCTGTCTTGGCGACAAACACATTTGTCTTGCCCAAATTTTTTTGCCGTTATACAATCACCTCAAATAAAACAGAACTTTACGTTTACAGTTGACAGACCTTCTAGCATGCATCTGGATTAGCTTGAGTCATGGATACAGAAAAAGGTTCTATCACTATTACATGACGTATTAATTTATTTTTCGGGGGGGAAAAAATCTTATCAGTGACTGACTTTTGCCTCAACCCCATACTGCTTTAGTGTGGGGCAGGGAGTTGCGAGACAACGGCACAGTAAGCCGATCAGAGTAGATTTGGACAACATACGTAGGTAGGCCACACCTACTGCACGACTGCGCACACTCAATCAGAAGACACAGCGATGGCGAGCGGTCAGCCCAAGACTGGGTTTTCAAATTGGAAATACAGCCATTACTTGAAATAAAAGGCAAAAATGTCTACGTGTAATGAACATTATGTTGAGGAACAAAGCGTTTGTCCTCGTCAGTAGCCAGTAATTAGTAACATAATTTTAATAACTACAAAAATATATTAAATTTGATAGATGTCTTATCTCGCATTGTCCC
>JAOBAM010000002.1:13808266-13819474 GCA_025212355.1 Notarius kessleri | reverse complement strand
CCAAGTTTTTTCAGAGGCGGACCAATTCGCCTCAAATGGCTCGATTTCAACTGAATTTTTCTGGTATTGCGCAAGGGAAAAATGCACAGAATGCGGAATGTGACAGATATTTGACCAAAGTTTAATATAAAATAGGAGAATCACACTGATCTTGCTCCTGAATTTACCCGTGATATGCACTTTAATGGTACCACATCAGTGACAGCTGCTGAGAGTTTACAGAGCATTCACTAATGTTTGGAAAGACAAGCAGATATTCATAATGACGAATAACTTGTTGCACTCGTTAAACAGCAGGAATCAGTGTGCGAGAGAATTTGGAACATAGCTGTATTATAAAGCATACAATCCAATAAGAGAGAAAATCATGTAACCTTATGGCGTTCCTTGATAGTTTTCTGTCTGATATTATTGCTAGCTCAGTACTGATATGAATGAACGATGGGGGAAAAAATCAAAATAATATTCTCGCCACAATGACGTCTCTTAGAAAGGTATCGGGTGTATAAAACAGCATATATTTAAGTTATTCCACAAAATCGAGTCGTACATGAGCTGATAGCTGACGAGGCATGTCGCGCCGAGTCGGCTGTAAGCCATGTATGACAAGATTGAGTGGAATAACTGTTTCATTCTATCCACATTCCTTGGATTTTGAAAAATAGAGCATTTTTATTTTTTGCAAATTCGATAAATAAAAACTTTGTACCAAACGTCAGACAAAATCATTTCCGCTTAGAACGTAAACAAACCGGCAAAATGACAGGAGCAATTTGTGAAAAATGCTCTAATGGTAATTTGAAAAATTAAAAAAAGATACGTTCTTACATCAGATACTTTTATTCCATATTTTGTTGCTTTTTTTTTGTATTTTCCAGGGTTTTGTTTTCGAGTAGAGTTTTTATTTCATCCTCGGTTGATTCAGACACGCTCCATCGTTTTGTTTTTCTCTACTCACGGTATATGAGCTGATATCCTAGTAGTAGAGTAGCCAATCAGAGCACACACTTGCTCATATCCAGTGAATACGGATAGAATAATTCACAATGTCCTTGAGAGGCTCCAGTGGACACACAGAGGAATCTGGATCTGGTTTAAATATGCAGTAAAATCGACATGAATGTGTTTGTTTATGTTCTTAGGTTATTTCTCATTACTCAGTCGAACGAAAGAGAAGCTTTTGGAGAGAAGGTGCACAGCTTAAACAGGGCATTATCATATAAAATATGCTATCAGGATGTGATGCAGAACATTAGGCAAGGAATCACAAAGCGCGGCACGCAATAACTCACAATAAAGAGCAATGCAAAGTCGAAGAGCACAGCCATTTATTTTGATCGAAACGGTTCAGGAAGTTTCCTCTACACATACCAAAGCAAATGAATGTTGGTTTTATTTTTAATATTAATTTGCCTCATGGAATTCTTTTGTTCTTGTGTGGTACTTTTATTAAATTCAGGACTTTTTACAGTGGAGATGTTTATTCCTATTTGTGGTTATACCTTTATGATTAGTTGGTACATTTTCAGCTTCATTCACAATAATGCGTGCTTGGAGTTATTTACCTCAAATAGTGACTTTACCACCAGTTTCTTTCTTTTTTTTTTTGTGATTTAAGATCTTGCACATAATGGCAATACTTTGACAAACATGACTTCTTAGCAGGAGATTTGTGTCAAGTATTTCTGAACCAGCACATAAATGAATTAGCAATAAAATGGACTTAGCCTGTAATAGCAGGGGTGCCCATTATTGGAGTTCTAATCACTAAAGAGATGCCATTCAATTGCCTCAAGAAGGCGCTTTTTTTCCCCTGCCGCTTTGCCGGCCACCGGATTTCATAAAGTAACACGTTTTTAATGGAAGGTGCTCTGCTTGAGCCGAGGACCCCAGAAGCTTTTTTTTTCTGCGGGTCTGAGTTTTGATTACTGCTGGCAACAGGCTCTTAGCTCTCGTCGGAGGCCACGGCCGAGTTGAAAGGGTCCCAGCGTGCGTGCCAAGGCTCTGGAAATTACAGCGGGGAAAAGGGGCGAAAGTGCTCCTCTGCATTTAGTGCATTTAATCAGCTGCTCCTTTTTTTTTTTGATAGTCAAAGAGTAGTTAATTACAGTTGCACCTGCCCACGGGTGTCGAGGTGGATCGTTGTTAATGAGGGATCTAGAGCGCCTGCGTCTTTTCCTGGAATATATAAAACTCCAGGGGATGCACCACATGGCCTCGCCAGCTCGCCACTTATGCCTGGCGCTCGCCGCGTCATGATTGACAGCAGAGACAAGAGGAGAAAAGAAGGAGCTCGATTTTGATTCCTTCTCTTGTGTTTGGAGAAATTATACATCTCTGCCCTCAACTTCACAGAGAGAGAGAGAGAGAGAGAGAGAGAGAGAGACTTGTTTCTCAGGCCTAATTTTTAAATTGTATGTGTATATATATATATATCTTTTTCTCCCCTTAAAATATTTTGGTAAGACTGGGGGTTTTTTTAATTATAAAAAAAAGTATGTCTTTCTTTTGATGCCACCCCTTAGAAGTCGTTCATGTTTAAAAAAAAAAAGACTCCTTCTCCTTCCACCTCTTCTCTCTCCTTTTCTATTAGTTCGTCTCTCATTTCCTAAGGTGAGGGAGCGAGGGAGAGATAATGAGATGAAGCGACGGCGGCTATTAAAGGACAATTTGATAGTGCACACACCATGTCGGCCGTTCCAAAACAAGATGTGCTCGGTAGCGTACGCTCTGCTGGACGCCAGATCAAAGCGCATTAAAAACGACCTCTGTGCCAAGAGCACTGATCAAAAAGCAGGTGCAAACACACGCACACACACATGCAAAGACAGAGAATGTTACACACACAAAACTGACAAGCATGCGCCGAATCTTCTTTTCTTTTGGTTCTGTTGTAAAACTATTTATTTCCAATACTGAGGTTTGGGTAGAATGCAACTGCTCTTGACTTATCCGTCACCTCAAAGGTTGTGCGTCTGTGTTTTTTTTTCCATTTGTGTGTGAGAGAAAGAGGAATATTTGTCCCTTCTGGTGCTGTATTCTGACTTCTTTCATTCTTTCATGTTTTATTTTTTTTGACCCTCGGTCCCTCCTCTCACCCAGACCCCATGCTGTGCAATAATCTATTTTTCACTCTTCTATCGGTAACCATATTTGCCACACCCAATCAGTTTGATTGATCATCAGTAAGGCCACAGGCTGAGCAATCAGCTGGGTCTCGGCGATTTCCCCACAGACGCACAGGGCTTGACAGGACCATAAACTGGCCATTCATCAAAGTGTCCCCTTCCTGGACAATGGTGCTGCCCCACGGCTCACTGTCATACACAGCTCGAAGCACGCTGGCAAAGTCATACACACTCGTACAGACCTTTGCGACCTGTGTGCACCGGTGTCATGCATCAGTTCATTTGGTGTGTACAAAGAAACAATAACGCAGCCCTCTGCCCTGCCATGCATTTTGTTGTTGTTGTTGTTGTTGTTGTGTTTTTTAATGCCCAGGTCTGGCACCGATCTTCTCCGGCTCGCTCAAGAGTCTCGGCTGCTTAACGAAATGGATCAGGCCCTAAAGCAATATTGACTGAATAGAAATGTAAGATGAATGATGGCCCTAATGTGATATCCACACACACAGAGGTCGTGATAATAAAGCATTTATCAGACCTCTATTACTTAGACACATACTCACACATACCCACACACACACCGTTAAATACAGAGCGCAGGGGGAGGGCCACAGACGGTTCAGAACGCCATTGAGGGAGCTTGAAATTAGCTCCTAAAGTACACTTAAAAGCCAGCAGCAACTATGAGAACGCAACGGTGTGGAGAGGGTGAGAGAGAAATGGAGGAGGAAAGAAAAATACGAAGGGGGGGGGGGGAGTCGCAAATACAAAAACGCCAAGGAGAGAGAGAGAAAGCGAGAGAGAAAAAGAGTGGCAATGGAGCATAGCGTGTCAGCGTGAAAGAGGAGGCGAGCGTGAGTGTTTCTGCTTTCTGAGAGCGTCCAGAGAGTTAAAGAATGCCACCGCTCACCAGGCTCCTCTGTGTTTTACGGCACATGGGTCAATAGCAATAATAAAAGAGATATTCATGGACATAGAGTTCTCCCTCTCCCATTACCCCCTCCTCTGGCATATCATCTAGTTATTTAGAAGACGTCTCGTCCCGGGCGTTCAGGGAGCCCATGAATCTGCCAGCGCCTGTACACTTAGGGGCCCGTAGTCAAGACAAAAGAGCCTCTGCTGACCTGGTCACTAAACCCTGTCAAATGGAGCCATTCCTCTTCAGGCCAGGACTAATGAGTTCCTCAAGCCATGCCAGCTTTAGGCACACATGCTAACATTTAGCCTGCTAGCAGACAAAGAGAAGAGGTTGTGATATTTGGGATGGCGTTGGTTTTCATAATTATTTAATCGGTTATGAATGTAGATGAATAGATTAATAACGGGAGCACCTTGTACTTGAGTTATGTTTTGTCGAGAGTGATTTTAAAGCGTGTATTCCCAAATAGTAATTTATCAAATAAGGAATCAGAAGTGTTATAGTACAAGTGCTCTAAGTTCAGCAGGCTTTGGATGTGTGGTATTTTTTCTCCTCGGCAATGGATGCTAGCAAGCAGGCGACGGTTAAAGTTGCGTATGCATATGGAAGTTAGCATGGCTAAAACAGAGACGTTAGCCAGCTCTGTTTAGCCTAACGCTGTGAAGACGGCCTCAGCCTCTGTTTCCGAGTTCAGTAAGACGGGGCGCTTTATGTGCACATTCAGGATATGGGGGTTATCCTGGATGACCTGCCTATTGAGTCCCACTGCTCCGAGTAAAAGCAGGAGTGTGGCAGGGAGGAGCATGCTAACACTCCACATAAAATAAACCAAACCAAACCAAAATAACCTGCTTTTCACATACAAGACACAAAGAAGCCCAAAGAAAAATAGTGATATTGTTTTCGTCTAGTATGATTTCTTGTTGTTCTTCTTCTCTAAAAGAACTATCCCAATGTCTTTGTTTCCATTCTCAATAATCGAAATAAACGGATCGTCATACGTGTGCATAGTGTGCAAGTGTATATTTAATATCGGTGAGTGTGTGGTGCATGGCATGATATGTAAGGAGGATATGTGTGTGTAAACACGTACCCCGTTCCAGGCTCATAAAACACTGCACACTGTCAAAGCATCCTGCTGTTTTTAGGAGAGCTGCGTTTTGATGTCAAGATTCCAAGCAGCTCACAAACACACACATACAGTATATATGAACAATAACATCATGCAGTTATTCTAGCACATACACACACTCTCTCACTCACTTCCTCACGTATAAGGAAAATAAATTAATATTTAATACTCGTACCTAAGCGTTTATCTTGCAAAATGGAAAATCGCACCAAAACATAAACGTCATGTAATTTATCCTATTGATTTCACACCTTATAAACTATCCATGAATGATACATTTAGAATTTATACACACTATATGCTGAAGTGTGACAATGATCTTCCTAACATATATGCTGTTTTATGGCCTCACGCCTGCATTCCTGTCACGTAATGCGCTCTCGGAGCTTGTTTGTGTTCCTAAGGCCTGCCTTGTCGACATGAGGGGTCTTTCCCACTTTCCCAGCACTCGGAGCCATTCTCTCCCAACTTCCTGTGCTCTCACCGGGAGGAAAGGTCTGTTTGTGTTGCCACGGAGATGTGCTGAAAGGAGCCGGACCTTCCTTCGTCTCCTTCAATGCTCCTCTCCTTCAGAAACAAAACAAAATGGAGCGAGAGAGAGAGAGAGAGAGAGAGAGGAGTTCTTCGTTATAGTAGGGAAACTCAGAAACAGGCCGCATTTCAAACAATTGCAGGAGGCTCCTATTAGTTTGTGTGTTGTGATAAGGCGGCTCACTGAAGCGAAGGGCAGCTCTCGCTCCCAGCTCCCCTGACTTTTTTTTTTCTGACGTTCTTTGCATGAGACAGCGAACGAGCGCATAAACAAAATGACAGAACAGAGAACGGACGAAGCCTCAAGCTGGCCCCCAGCTCTCAGCTTTCGCAGGCCGACCCAGGCTGTCGCTGTTTACCGCGGGCCGACAAGGTGACAAGTCAATGTGCAGTCTATTTACACACAGTTGATGGTGTCAGTTCCCCTGTCGATGCACCGAGGTTATTTTTTGTGTGTGGTATATATAATACCTTTTGAACGTTTTTGTCCCTCTCTGGCGATTTGGCAGAGTGTGACTGCTGACGCCGTAGATAAATACGGCTCTGACCCCAGAATCCTCCACTGGGTTTATTTGTGAATTTCATTGAGTTAATGCTTTATAGTGTACAGTGTGTGTGTGTGTGTGTGTGTGAGTGTGTGGTCCTCGCTTTGTGAGCTGCACTGCTCCAGAGATCCTGCTGTGTACAGGCGCCCTCTGTTGCCTGCTTGTGTTGTGAGAGTTGTACGTGTGTGTGTGTGTGTGTGTGTGTGTGTGTGTGTGTGTGTGTGTGTGTGTGTGTGTGTGTGTGTGTGTGTGTGTGTGTTGAAACACACCTCCAGTGTAAAACCGGGACTATACTAAAGCAATGTGCCATAAAGCCAAATGAGCCGTTCTGCAGTGGAGGGCCCTATTGAGTAAACAAATCTCTCTCTATCTCTCTCTCTCTCTCTCTCAGCGACCATTGAACAGACAATATTACTATAATGGAGGTTCAGTGTGAAAAGCATTTCATTCCCCTTTTCGTGTCATCACAAATCTCTTTGTTGTGGTTCTGCTGTCATGAACAAAACGCAAAAGGAATTTTGTTAGTACATAAATGAATAGAATAGAATAGAATAGAATAGAATAGAATAGAAACCCATGCACAGCATGTTGTGAAATAATCGTGTTAACGTTTGTGGACTGCAGTTTGGACAACTGCAGAATGTTTGAGCCCCCCGCCTTGAAAATGGTACCGTGAATGCAGCTCTTGCAAATTAGCCCACTCGGCTCCCATTCAGGCTTTGTCTTATCCCCAACGAAGCTGCTCAAGCACTTACAAGAAGCCTGTATACATTTACAAAGGTTATCACCACAGCTAGATGCGGTTTCACTTTGTTGTGAAGAAGTGCTTTGTATGAAGATGCTTTACAGGTATTTAACAGCTTTAAAAAGTACAGTTAACATCGTGGTGGTAATTAATATTGATTCGAAAAATACAAAAAAATAATAATCAAAATCCTCAACATTATGATATTTCTCAACAGCAGTAATTTAGGAATTATTTGAAATGGGTTTAAATGAAAAAAAAAATCTGATGTGTCAAGAAATATAATATCACATGCAGCCCGGCTATAAGTGCTGCTCTCAAATGCTCTTAAACTAAAGAGGAAATTGAGAGTTTAAATTGCAGTTGGATTGGTTTTCCGTGTCCATCCTGGAGCAGGGTTGGATTCCGAGATGCAGCTCTGTTTCAGTGCACAGAGCGAATGAGAGGCGTGAGAAAGCCATGCGAATTTCTGCCCTCCGCTTCCTAAAAGCACCTCTCTTTTATCAGCCCTGACTAGTGCTCCTGAACAGCAAACCTGCTGTTATTTCACTGATTCTCCATGGCACACACTGTCCCTGCCAAATCTGTCTCTCTCTCTCTCTCTCTCTCTCTCTCTCTCTCTCTCACATCTACACTCTTGTTGGCTCTGTCATTTCCTCTTGGAACACTGTAAACTGTTTCTGTACCTAGGTCGCTTGCTTTCTATCATTCAGCCATGCTGTCGGAGGCCACGGGGTGGGGTGGGGTGGGGGTGGTTGGTGGGGGTGGGGGTAGGTGGGTGGATGGGGGGGGGCATGTCCAGCTCTGCAAGGCATGTTCCGAATTTGTGGTTAAGTCGAGATGGTTCTTCTTGGAAGGGGGAAAGAGGAGAGGCGAAGTGAGAGGAGGGAGAGGTTGGAGGGGAAGGAGGTTTAGGGAGGTGTTTTCATTCAAGGTTTTGTTAACCCCTTAACCACAGCAGCGCGTGTCCACAAACTAGCGAATTGATTCCAATACAAACTGCAGACGGAGTCATTTGGCTTGTGGTTGCGTTTTGGAGAAGGGGAGAAATTAGACAGTCTACACACACACACACACACACATCTAAAGGTTCTACTGTGACTTCAGACTCTGTAGCTGTTTGCCGTTGAACAGAGAAGTTGATGTGTTTATGTTCACGTGACAGCACTTTGACACAAGTTAAGTGGCTAATAAAATTAGTTGCACAGGGAGCCTCCGGCCTGTCAATGAGCCTGATGGGTATTATTCATGGTTTATTGGAGATGCGCCACAGATGTGGCAAAAGAGAAAGAAGGCTGTTGAAATGTCGCATCTGTGTTACATATAGTTTACACTGCGTATCTGAGCAGCCGTAACCATGTCTGCAGGGAGTAAATCAAATAAATAAGTAAATCAAAAACGGCCTGTTAGCCTTGTTCACACTGCGCAGAACACGGCCATGCCGTTCTCCTCATCCTGCTTCACAAAAGGCCACCGCTAAAATGATATTTTCTACAGAGCCTGCTTTTGAAACAATGTGCAAATGTTTTCAATATCCACTAAGTCTTTGTGTTGAACAGCTGGATTTTTTTTTTTGGGGGGGGGGTACACATTCTAGCCGCAGTAGCCTTTCTAACGTAACATTTCACTGATTTTTTTTCTTTCTTTATTTATTTTTTATTTAAGAGTGGTTTTATTTTGGATATCCTCATAACCAATGAAGCCTGCATTTCCTGAGATTTTAATAAGCCCCTTGCCTTACACGGAGCTCTTGTATCTACCTGGATTTTTTATTTTTTTTCCCTGATGGTAAATGCCACTGTGTGTTGGTGGTCAGTTCAGTTGAGAAGGAAGTGCCCTGTTTCCTGCATGTTTTAAACAAAACATCATCTATTTTTCAGTCCACATGAGCTTTGCGTAGACATACTTTTAGGAATGAAGGCGGTATAGTGAGTGTAGTTCTGCTAGAGCAAACCCACTTAAAAAAAAAGGGCACAATTACTTCACAGTAGAAGGCAAAGAAAGAAACCCGTCAATCATTGTGCACGTGTGCCTGACCAGAGCAACACTATTAAAATGTAAATGTCATATTTTTTGGGCAAAAAAAAAAAAAAATGAAGAAGCCAATTTTCTCCTTCTTTTGGCTAAAGTGATAAAGTCAGCAAATGTTATGCTAATGGCGGGGCTTCTCCTCCACCCAGCCTGGTGCACGGTCAGTGATGCGTTTCCTTTTCTTGCTCCCCCTCGGGTAATGTTCCCTCGCAGTGGCGCTAGTAATTGAATCAAGTCAATACAGATACACCCCCTCCCCGTATCACCCCTCACCTAAAAAAAAAAAAAGAAATTAAAAAAAACTTCTGGTAATGAGAGCCAGATGTTTTGAGCTGGTGGCCCTTGTATCAGGGGATGTCTTAAAGGTGCAGGATCATTTTGACAATGGATATATCTTCATTGAGGAGACGGGACAGCCATTACCTTAGTGGTGGGATACAAGTCACACATGCACATGTGTGTGTGTGTGTGTGTTTTATGAACGGCAGTACCAGACTGACACCCATCCTGCTTCTGGCAGCTCGGCTGGTCTGGATCCAATCCCCTGGTGCTCATTAAAGAAGCGCGCCATCCCCACACCCATCCTTTAATGAAACACTGAAGGTGGGGGGGGAACACTCTGCAACAGATGTGCAACCGGGACGAAGATATACCTGAGCTCACAGACTGCCGAATAGACAGTTTCAGCTCACAGAGAGTGAAGGAAGTGTGCGTGTGTGTGTGTGCAGACAGTGAAAGAAAGAAAGGAAATATCTGAATTTTGAAGACTCACAGCTCATCATTTTTTTTTTTTTTTAAATTCACAGTACCGGGAATCAAAACCACCTACATTAATCTGGTAGGAGGAGACATGAAACACTATAAAACACTCTGTTCTTTACGAATAACAACTGGCTCTGTCATAGTTTCTCAGAAGCAAAAATTGAACAAAACATTTGACTAAACGGATGAACTCCTAATTGCCACTGTGATGTCTTCAACGTAACTTTATTATCAAAGATGACAGTCCTTAATGCGCTGGAGAAAAGCAAATTATGTGACAGTGACATCTTTGTATATTCTTTACCATATGCAACAAATTATCCCGAGTCTATTATTTGTGTATGGGCTGTTTCATGGTAGCCAGTTGTTAACAAAAAAGCATTTTTTTTGCCCTTGCTCTCACTCTGTCTCTCCTGTGAGCCATCCTCATTTCTCTCACACACATCTCCTTTTTGCAGTTTCCTTCTCCGCATGCTCTCTGTGCGTTGAAACCACACGCATTCCTGAACATGCTTTGGGTCAGGGTTTTGTGCAAGAATATAAAAGTGACTCATGAGAGAAAGAGAGAGAGAGAGAGAGTAAACGAGGCCTGTCAAAGTCATCACTTGTCAACGAATGAGACAGAGGGATGAGAAGACAGGAAGAGACGTATTTGTTTTCACGAGGCCGCTGTAAATCCCTCATTAGTTCACTCAGGCATTTCTGCATGAGGTGGTGGAGAGAGCACTT
Source organism: Notarius kessleri (assembly GCA_025212355.1). NCBI lineage: Eukaryota > Metazoa > Chordata > Actinopteri > Siluriformes > Ariidae > Notarius > Notarius kessleri. Next base: position 13,808,955 of record JAOBAM010000002.1, on the reverse strand, counting down.
CAGCAGGACGTGTCCTTCTCTCCATTCCCTTGCTCTTCCCAGGAGAGGTGCTGAACTGAAGCCAGAGAGGAGCTGACACTGACAACTCTGAGAACAGCAGGGGAAATTCCCCTCCATATCCCCTCAATAAAAGCCCAGCTGCAGTGCAGTAAGTGAGACTGTAAAGTAAAACAGAGTCTACTTTAGCCCGTCTACCCCCCTGAGTACACACTCTCTCACCCAGTGTGTGTCAGCTACAAGGTTTCTATGTTACGAATGTTTGATCGGGTTCTGAAGTAAATCAGTGTATTCTTCTTTTAGCTAATGTCATGTGAATATCATGAAATCATATACGTCTAGTCTAAGTACAAGTCTGTTTTGTAGTAAGAAATCATGGTTCTTATGCAAGAGTAAAATATTGCTACTAAACCAGTTCAAATCATGTTAAACCAGTCAAAAGGTCTTGTACAAATTCAAATTCTGCCAGTTCACCTCAGTAGCAATTCTTTCCACAGACATTTTCTGCTAGCTTCCTCATCAGTGATGGCTGGTCATACGACTGCGTAATAAGGCCTTTGTAGGTTAAAAAATAAATTAAAATAAAATAAAAAACCAGACCTGAGGAACAGGGTCATATCTCATCTCATTATCTCTAGCTGCTTTATCCTGTTCTACAGGGTCGCAGGCAAGCTGGAGCCTATCCCAGCTGA
>JAOBAM010000002.1:12770218-12781897 GCA_025212355.1 Notarius kessleri | reverse complement strand
AGCGCACAAATGGTGAAAGTTTGGTGAAATTCCTTTCATTAGCCTTTGAGATATCGTGTTCACAAGGTTTTGGGACGGACGCACGCATGGACGGACACACGGACAGATGGACAACCCGAAAAAATAATGCCTCCTGCACCTTACGGTGGCGGAGGCATAAAAAAGCTGAAGTTATTGATCTTTGGATATTTTTTTCCATAACAGTTCTTCTATAGTATTTTTTAACGCTTGGTTCAATTCACTTGAAAATACCTTGCTAGGTTTACATACAGACCAAACTCCACCAGTTTTTCACCCTGTGTGAGTCTATGAGAAACTCTGCAAATTCCCACATGCAACTTTTCCATAATATGTGCTTAAAATAGGACTGTTGAATTTGACAGGCAAGATGAATGCCTTATGTGACTTCCCCTGTAGCTGTTTTCATATAAAAAGGGGCTTTACCATGCGTTAATGTCTTATTGCTTGGCTCATATCCACCATGCAGTGGTCAGAGAGAATGAAGAACATGTACTTTACTACAGTTAACAATAGAGGGGGCTGTACTCACATTCAACCCTGTATTTCTCCATCTCCTGCACTTCAGCGATGCTCTCTCTCAGGTCACTGACGAAGCGCGTACGGTCCTGCTGACTCGGTGCATTGAACACAATTAGCACCTTACGTTCACCACCTGGGATTGCTGACGTTAGCCTGATGCCATGAGGGTAGTCTAAGTAAGAAAGAAAGAAAGCAGAAAGACATTTTCAATTATACGTACTTTCATTTACGTAGAGCTCTGTATGAACAAAGGAAACAATCCTAAAAATACAGATGTGCAAACCTTACAGGAGTTTTGGAACATGTGGACTTGCATCTCCACCAGAGGGAATGACTGCCGGAAACTGTATGTGACAGACGTTTTCTTCTTCTGGAAGATCTTTGTTACCTGTCAGATGACAAACAAAAATGAGCAAAATAAGACCTAGGGTTTATATGAAGAAAAGTAAAGAGTTGGCTGCTATTGAGAAGCGTACCACCAACAGGTCGTTGAAGAGGAACACTTCTCTCTGATGTACACCGGTGCGCTGTGGTCGGTTGGGGTCAGGCACCTCGTAAAGCTGGCAGCAGCATACCAGCCTGCGATGGGGAAGAGACAGGACCTGCAGAACAAGTAGAGTGTAACAAGTTCAGCAACAGAAATAACATTATTACTTCATTACCTTTGAGAGTAGTAGCTAAAAGACATTTACAAGTGATCATGATTTAAAAAAAAAAAATGGAACATATACGCACTGGTTTCTTGCCCACTATGACTCTCTCCACAGCTTGGACCTGGGACACATGGTCATCATTGGTCCTCAGCTCCCATTTCTGAATGCGTTGGTAGATCCCCACCAGCAGGTCACGTGGGATATCCTGTCCATTATCTACTCCTGTAGAACACAGGGCACTTACTGTTAGAACTGTTACTAAACGTTTATTCTATTTTTACATTTGACTACAAAATTTGTGTTGTTTTTAGAATATTCCTTGATTCATTAATTATTATATGCTGATTGATGTATAGAGGATATTACACGGTGGCGCAAAGGTATGAAGTTTATCTTCGAGTGGTGAATATATTCAAGAATGAGCGAAAATATTTTCAACACAATAAGATAAACTTCATATCTTCACACAACTGTGTAATGTTCTTTATATTATATGGACACATCCACAAAAAACATATGCAAGTTAATCAAAATAATTTTAATTTTGAGTCAGTTCACCATTTTGACAACTCGCATCAAGTCAGCAAGAAATCGCTGAGATTGACATCATCAGAGTGAAATATCGGGAATTATTATACATACAGGACACTTTTTCGATGGAATAAAAACACGGGTTCTATTCCCTTCTAGCGTGTTCCATTTATTTGGTTTGATAGCGTGCAATATTGTTAGCATATCGCTTATCCTACCTGTATTATGTCACTCTACCCAATGGAGAATGAGCGTTGAATATGGTTTATGACATTGTATGGTTGTCAAGACAACATGACGTTACACGTCTGACGTAAAACTTCCGCACTAGTGAGCGACCGTGACAATTTGTTAACAAACATGGCCTCCAGGTTTGCTTCATTAAATACAGGAGATTTTGAGAGAATTTTGAAAGAGAAAGACGCATTGTACACCTGAAAGGAATGTGTATGGATAATAATAATAATAATAATAATAATAATATTGGCTGGCTTTTTTTCATGGCATGTAAGATATATTCCATTCAGCTAGCAGACATGGACCTTGTCTTCAACTTGTTCAATATCATGCTAGCTGAATGGAATATATCTGATATACCACTCAACACTAGCCAATTTTATTTAAATATGTCACTCAGATCCGGGATGTATTTTGTATGAAAAATGCAAGTTTTTCAACACGAAAAGATAAACTTCATATCTTCAAGCCAACGTGTGATGTTCTTTTTATTATATAGACACATTCACAAACAAAAAGTACCCAAATTTATCAAAACAATTCATTGATTTCCTCAGAAGTAGCATATAGAGATTGATGTCACAGTTTTGGATCTCCATGTCCCGGATGGAGCTCGTATGAAAAATATGAGTGGCGTATTTCCCAGTAAAACACTTGTGTCTATGTAATATAAACTGATAAGCATTTTTAAAAAGACCTAAATATCTTTTGTACGTGAGTGTGCAAATATAGCAAAAATGTCACCTCGCAGGTTCTTAATGAAGTCATCCAACTTCATCTTCCTGTCTGGTTTGACACTTGGGCTGTACATATCTGTGTTGAGGAGGATGATGGCAAAAGCCAGGATGAAGATAGTGTCAGGGTTCTGGAACTGTCGCACCAGTGCAGGGTTACACACACAATACCTCTGACTGAGAGGGAAGAGAGAAAGTTAGAAATAAAGAAAGATTTCTAAATAATCTACTTACAATCAAGTATTAATACTGAAGTTCATATTTATTCATGCAAAAATAGATTACAAAAACACACCTGAAAGCCTCAATTAGTCGTTCCACTTTTTGGGCCTCTCCTTGTACCTTGATCTGGGCTTGAAACTTCCTTAGAGCATCGTCTAGATCCATTCCGGAGAAGTCCATCTCATCAACCACACAACTGAAATATGGATAGACGACATGGATGAATTTTTAATAGCCACTTTATCTGCATTTGCTGCAGTCTTTTTTTTTTTATCAGGTTTGATGAAAATTCTTGAAACTCTACAATGTCCGTTTACTGTTCATAGCTGTATAATGTACAGTATTTCCCAATTCTTGCATAATACTGTAGAATTTAACCATCAGTGTTCTTTTAGGTCTTGAGGTTTATTTATTCTTAATTATGTTCTTGAAGAACATTTACTAACTCGAGTACATCCTTGTTGAATTGCTTCTGTCGGTTGCCCAGGAACTCCCCGATCATCTGTCGGCTTAGGCCCTTCCTCTCTAGGATAAAGCGAGCAATGCCAACGGGTGTGTCTGACACAAAACCACGCTCTATCAGATATTGAATGCCCTTCTCTGGTTTCCTGTAGTTAAGACAGATACAGATCAGTTTAATGTACCAAGAAAAACAAGAATGCACGAGTTTCAAATAGTAGTATGAGGTTAGTTTTAGTACATTATGAAGAACACTTTTGTGAGTCTACTATATTGGGATAAAAACTACTCATTCATTTAAACTATTTTCTTAAAGCCATTGAGCAAGAGGCTTATATAGCCCCTTTAGTTTTAAGTGTATATTAATTAATTATTTCCCAGCAATAATAATATCATTTAGGATCTTACATTTATAAGCTTATTGATGATTTTGCCTTTAAAGAACAATCTAACGTTCTGGAAAGTGTAATTCTGGCAATTCACTTTGTTTTGTCCATTTTGCTCACTTGTTGAAGAGGTTGAGTCCGATGCGATACTGCCTTCTCTGTGCCACATCATTGTTGAAAGCAGGAGAGTCCCAGCTGTGGCGGCTCTCCCTCTGGTATGTCTGCTTGCCCAGAGGTGGCAGTGGTTCCCGCAGGCTGTCCCTGGATGATGAGCCAGAGCTGCAGTTAATGGTCTCGTTGGAGTTTGTGGTGGAGTTTAGTGAGTCATTATCGCCATCTGAGCAACACTGCTGATCCAAGCCACCGGAAGGTAGCTGTGCGGAAGAGGAGGATGAAAGCGGCGTAGTGGGGGGCTGCTGGGGGGATGAGGAAGATGATGGCGTGTCAGGATACTGATGATGATGGTGGTGGTGATGATGGTGGTGGTGGTGAGTCACATGGTGCGGGACGTTTGTTGCTATTGGTCGGCTAGCTGGACGTGCTTGGCCTTGCGCTTTGGCATTGGGATTGTGCTTTAGCGTGCCCTGAGGGGAACCCCCACTTGAGTCCTGCTCATACACCAACTGCCTGCCTAGGGAACCACGGTCTGAGCGGTCACTCATGTCCACCGAACTGTCACTGGGTGGCTCGATTGTGAGCAGAGGCAAATGTGCCCCTCTGAGGCGGTAATCTCTGCACTCTGTACATGGAGTACTGCGCCGGCTGTTGCTGCTGCCACCCCCCTCAGTATCCCGGCTGTCCTCTCGCCCACGAACCCCACTGGTCATTCCCCCCCAGAATTCAGTGTCTGTACTGCTTGGTGCCCGGTCCAGAGACAGTGGTGATGAGGGCAAACCATCATCCATGTAGAGTGTGACATCGCTGTATGACGTGGCTGTGCTATCCTCATGCATGCTCAGACCACCTCCTGTGCTGCCTCGCTCCCGCTCACCCAGTCCCCGACGGAGAGATGGGTGGCTGTTGCTGCTCCAGATGCACTCACCAAAGTCGTCAACAGCACCACTGTCCCCAAGGCCGTCCTGGGAGTCTTCTCTACCTGGACGGCATGCTAGAGCATCATCAATGGAATCAGCCAGGGACTTCACCTAAAGTTTAAACAACAATGAATCCATTGTATCAATTAGGAACCTTGAAGGTTTATCATGCCAATGCAACAATATATGAATATTAACTCCGAAAGCCTTTGTTAAATGCATCCCTTATCATTTGAGAGCAACCTCGAACCAGAGCAGTTAGAGACTATACCACAATCGCAGTTGCTGAGGTTACTACTGCTAGATAATACCCCCACCTGTTTAGAGAAGGAGTCCTCTAAATGGGTATATTCTGGTTGGGCAGGTGAATCGGGCTCCAGGTCAGGTGAATGTGGAGGGCCCATGCCGGGGCTGTGGCAGGTCTGAGGCTGTGCTTGAGACTGCCGGTCATCAAATGAGTACTGCATACGCATGTTGGACAGGATGATGCGCCTTGTCATGCGGCTCTCAGAAGCTGAGCTGCGCAGGCGCTCAAAGTTCTTGTTCATGCGATACTGACGAAAGGCAGTCTGGATGGTGCGTGCTGCTCGTCTGCTCAGGAAGTAGCCACCGTATTTCCTCTCCAGCATCTCCACCTGGAAAATACCATAGGATTCATTATTTCTTTGTTAATCAGCCATTTAAGATCAGCTCGTCTTTAAAAGCCCAAGGTGCTGTACAAGATGTCACATGCATACACAAATCTTATGGATAGTTGGTTTTGGAACAGTTTGACCTTTAGGGTAATGACAAAGGTCTAGAGAAGGCTTGGAAGAAATGGATGTTTTTCTATTTTGGCATTGGTTCTCACCATAGTATATCAGAACCTTACTGAAGATGGTGAAAATATACCACTGACCACTCCAGCCACCATTATGGTTTTAAACTACAGAGGCTTAGTGTGACATCATAACTGCTGTACCTTCTTGTCCTGGAGGTCAGTTGAGAGCTCATAGCTGTCAGACAGAGCTTTGCACCTCTTGTTCTCCTCCTCCTCCTGTTTGCGTAAGGCCAGACTAGCCGGCTGGTTACGGGTGCGCTGAGCCCAGGTAAGGCAAGCAAGGCTTGGGGGACCCACAACCGGCCCCCGGCGGCCTGGAGGGCCACAGCTTCCTTCCCGGTAGCAGTCAGAGCGATGCTGATAAGGAGCTTTACTGCTGTCTGAGAAGGGGTTTGACTCTGAGGCTTGAGTCTCGTCATCAACACTGCGTTTGGAGAAAGACAGAGAATACAAAAGGAACTTTCAAATGTGAAACACCACATAAAAACATGAGATAAAACTCGAGCAATTCAGCATGCCATTATCCATTTCCCATGACTTTGCATTTTCAGAAGTAGATAATCAGCAACTCTCGAGAGCTGTCAGAAGAGACGAACAATACCAAAATACTTTTCATAACTTTTGGTAAACAAGAATTCCACTGCATTTTTTAAATTTATGGCCTATTAATGCTATCCTGCTTCAAAGAGCTGTACATTGAATAGGACTTTAAGAAACTGTACTGTATGTACTTTTTTGCATGCCATCGTAGACTCTGAACAGACTCACTTGTAGGCTTCAGCCCTCTGGAGCATGTCTCCTTTCCTGTTGGGAAACATTGATTGATTGATACATATACACAATCGCAAACACACAGCACAAAATCACCACAGCATTGCACTTACTATTCGGTTAGTTCATCAACAACTCCCCAGTGCAAAAGTACAGCCAACCACACTACTTATGACATAATTATGACTCTCAAATTCCTCTTATCTGGAAATAATGTTAGTGCGTAGGCAGTCACTGTTTCCCCAGTGCCAAAGCCCATGTCAGGTTTGCAGCAGGAAACATTACAGCATGTGACTGCAGGGAGTGACACATATTTCCAGCAATGTGGATCCAAAAGCCTGATGAAGCCTGTGTCATTTCCTCTAATGTTCCTCCACTTTCTGCAAATGAGCTTCGCTTTAAACACTTGTCCATCTCCAGTGCTCCATTACGCTATGTATCTCATCATTCCAATACACTAATACACACTATATCCTAAAACACAATGCAGCACTTTTCACCCATTAAGTATTAGGTATTAAACACCAGAACAGGAAGACGATTGCAATAACCAGTTGCGTGTTGCTGCCGAAAGCTATACAAAGTCTCCAGAAGGAACTAAAAAGGGAAATAATAAATTATAGCTAGATCTATTAACTTACTGTACAGCCATAGACAGACCAACACACACAAACACACATACACACGTGTCCATTTAGTGATCCAGCACAGGGCTTCCCTTGGTGAAATCCCAAGTTCAATAATCCACTAGCTCTACGTGTTTGTGGCTTCAGATTGACTTAACTGTTATGAAGAAAGTCAGGAGGTCACCACCACCTGGTCACATGTCCATGTACCTCCCTTCCTCCCTCCCTTCTTGCTATTCCAATTACATGAAGTGCACTGGAGCAATGTACATATATAACTTCTTAGTTTGACGAAGAAGTTTACCTTCATAGATTTTTATTTATATGGTTTGGTCTTATTATAGAGGGGCAAAAACAACTTTTAACAGCTTACAAAGTAGATGTGAAAAAAAAGTTTTAAAATAGAGCAAATAGTAATAACAGGAAGTTAGTGGAGGATTTGGAGCATGTATACAACACATTATACTGTCTTATTATCTTCTGTGGAGTATTTTGCCCATTGTGCTGTTCTGTTATGTTGGCTTTTCTGTGTTTACATGTCCTGAGTTCATGTGGCTTCCTGTGTTTTTGAGAGCGGCTGGGAGGAGGAGTGAGTGGCTGTTCCAGCCATGGCTCTTTTTCCAGCCAATGTTTGACACTCTTTCTGCATGCTACATAGGGTGCAGAGTGGCATTCTGCAAATTCTGGAGAATATATTTAACAAGCTGAGCATGATAAATAATATTTATTGATGTTATATTAAATGTATCCATTAAAGGAAAAATATTCATAATTAACATTAACATAATCAATGGTATTCAAGATTTAGTTTGTAATGAAATTAAAATTCTTTCATTGATATTGGAACTAATTTCACTTTGGTTAACATTACCCATGATGCTGTTCAACGACCTGCTGATAGTGGCGCAGTAGGATTTAGGACTTGCTTAATCTCTACCTAAAGGACAGTAATACAGCAGTACTTTAGTCCTTTAGCCTCGCCTCCTCATCTGTACACTCAAACAGTGCTGAGTTTCCCAAAAGCATCGTAGCACAAAGATCATCCTGAAATGGTAGAGCGAGCAGCACAATAAACACACTCTCATCTAGTTAAGATGCTCTTAGCATTAAGAGGCTTTTGGGAAACCCACCACAGATCAGTTCCCAAAACCTACAGCACCAGTCAAAAGTTTGGACACCCACTACTCATTCATAGATTTTTCTATATTTTGACTATTTTCTACATTGTAGAACAATACTGAAGACATCAAAACTATGAAATCACATATAAAACATGTATGGAATTTTGTGGTAAACAAAAAAAAGTGTTTAAAAAAAACAAAACTCAAACTATGCTTCATATTTTAGATTCTTCAAAGTAGTCAGCGTTTACCTTGATGACGTTTTGCACACTGTTGGCATTATCCTAACCAGCTTCATGAGGTAGTCACCTGGAATGCTTTTCAATTAACGGGTGTGCCTCGTCAAAAGACAATTAGTGGAATTTCTTGTCTTCTTAATGTGTTTGAGATCAAACAGTAAATAGTAAATAATAAAAATACAATAAATAGCCCACAACTGTAGTAATTCATATTATGTCAAGAACCGCTCAACTAAGTAAAGAGAAACGACATCCATCATTACTTTAGACATTAAGTGTCTTTTAATCCATAAGAATTAAACAAACAAACAAACAAAAATCCATTGAATTAGAAGGTGTGTCCAAACTTTTGACTGGTAATGTAGATCAAGCTAATATAAATCATTAATTCGCCAAGCCTCTGATGTACCTCAGCACTGCTGCCTCATATAGCTGCCTTGCATTCTGAAACTCAGTCACCCGTGTCATGATTATAAAATACCAAATGTTGATTTTTCTATCCAAAGTTCAAACTTCTCAGGAGGTTTGTCTCTTTATGGGGACCAAATGTCCCTGTTGTGCTAGAAATACAATACGTGACAGTTTTGACTTTTAAAGGGGTGTCTAAAGAAAATACAAAAAGTAAAAAAGACTTCCTTTTCAGTACTGCAAGGTTAAGGGCAGATGTAAGTGTAGGCATAGTGTTATTTAGCTACATGAATATACAAAGCAGTAGAAATTCTGGATCAAGAAAAGATGCTTGTGTGTGTGTGTCCCCACATCACACGTTCTTTTCTTGGTTACCTTGCCACACTCCCTGACCACCCACACGCACACTCACAAAAAAGGAGGAATCCGAGTTGCTTAGAGACAGTTGCTGTGCGACCAGTGTGGGAGGAAAGAGAGTTCTCCGAGAAACAGAAAGGATGGAGTTGCTATGGTTACCGCGGTTTTGTACAGAGTGTGTTTCTACACAAGTTGTGAAAATGATTTACGGTGTTACATTTGGCAGCAGACTGATAGTATAATAAATAGTACAATTGCACTCAAGTTCCAATGAGTACCACGTACTGGCATGTGTTTTTGGTAGCACAGGTTTTTGGTCTAAGTATTACTGTAAACAAAACCCTGCAGGTAAAGCAGCATTCCCAACAGCATCATGCTGCATTATGTAATAAGTCTGGAAGTTGCGCATACAGTAGTTCTGCAGCTGTAAACTTAAATCCCTTAAATAACTCATGCAAAATACACTTTGTCTGATATTTCTGGATAAAATAAGCCAAAAGAAAACCCCTTCCTAACTAACACAAGTGTGGGAGCCAAAGCAGCTGTATCAGGTGTACTATCGGGGGATCTTGTTTTCATTCTGATGAAAAAACAGACCAAATCAATCCTCTGAACTGAATAACTCATTCGTATGGAGTAAGTCTGTAGTTCTTACTTGAAACAGCCACATTCTTCAGGCTGGATTCCAAGAAAGACTTCATAAAGCCTCAGGCCACACTGCATAATGGATAACAGAACAATTTACAGGGATCAGGTAGAACTAGGCCTGTTCTGTCCTATTATTTAGAGCTCCTAAATAATTTTTCTCTTCATTAGATGTTCTTACAGTACTGGTCAAAAGTTTGGACACACCTTCTAATTTAATGGATTTTCTTTATTTTTATTCATTAAAAGACACTTCATGTCTTGAACTCATAATGGATGTCGTTTCTCTTTACTTAGCTGAGTGGTTCTTGACATAATACAGATTACTACAGTTGTGGTGTTGAGTAGGGCTATTTACTATATTTCTATTATTTAATATTTACTGTTTGATCTCAAGCGCATTAAGAAGGCAAGAAACTCGTCCACTAATTAACTTTTGACGAGGCAGACCTGTTAATTGAAAAGCATTCCAGCTGACTACCTCATGAAGCTGGTTAAGATAATGCCAGTAGTGTACAAAGCGTCATCAAGGTAAACGCTGGCTACTGGGAAGAATCTAAAATATGAAACATAGTTTGTTTTTTAACACTTTTTTTTGTTTACCACATAATTCCACATATGTTTCATACGTTATTTCATAGTTTCGATGTCTTCAGTATTGTCCTACACTGTAGAAAAGAGTCAAAATATAGAAAAACCTATGAATGAGTAGGGGTGTACAAACTTTTGACTGGTATTATACACTCACCGGTCACTTTATTAGCACACCTGCTGTTTTATGTGGTTATCTCATCAGCCAATCCCTTGACAGCAGCACAATGCATAGAATCATGCAGATACAAATCAAGCGCTTCAGTTAATGTTCACTTCAAACATCAGAATGGGAAAAACTGTGATCTCAAAGTGTGACTTTCTTTCACTGTGGCATGGGTGTTGGTGTGAGTGCAGATGGACTGGTTTGAGTATTTCAGAAACTGCTGATCTCCTGGGGTTTTCACACACAAACATCAGTCTCTAGAGTTTATGTAGACAGAATGGTGCCAAAAAAATCACTGAGTGAATGATAGTTCTGTGGGTGGAAACGCCTTGTTGATAAGAGAGGTCAGAGGAAAATGGACAGATTGGTTCGAGTTTCCAGGAAGGATATAGCAACTCATAGCAACTCTTTACAACCGTAGTGAGCAGAAAAGAATCTCAGCATGCAACAGGAGAAGACCACATTGGGTTCCACTCTTGAAGCCAAGAACAGGGATCTTAGAATCAAGAACAAGTTCCTTTTAAAGTGGCTGGTCAGTGTCCATGAATTTTTTTGGATATGAGGTTTAAGCTTCAGCACACTACAGAGATAGTGAAAGGTAGTTAGTTTCTTGATTGTTTGTATTGTTCAATATTCTTGATAGACTGGATAGCTTTGTTAAAGAAATGCTTATTTTGTTGTATATTCCTATATATCACTTTGTAAGTGTTAATGTGTTTTTTTCCCTTATTTATCATGTCACAGCTGTATATACTGTACCTTATACTGTACATATACTATATATTCACAAACATGGTAGAGATTTAACTCCTATGCTGATGACACACAGCTAAACCACATGACTAATATTGAATTTATATGTAAAGTTCATACAACATGGAAGTACTGCACTTTGACTTTAAACTGAATTCTGGTGACCTCTAGATGCGAAGTGCTGGTCAAGACACAGTCCTACATAGATTAACAAAATAGCACTCATTAAAGGATGCCTAAGAAACAGTCCTTCTCTACCCAATGCTGAATTCATCCATCCATCCATCCATCCATTATCCATAACTGTGAATCCTATGCAGGGTCGTGGGCAAGCTGGAGCCTATCCCAGCTGACTATGGGCGAGAGGCGGGGTACACCCTGGACAA
>JAOBAM010000002.1:11923992-11934906 GCA_025212355.1 Notarius kessleri | reverse complement strand
GGCCCTCGCCGGCCACGGGGCTCGAACCCGGACCTTCTTGCTGTGAGGCGACAGCGCTAACCCCTACACCACCATGCTGCCCAAATACAAATGTTATTCTTCAATATTAAAATCATTGAGTACTCCGTGGTATGGTGAAATTGTTTGCAAGCCTATCGTGAAATATCATGCACCGTAGAAATGACCGATAATTGTGAATCATTTTATCTTGCCCGTCCATAACTTAAACATCCATAGGTGGATGCAAATTACAACTGAATCAACCCAACAACCCCCAGTTTGTGCACTACATGACGGCTTAAACCCTAGTTTAGAATGGTTTACAAGTAGTGTGCCATCTCAAAATTAAAGTCTGGAACCCAACCCCTTTTAACTGTAAAACGATTGAACTGTTGAGTATTTCAGCAAATAATTCTCATCACAGCTACTACACTGAAGTCAATTTACACTGAACCAATTTAATTAAAAAAAACTGGCATTTATTATTGTTGACAAATGACAGTCTACAAATGTATCAGGGTGAGGAACCTTAGATAATTTGAGTGGAAGGGGGGACCCCAGAAAGACAAAGGGAGAAAAAACCCCAAGTCACTGTTCTGTCCGGACACAAATCTAAAGTCAAAACAACTCCACACCCATATTTTCCATTTAAAAAGAAGAAAAAACAACAAGTGGGCCCCATTATAGAGTGGCAGACCTATGAAAGAAAGAAAAATTTTTATATTCCAGGAGGTAGAGCAAATTGGATAAATACCAGGTTTTAAAACCCAGCAATAAACTGGGGAGAGAAAACTGATACACAACCTACAACATTAAGCAATGTTCTTCAGACTTCACAGCAGCTTGGGGACAAGTTGCTGTTAAGCCTGGATCATCAGAGGAGAGCGACACACTGACAGAACAGGTACGGGATTTCTGATTCATATACCAATTCTTTATCCATATAAATGACTGGAGATATTTACACACCATTTTCTCCATACAGCTGCAAGGTTTCTCCCCCCCCTCACCTCCGTAAAAGAGGAAGTAAACAGAGATTAAAAATCTTTAAAAAAAAAAAAAAAGGTAGGGGGTTCTTTCTGGATTGATTTGGGATGGCTGGTTGAAGAAAAGCAACACAAAACCCAACATCACAATGGCAGGCTTTTCTGTGAAGCGTTGCAAGCATGGTGCTTATAACAAAACTGGGGGTGGGGTGGGGGGTGTCTTTAAAAATAAAAAGCAAAGCAAAATACAAAACGCAATCCTAGATAACAAGAACACATTCCAATCAATCCATCTGCTGAAGCTGAACGCTCAACCAAAAGATCTTCCCCTCACACGAACCCTAAGCTGCTGCAGAGTAATGATAGTGGAGGGATGTGGGGTTTCACAAGTGGAGTGGCGCTGCAGGTCCTGAGAGAGCCGAAGGACGAGTCGGGTTAGTCATGGCGCCCCAGGATGTGAAGCGCACTGCAGGAGAAAGGACAAAGAGTGAGGTCAGTACTGACTAATACGCTCACGCCTTAGCCCATGGTGTCTGCATGAGACGCTACAAAATTCAGTTGACTGGAAACGCCCTTGGATGAGTTCATGCAAATCTCACACCACGTCTTCAACTAAAAGGAATCTGCCTGACATTCAATGAAATATATTAATAAAGACATTTCCAATCTTTTACATTGCTCAAGACAACCACACAGGCAGGACTTGCCTGTTCTGTAGCAGGTACTGTGCGTTCTGAATCTGGTCCTGCGTGCCAGCGATGGTGATGATGCGATCTTCAGAGCCCTGAAGTGGGTCGTCGATTTTGATCGATGCTCCAGATTCACGGCGGATCTGCTTAATCCTCTGGCCTCCCTTTCCAATAATGGATCCAGCCAACTAGAAACAGCAACACTGATTGAAAACTGGGCTGGTTTGCGTATACACGTGCCTCATGCAAGGCCCTGTACAGCAACGTGGAATGTTTAGGAGGCAAGTATGTAAATACGCACATCTTTGGGAATAGTCACTTGCGTGGTGATGACAGGACCTCCCATATCGCTGTAGCTACCCCTTCCACCTGAGGAAGACGCACCAAAGAGATGAGCCATTTATTACTATAGGTTAGAAGTATATGCTCATCTTATTGGTTTTTAGAGTCCTTACCAGAGTGATAGCTATCCCAGGATGAGCTGTTGTCTAATGGAGGGAAAAAAAGTCAAGTGTATTTGTTTACTGCAAATGGGTAAAAACAACTACTGTGCCAAACAGAAATTAAACAGGCCTTGAGGAGCTGCTGCTTGATTATTTTCTCGATTCAAGATAATAAGTGACCATTGTTTAGTCTAACATGGAAAAAGAACACAGGGGAAAGAAGGACCCCACACAACTAAAATACATTTAAAAATCACATTGTAAGGGCATCATGAGTGCACTAGAAGTCCCACCCCATGCAAGCGATCGTGTTTGTTCATGTATTATTCTGGTTCAGTTTTACAAAGAAATAAAAATTGCCACCAATGTGTAACTTTTTTTTTTTTTTAAGAAATAAAACAGGAATATTAACCAAACTGAAATGAGCAGTTCCACTAGCCACAAGTTCCTGTTGGTGCTAGTTTCAGTTTCTGTGCAGTGGCAAAAGGCCCTCAAGTGGCCACAAATACAGTAAAATATGTAAATTATATAAAATTAGAGACACCTACCATAGCCACCATCATTCTGAAAAGACACAAGGGGGGGAACAAAAAACAAAAAAACAAAACGTAAGGTCCTTAAACACACCATTTTATCTGACCAACAAATGAATGCCTTCAGGCGTTTCAGTCTTTTGCCTGTCTCTATGGCAACAAGCAAATCTGTTGCCAAGTAACAACATGGGGCTGCTTTTTGTCCCAATCCTACCATCTGTCCACTAAAGACTACAAGAACACATTTGCTATGAAAACCATCGTTTGACTCTGGCATGACTTTAGGCAAAGCCCAATATCTTCGATAGCTAATAAATATCTTTCTAGTTTTTTTTTTTTCTCATGAGTAGCTCTCACCATACTGCTGCCATAGCGATCTCCAGGTCTTCCTCTTCTGTCCCCACTAAAGAGGAAAAAATAATTTAAGAGCATGCAAGCACGTTTGTGTATTAGGTACCAGTAGTGTACTGGGTTTGGTTATGAGATACTTTAGTGCGAGTGTAGAAAGCTCGAGAAACCCTTCCCGAGCCAACGCTGCACCAAAAGCCAAACGACATCACAGGAGAGACTTACTGCCGTCTGTCGTCAGAGTGGCTGCGGTGGGAGCTGTAGGAATAGTCATCACTGCAAACACACAAGGTAGCAATACCTTATCAGCAAGCTTTATGCATATGCTTGCATGCAGCTTTCTTCATAAATCCAGTGACTTGTGACCAAATACACAATGAATTTTTAAAAATACTCAACACTATTTTGAATTGAAAAAGCTGCATGAGAAATACTGAAACTATTGCTTCTCTTAGATAAAACAGTGATGGTAACGCAAGGACGTCATCAGCACGACGTAAAGGGTTTGGCCTGCTCACCCTCGGCGGTGGTGCGGAGGTCCCATTGGCATGTTGCGTGGAGGTCGGGACCCTCCTCTGCCTCCTCTTTGGGGTGGAGGCGGGCCTCGACGTGGACTCATGTCATCGTAATCTCTTCCTCTTGGGTGCATGTGATGAGCCCGAGGACCAGAGCGAGGGGGCATGCGATCAAACCCACGGTCCCGTGACGGGAACCCTCCCATTGGCCGGCGTCCACGCTCTTCATACATCACGGTGTAGCCACCGTAGTCGTATGTTTCATCGTAAAAGTTTGGATCGTATGGCTGTGCACGGCCTTTAATGGGAGCCTATAGAGAAATTAAGAAACACCTGAATTTACTAAAAAACAGGGATCCCTCCCTCCCCAACAGGTTGTAATTGGGCACACAGCTGGTTTACCTCAACAATGAGCTCCAGCATGGTCTTAATACACTGCACAACCCTGTCTGCTTTACCGCCAACCAGCACCACGCGGTCAGTGGACTGAGGGCAGCACTCCTGGAACAGCTTGATGGTAGTCTGTGTGCTCTGGTAATAACACGACATGTAAAGGAAGTGAGAAGAAACACGGCGGTGCAACACGAGAGAATGCATAAAAACATTTTCACACAAGCTTTTCTTTAGTTCTTTAAGGAAGTTTCATAGGCTGAAAGATGTTCAATCCTCACCTCACGCAGCTCTTTGATTTTGGCCCCCTTCACACCAATGATGCTGCCTGCTAAACTTTGATGGATCAGAATCCGCAACTCGCAATCAAAGTCCACCCCTTTATGATGTTGGTACTACACCAGAACAATATTATTAGTTCAACATTTAGATGGCGTTCAGCCAAATAAACCACTGGAAAAGAGAGGAAAAAAAAAAAGGCACCCTTACCTCCTCTAGTGTAGGGATGATCTTCAGCAGGATATCAGCTACAGTCGGGATGTCTGCGTTGATGCTCAGGATCCTTTGAGGTGTGCCGTTGTGTTTTGCCACACAGGAAGACATGAGAGTGAGAAGGACTATTAGACATGTGGCGAGTCCTTGTGGGTCATTGCACTCAGAGTGTACCCGCTGTGCTGTTTATTAATGATATATAGTCATGCACTCCCTCATGCACAGAAAAGGAGTGATGAGCCACAGAGAAAGAAGAAAGCAAAAATAATAATAATAAAATAATACAGTGAGGCTCCTTCCCGTCCCCGAAACAGCAGGGTGGAGGAGAAAAGGTGTGCACTTTATGATAAAGGAGCACTTGAAAGCTTTAGCACAAACAGGAAACGGAGAGGAACAAGAGAGACGGCTCTAATGCAAGTGTAATGAGTAAATGAAGCAAAAAGTCTTTAGTGTTACAGGAAGGAGGAACAGGATTTGAAATAAACAGAGAGAAATGATGAGGGGATGCATGGCATGGATCACTGGCAATTTTTTTTTTTTAAGGCTTCTCAAATAAGCCAAAACACATCACAATACATTATAAAGAAGAGAAGTAATTAATGCATTTTGTACTGCTCCATCACCCTTACATAATAAATTTCACTGTTGCATTAGGAATAAATGTTAACTTGTGTTAAAATTATGCTCTGAAAACATTTCACTGAATCTAACAGGTCAAATGAAGCACTTAATACAATCTTTGGTCTTTTTTGCTTAAGGACGGAAAGAAAAAGGGGTCAGAGTCATTAAAACGACTGAGATGACAGTACAGGCACTTTGCATAACATTATGGCACTTAAGATTGACAGTCATGACATCACTGTAACCATATTTATGAGAGGAGGTTTATGGCAGTAGGGAGTTATCTGGTACATGAAGGACATCATTAACAGTACTGATACAGTCAGTAACAGTGTGGATAGTATTTGGAGGTTGGAGTATCTTGAGTGGCACGTACCGCTCGGGCCCACTGCTGTCTGGGACTGACACAGTGGCATTGTACTGCAGGGGCAGGGCCAAGCACCCAGAGCAATCAAGTAAGGCGCCGAAAAGGAATGGGCGCGATTATGGGCAGGGCCAACCAGGGAGTCAGGAGGTCAGGCAGCAACGCAGGTGGGCGGGACATGTCGATCCAGAATATTGGAATTGGCCAAAAAATAAACAACAAATACAAAAACAAGGAAAAAGGGGGAGAGGGAGTGGAAGAGTACAATTTTTAATTGTAAAAAATATGTCAGTGTGATTTCATATTCTGATATTGCTGGAGGAAAATGGAGGACAGGACAAGAAGAGAGCAATGAATATGTATTTTTGGCCTGTATAAATTACTTTCAGTAATTAGCTTGCTGTAATTAAGAGTACATTTCACAGAAAAAAAACAAAAACAAACTAATCACCACAAAAGTATAACATTAAGAATTTTCCCCAGTACTTCAAAAAACAAACTAATGGAAAAATTACATTTACAATTATTCACCAGAGAAACAAAGTCTGTCGATTTATTTTCCCTTTAAAAACATTAAGCCAGCTTTACACAGTACGACACTCGGCCTGATTTTGCTGTCGCAGGTACACGCCATACGGAATAATCTTTGGTTGGGAATTGAGATTGGTAGTCTGTATAACGTTGGAACATCCTCACTGGTGTCCAGTTTTGTGCAGCTGTGACTAAATGCAGCTAACGACAAAGTTTTCTGATGCTGCCAGAACTGTTTGACGCCGACGCTTGTCTAAAATCTACCAATCCGAGAACGACGTACGATTATGTAAAACTCATGGTAGCGACACGGTAGTGGCAACGGTGAAACGTAAACAAAACATGATTTAAAAGAAAAGTTTCTTGAATTACTGCAGCAGACAGAATGCTTTAAATCATGACAGGACAAACCTAGAGGCGACATGGAAAGAAACAGAGGACGACTTACAGCACGTCATGTTGCTAATTAATTAGCACGCAAATGCTCTGTTCAGACAGTTTTACCATTTTGACAACGTGAAACTATTTTTATGCTTTCCAGTAAAAACAGCTACAAACCTGTGCCGAGTCGCTGCGCACCCAGTATGGCAGAATGTAATAAGCAACACGTTTTATTGCACAGTGTTACAGAATTCACTGGGATCATTTCATACAGTGTGACGAATAATCTTAAAAAGCTGCTGGAATCGCACCATGTAAAACCGGCTTTAGGAAAACTAAAGACTAATCCACCCTGTTTGTAGTGTGTGCAATGACCATGGACAAGAATTAACCCGTTTCCATGCACTGGCAAAAGAACAGACATGTTTCTTTGACTTTAATCATCAACGTGTCGTGAGTCAACAGGTTCTCCGTTCTTTCACCAGTAGAGAGAAATGAGTGTCTGTGGTGATGGCACAAGTCTACAAGTGGTGGCTAGAGATCAGATCAGATCAGAAAAGTATTAACATTTTAACACTGAACAAAATACTGTGTTCTGCCTACCACAGATTTCTACGTACGTGTGATTGTGAACATGCAGGGCACAAAGACTGAAAAGTCATTTACTCACATCAGAGCGCAGAGCTTTAATGTTCTTGCCCCCCTTTCCAATCACAGCTCCAGCATTCTGAAATCGGGGTTGAGAGACATGCAGTCATCCAAAAACACAAGTGTTGTGAAAGAATTATCAGTTAAGTGACATTCGGCCATATTGCAGCGTATGCTCAGTGCTCACTTTGCTCTGTAACAACACGCGCAACTCCACCATGTCATCAGATTTCCGTGAGCGCTTGTAGGATGGCTCGTCATCAACGTCCTCTGCGGGGCGCTTACCTGAAATACACAAATTATAATAAATCACAGCACATTTCAACCTTTAACATCCACGAACTCCCTTTGTGAAAATCAAACTATTTACAAAGTAACCATTTTCTAAACAGCGATCCGCATTACCTTTGTTGTTGTTTTGGGGGGAGGGCGTGCGTGTTTGGCGTGCATGTTTTCTTTCCCAATTTAGTCCAATTGTTACCCCTCCCTTATCATACAACAGCGACCAATCTGAGAGAGTCACCACCTTTAGCAATATGAGCTGACAGCCTACCATGATTGGTTAATGCCACCCCTCCCACCCTGAGAGCATGGGCAATTTTGTTCTCTTGGACTCCTGGCCACGGATGGCTGTGGTTACCCCTTTTAATGCTTCATTTTAACGATTAGTCCACAGCTACGTGGCTGTGTCGTGTTTCAGTGGTACATCGCATTATACCACTTTTTGACCAATTGGTCTAAACATCGTTTATACTTCAGCAACATGTGAAAGTCTATGGAAACACTACAACCTCTGAACTAATGTCTCTAGTCCTGTAAGCTGCCTTCAACTAAATTTACATAAACACGTGATAGAATAAAATCACGAAAGACCTGCTACACAAGTAGCACTGGTTCATGTTTAGAAAACTAGCATGGCCGAAATACTAAAATATGTTACCTGGTTCTGTTACTATAGTCCTCGGTTTGGTCCGCTGAAACACTTTACCGGGTCTGCATGTGACCAGTGGCGTACCAGTTTCCAAAATAAGTTGGGGTAAAAGGCCAGAAGTAGTACAAAGATCTTACCATTGCTTTCCGTGCTGTTGAAAGTCTCCTCTTCTTGCTGCTCGTTGTCTGTGTCCATTATTTATTTGTACTGCAAAGATCCTCTCGGTGCTTAGCAAATCTGAGGGTTAAAGAAACAGACAGAAACGTACTTTATAATCTAATCCGGCTGATCGCTAAATAAATTCTGATAAACGTTAAGCACATTTGAGAAACGTGATTCTTTTTTTAACTCTTTACCCCTTAATGACGACCCCGTGTATATCCCATAATGACGACCTATGACGACCCCGTGTATATCCCATAATCACAACCCCGTGTATATCCCATAATGACGACATATGACGCCTTGTCTAAAACCTTGCTTTAGACTTTTTTTCTTGTAAACATGTTCTAAAGGTGAACAGTATATACATATACAAGGGTGGCTGTTGCAACTGCTTTAAGGGGTAAAGAGTTAAATGTACTGTGTTCCAACTAGAATTCCCAAATCAAACACGTGATCTTGGGTTTAAACACTTTTCATAATAGAAACAGCACTTTTCCTCATTTATCTATCCATCCCAAATGTAGTTAGATCAGAGATGATATCAGGCTTGGAGTTTTAGATTAAAAATCATTTGCACCATAAAAAAAAAAAAAAGTTGATTAGACGACTTTTAACTAGAGCAACGAACAGATTTGGCTCTGAGAAAATAATCTTCAGTCAAAAATGTTAAATAAATAAAACGAAGGAGAAGCACTTGTGCTTTTTTAAACCCAAGCTGATATCTGTTCTTACTATGGACTGTAAACATAGCAACAAGCATTACACAACAGAAGCTGGCCAAATTATTAAAAAAAACAACAAGGAAGTGGTGTGGAGAGGATTTACACTGCTAGCTCTGGGAAACGATTATTATTACACCAGCCACAAGATCACAGCACTAAATAAAATTAAAATTTACTGAAGTTTCTTTCCTGTTATGCCGAATGTAAAAGGTGTGTAGACAGACGGCGAGCTCGGCTAACCTTCCTCACTCACTCAGGAAAACGCGTTCATGCTAGCTAACGTAACACGAACAAAGGAAACGGTAAAAGAAACCGCATGAAACGCGAACTAAATTTGCTTTTTCCATCCCATTCTCGTTCATCAAGCTGTCAAACTGTAATAAACGTCAAGCATACATAATACAAACTAGCCTTAGCAAAAAGCTAGCGCTCCTTGCTAACATTACCTAATTAACAAAAGATAGCGCGAGCTAGTTAGCTAAACTTCCTTCTGTGAGGAATATTATCGAATTCACTTGTGTCAATCCAACGAGTTGGTTAATCTGTCTGGTTTTGTATACAAAATACATATTATGCGCTAAAATTAATATATTAAACAACTATTTCCTGATTATTTCTTTTAAATACGAAAAATAATCGACAATACTACTTGCTAACTTAACTAGCACACGAGCGCGTTTAGCTAGCTAGCTAGCTTAGCCGATAACACCGCGACTAGCATAAACGTTAACATTTTGTCGTAAACGACTCAAAAGTCAAACGCGTAGCACAATTTCGAATAAACATTCAAATAAATAAACACCTCTTTCAATTTAGTAAAATAAAAACATGTATAAATATATATATATATTTTTTCCTTACACCAGGAAACATAACAACCAACCTTAAATCTATCCTCCAAAGTCCTCCTTGTCTAATAACGCCACACACACATACATGGGAGGAGCCCGCCTTGTCGTGGACAAATTAAAACACAGCCCTCCAAATAAGACTCGCTATGATAGGTCTGAATTAAGCGAAGGACGCGAAAACTTAATACTCATTGGACAAATTAGTTGTCAATCTTAAAATATCCCGCTTATTCACTTCTTAGCATGGTTGTTTGACCGGAACTGTAGTGATGTTAGCTACTGTTTTGTAATATCTATGGAAACATGGAAATGCAATATATTAGATAATAATTAGCAAATAAATGAATAGACGCTGCTGGGAAGCTATTTGCAACTGCTGAAATTTATCTAGGTTTTTTTGTGAGTATTTATTTTCATCCTCTCTGAGAAATAGTCAGAGTTAATGCTAATTCCTGCAGTAGCTACTGTCAGTGCTTTACTGTATCAGGATAACTTGATGGGTTTAAGTTCAGGAGTGATTATTTTTCACCCTTTTTGAAACGATTTTCAGTTTTGGATCTGAATTGACTGAGGGAAACATGCGTTTTCAGCATGCATGTGTACACTGACTGGCCACTTTAATAGGAACTTACAGTACTAGGATTGTAAGATCCCTGTTCTTGGCTGGCAGAAGTGGAACCCACTATTGCATGCTGAGATGCTTTTCTGCTCACCATGCTTGTAAAGAGTTGCTGTGAGTTACTAGGAGAAGAAACATTTATTTTTCACATGCACACTTCAAGCACAGTGAGATTCAACCTCTGTATTTAACCCATCTGAAGTAGTGAACACATGCACACATGCCCAGAGCAGTGGGCAGCCAGACTACAGCGCCCGGGGAGCAGTCAGGGGTTAAGTACCTTGCTCGATGGTATTTCAGCCCAAGGCCGCCCCACGTTAACCTAACTGCATGTTTTTGAACTGTGGGGGAAACCGAAGGAAACCCACACTGGCACAGGGAGAACATGCAAACTCCACATAGAAAGGCCTCCACCGGCCGCTGGGCTTGAACCCAGAACCTTCTTGCTGTGAGGCGACCGCGCTAACCACTTACACCATCGTGCCATTTTCCTCTGACCTCTCTTATCAAATATCTTGTAAAATATCTGCACACTCATACTGCCATTCTGTGCACACTGTATATCTTATATTTATTTATCTATTTCATACTTGACTTACCTGGATTACTATGCACCTATTGCACCGTGTTTTCTTTTTTTTTCTGCTTGTTTGTCTGTTTTGTACTATGAGAGCTAAGTGAAACC
>JAOBAM010000002.1:11441164-11451382 GCA_025212355.1 Notarius kessleri | reverse complement strand
ATGTAGTTTCTTTGATAATTACAACTCAAATATCACTTTTTTTTTTTTTTTTTTCCAAACCCACTGTATTGTATGGCAGTGAAACTTTGTTGTTTTGGCTTGTCTGATGAATCACTACGTGTGAATTAAACTACAAGTTGGTTATGCCAGGACTAGATTACACAAATTCAGCCTAAGTTTTGACATGACTTTCTCACTGCGGACAAATTTTCCAGCATCCAGCTTGAAGGTGAGCATCAGGGACTTTGATGTAATGCCACACTCACAACCTGCCGCAAGTGTTTTGGACACGTGTGGGTTTGGTGGTTTGCAGCTGTGCCGCAGGGTTGCGGTGAACCCGGGGGGAAAGTTTGGGGGAGGAGTACGGGCAAATTACTTGTCAAGTACAGGTTGCATTCAGCAGAGGATAAGGGAGAGGAAGTGATTGGGGAAAAGATGGGACAGAGGCTGCCGCCTCACGTTCTGACATCGGTGTTCCTGTATTAGCAAAGCCAATATCTCTTTGTGCTGCTCCTTAGCTTCTATCATTTGCCTATAAAGGTCCAACTCCCTCAATTGTTGCGGCGGTATGGCGACAGCCCTCTTCTTCCCTTCTACAATGTTACACGCTACATAATCGGTTCCTTGGTTCCTACCCGTCACACAAATAGCAAGTGTGGAATACTTGTGTAGTACTTCTGAGGCAAGTCACTCGTGTGTCTTACTGTCATCGCTAAAAGCCCCTACTAGCCATGCTGATGACTTGGTTCAGGCGTACAAAAGGAGTATGGGTCCTGTACGTAGTGTATGCGTTCTTGATTTTTCACAAGAACCGTAGAATTTGCATGTGCTGGACCAAAAGTTTCCATGGCCAGTCTGTGACTTTCTACGGTGCTGAACACACACAAGTGTCGCACAAGTCTCAAACATGTTTTTGCCAAATTTTTTACCGTAGACCGCCCATAGTAGCACGTACAGCGGGTTGTGAGTGTGGTTTAAGTAATCGAGTACATCAGAGTGGTGTTTTGTATTTTCTTGCTTAGTTTGACAACTCCTACATGTTCCTTGGTTGTCATGATTGACAACTTCTTGCCCCCCGCCCTCCCCAAATACGTGCAAGGACGTGATTTGGTCGGTCAGGGTTAAACTTGTATTGTTGTCCATCTACCAGATGTATGGCACTATGATTACTTAATTGGACATGGTGAAAGAAAAATATTGTCGTCTGATCTCAGCATTAACGGATGTGTTCGTATTATCTTTTAATACTGTGTGTTTTGCCGCTTTCATTCTTTGGGGGGGGGAATGCAGTGGCTTCTGAGTCAGAATTTCTTGGGTCTTTGTAAAATGGCAAACTTCTTTAAAATTTTTAACATTACCTTGATTTTTATGACAAGTTGGTCCACAGCGCCAAAAAAGAAAGAGGGGGGCAAAGTACAAGGCTGTAAAGATAGTCGGGCATCAACTTGGCTGAACTGTTAGGCATTCATTATGTACGTGAGTGATACTCTTACAGATCAGTGCTCAAGACTCAAATCACACTTTTTCTTTTACGCCCAGGTTAGCGGGATTAGATGATGCAGGTCTTCTGCCTAACCACGAGTTACAACATGAGTAATGGATATTGAGCCTTTTTTATATAGTTATGTATCAGTGAAGTGAAAACGACAGTTAAAGTGGTAGAGTTCATGTGTGGTCATTAAAGATGATCTGGAACTCTCTCTTCCGTAAGTTTTAACACGTACACGATGGTTCTCGCGATAATTTTATTCTGGTCGGCAGTTCCGGTATGTCATTGATGCGTAATATTTTCATCAGTGTAATAATTAAGACTTCTGTAGAAACTTGCTGTAGAGCTTCAGGGCAGATGACATCAAGGCCTTTTTTTTTTTTCTTCTTTTCTTTTTTGGTGGTAACTCAAAGCTTCAGTCGTAAATGTTCTTACACAAGTCATGGAAAAAAAAAAAACCCTACCAAAAACGAATGGGTATGTGGCTAAAACATATTGTAAATGATCAGGTATTCATGAGGGACATGAAGTGTCACCCTTATTGCACTTATGAGCAGAAGAAACAGGGTTGGAGTTGCTTGGTCGTTTTGTTAGTAGCCTTCGTGGGAAGCAATCTGAAGAGAGGGGTGCAAGCACATCTTCCCGTGTCTTTTAAAAGGTTTTTGAGCATTGTCTTGAATTACTTGATTCTATATTTGGTGTGCGTGTGCGCGCACATCACACATATTCCTTATAAGACCCATGTGTTAAGGGAAAATGTCCACTAAATGACCTCTATTCCAGCAGCAGAGTTCTACAGTGTGTTGTGCTGAGATGCAGTGTGACGTCTAGGGGCCCCATCTTGTGGCTTGTACGGGGCCCCCGAAATTGTGGAGTGTGTGTGGGTGCATTTACCCATTTGTGAGGCCCAAAATGGACTAAATGTCCTCAGTCACCTAGTCCTTATTTTAAAAAAATTAAATTTTTTTTTACGTTTAGCACAAACAGCCAAAATATTTCTATCTGGTTACTGAGTTGAAGGTAGTGGTTATGGTTAGGTACAGGCATAGCTTTACTTGATTACAGAAATGATCAGCAATAGAAGTTCCATCCATCCATTATCTGTAGCTGCTTATCCTGTTCTACAGGGTCGCAGGTAAGCTGGAGCCTATCCCAGCTGACGATGGGCAAGAGGCAGGGTACACCCTGGACAAGTCACCAGGTTATCACAGGGCTGTAATAGAAGATATTCACAAAAATGCTAGTTATGCATGTAACGGTGTTTCCCCGAACTGCGAATAACTACCCAGTAGGCCATATTCTGTTCTTATAGCTTATAGAGGACCTCCTCATGTCATGTGCTGGTGGTAGATGAACACGGAGGTCCAATTCTTGGGCTACTGTGAGATCAATCAGTAAATAAAAGTGACTTTTTGTGAAAACCCTGGTTTCAACCACACTGTCACACTGGCGTCATCGGACCACCAATGCAAGGTTCTCCCACTCTTTGCTGAAGTGATCACTTACAAGGATGAGCTTGGTGTCCTGCATGGGCTTCTGGGCTCCAGTGGAAAAGTAGATCCCAGATCGGGCTCTTGGGGGAGACTTTCTCCTTTCAGAAAGCTTGTGACAAGTTTGTCAGCGCCCAGTAAGATACTAAGGCGTTTCCAACCACTGGACACCAATGCCTCGCAGGCCACTTCAGGATCACAAGTTGAAGTTGGAGACTCTGATTACAGAATTCTGTGCAATGTGGCCTGAGCTTTGGGTCCGTGGATCCTGACCTAGTGGACTGTCCAGGTCTGCCAGGGAGAACCACAATAAGTTGATTTGATCTTGGCACGACATGAATAACACTGTGGTTGAACTGTCTGTTCACTGTCAGACTGGAAATGTCTCCGAGGTGTGGTTCCAGAAACTGCATCCCTGCACTCTCTGGATTAGAATCATGAGGAGAAAATTTTCCTTGGCTTTGAGTTCCCTATTGAGGTCTAAACTTTAGCTCCAGGATCAGTGATTTCAGTTTAGCTGTGTCTGATGCCAGGTCGTCAAAACGCCTCGAAAGAGCCTCTTGTGTTTTCAGCTTTCTCTGCTTATCAGTCATTGTTGGCCATGGACATGTACAATTAGCAGGTTGTTTAGGCGATGGCATTTGGGTCAGATTCAACTCTGAAGCAGGGTCTAAATCTGCCAGCTGGGTGAGCTGACTGCACAGGGACGCAGTGGACACACAGCTGATATGCGGCTTTGGCTAACCATCAAGTTAGTGAGCAGAATGAAGTCCCAAGCCTGCTAATTTTTGGATGGTGGTGGATATGGCAATTGAAGGAGGAATCACTGATTGGCCTGGCAGAGATGAGATAGAAGGGATCTCCGGAACTTCAATCCCTGTGTGTGCAGTCTGGTTAATGTAGTAGGTTAGCTATGAGCAGCGTCTCTACATGATGATGGCAGCACTTGGTCACAGGCCTGCTAGACAGCAAGGCGTGGGAAGAGGGATCATAGGACTGCAGTAATCTAGAAGGCCCCATTCAATGGTGATATGGGGAAGACCCAGCTCTGGCCCTGTATGTGTTGGAGTCCAGCTATGGCTTGCTATGATTAGGGAGAGCCACTCAACCATGTTAACAGCATGTCTTCACAGGCCCGCAGATTGCAGGCCATTGAGACAGAGCGCTGAGGGAATTGGCTTTGAACTGGTCTACTGCTCAGTATGGCAGACTGATGGGTAACAAAGTAAGTAAGGTAAAGAGGGAACCGAATTGAGCTTGTAGCCACACTGATCTCTGTGGCCCCTAAAAGTACAAAATGTACTCGCTGAAGCGGTCAAGAAATAACGAGAGATGATGGGTGTCTGTTGGCAGCTTTAAGCAACATGTTGCCTGTAGGTCTGACAGAAGTCAGCAGCTGATATACAGGTAACTCCAGGGTGCACTTAAAGGCCAAAATACAGGATGCATGAGGCATGAAGAGGAATAATGACCATATGACTGACAGTATTTGATACAAAAGCCATATAGATGCTTTAGATGGATGTATTGGCCTAATGGTTAGAGAAGCAGCCTTGGGACCAAAAGGCTGCTGGTTTGATTACCTGGACCAGCAAGAATGGCTGAAGTGCCTTTGAGCAATGCACCCGACTTCCAGCTACTCCCAAGGCTGCTCTGGGTATGTTGTATATCACTCTGGATAAAAGTATCTGCTAAATGCCTGAAATGTAATGTCCCCAGTGGGAAATTTGTACAAGTCTCTCTGCTACTTGGTGATAAACTGGGGTACACACTCTCCTGGGGACTCTTTCTCTTGCCAAGTTTGAAGTTTTCCCAACCCTCGCTTGAAAGAGAGCTTAATAATAAGCTGACCAGGTTTGTCAGCAGTAAGGAAAAACCTCAAACTGTGCAAGGGGTCTCCAGGACTGGTGCTCAGAAGCCTTGCTCGAGAGTAATTTTGTTAAGTTGGTTAACAAAAAGTTAATGCTTGAGTAAAATCTGTCAGTGATGATATATCAGCTCGATCTTGGCACTTAAATCTATTCAAGACCAAAGCTTGGTGTGATTTGAGTGCCTTTACATGAGAATGGATGGGGTTCATTTTTTTTTTTAAATCCTTTTTATGGAATTTATGTAACTACAGTTGTGATGTTCCTCATCTGTGTTCCAAAAGATCTTCATGGCAGGCTTATGTTCTTATAGATTGGCGACTTGAAGGACTACTACCATTTCTTCCACAGTCGGACGATAAAAAGGTCGACGCTCTCCAGCCGTGGCGCGCACAGCTTTATCTCCATGGAACCAAAGGTCAGGCCATCACCATGGCACCAACACACCTGGGTGTACTGCCATCTATAAGATTTATTTATTTTTTTTGTTCTACAGTACTAGTCAAAAGTTTGGACACACCTCCCAATTCAGTGTTTTTTCTTGGTTTATTCATTAAAAGACACTTCATGTCTAAAGTAATGATGGCTGTTGTTTCTCTTAACTTGGTCTAGTGGTTCTTGATGTAATATGGGTTACGATCATTGTGGTGTAGAATTTACTGTCCTGTATGTTTATTATTTACTGTTTACTCTTGAACGCATTAAGAAAGCAATAAACTAGTTTACTAATTAACTTTCGATGAGGCACACCTGTTAATTGAAAAGCATTCCAGGTGACTACCTCATGAAGCTGGTTCAGATGATGCCGATTAGTGTGTAAAGTGTCAAGGTAACCGCTGGCTACTTTGAAGAATCTAAAATATGAAAAATTTAAACACTTCTTGTTTACCATATAATTCCATATATGTTCCATATGTTATTTCGTAGTTTTGATGTCTTCAGTATTGTTCGACAATGTAGAAAATAGTCCAAATACAGATCATTCTTCAGCGAGTGACTGGCAAGTGAAGACCGATCTTGATGGAAAGGCAGCTTTTCAGAAGACACAGCAATCACCTTGCTATGGCCCGACGTTGTTGTTTGGTCTACAAGAGAGAAAAGGCATCGTTGGCGAGTCGACAGACCCCTGGGAAGATGACGTAGACGATGCTCACGAGAGAAAGCTAAGAAAATATGCAGAGTGTTGGGACAGAGGCTGGAAAGCTTCGTGCTACCCCTTTGACGTTGGCTGCCGTGGCTTCATTGCATTCTCTTTTCAGAAGTGGCTGCGAGATCTAGGATTCAGCAGGCGCGAGGCTGTCAGTCAGTAGGGCAGTGTCCGAAGCAGCAGAGTCCGGATCCTCATGGGTGTGGTCCCAGTGTATGCAATGGAGCAGATAGTCTGAATGTGTAATCAATCTTTAGTTTCCTCAGTGGGAATTCCTGGGGTTTCCCTGAGAAGTAGGCTATTTTGTGGTTTGAAGGAGGACCAGCATCAGATTTCATCGAGGCAAATGATATTTTGGCTCAGAGGAAGTGGTGCCCTTGTTTTTGCACTGCTGGCCCCCCACCTCGAGGGAGTCTTGATCGTAAGAGGGCCAAAACTCCCCAAGACAGGTGGCAGATCAACTGATTATCCTGCTGGTGATGGCACAGGGCAGTTCTATCATGGCGTCTGTGTATGCTCAACTGTCTTCATTATTGTTCTACAATGTAGAAAATGGTCCAAATACAGAACAACCTAACCAAACCTTTGACTGGTACTGTACACAAAGAAACTGATGTTGGTAGGGTGGTGATATTAATCTGAATGGTTAATTTGCCACCAGTGTGACGCCTCCTGATAAAATTCAGTAGATGTATACACACTGTCCTTAGTGATCTCGTGTGAAAATGTGGAACCAGATGTTTAACCAGGTCTGTCTCTAACAAAAGCTATGAATTATAGAAATGATTAATATAGTATGACTTTCCTCTATCCTAGGTGGAATGGATTCAGCAGCAAGTGGTGAAAAGAAGGGTAAAGCGAGATTATAAACCCTTGTACCCAGGTTCAGTCAAGACCAGCTCATCCCAGTCTGACTCCATCTACTTCAACGATGCTAAGTGGAGTAGTATGTGGTACATAGTGAGTATAATGAACCATAGTGCAATAATGCGACTACTCAAGTAGAAAGTATTTCTGCACGTTACCCGACAGGCAATTTTTCCATTTCTCCCCCACCCTCTTGTTAGTCTATCAGGGCTCTGTGTATTGTTTTAAGTGTTGAGAATGCTCAGTTTGATATCATACACCGAAATAAAGCTTAAACAGGGTCAACCCAAATGCATGACTGAGTGAATATTTCAGTTACTTCCTGGTTCATTAACATGGTCCACGCATTTCTAATTAAAGATGTTTGACTTTAGCTTACGCTCTCAAAGATTAGTTCTCGAAGAGTTATGTGGTTTCAATATTGGTGAACATGGTTAGAAATTATTCCAAAGCTCTGCCCCCGGGATATATAGTTGTCAGTAGTGTCCCGATAAAATGACTGACAGGAGGCACATCCATACAAAAACCAAGCACTCTGGACCAGGATTCAGTTTTTCAAAGGAGTTTTCTCAGCAATTTGATACACTAAGGTCATGGTTTAATGCATTGTCACTTGACCATATTCTACAACCCCAAATTGGACAAACTTGGGACAGTATGCTGAAACTGAAAACAATGGTTTGGAAATTATTTTTGACCTGCATTGCACTCAAAACAATATAACAGCACTTTATTTTTTTTTTTAACCTCATGTATTGTATTGTATTTGTTTTTTCAAAATGAACACATTTCAATTGAGATTCTTGCAACATGTTTAAAAAAAAAAAGTTGGGACGGTAAAATATTTACCACTTTATAATGTTGCTATTCTTTCTCACAGCACTTAAAAAAATATTTATGAACTAAAAACACAGTGATGAAGAGTTTCAGGTATTATTTTGTCCCATTCTTCCTGTAAACAGGTCTTCGTGTGTAACAGTATGGAGTTGTCGGGGGGGGTTTCCCCCTCTCTCCAGAATTCACCACACATTCCCTACTGGGGACAGCGGGGACAGATGCCCTCTTCTTCCACAGCCATGCCTTTGTAATGTGTGCAGAATGTGGTTTTCCATTGTCTTGTTGAAATATCCCTCTAAAAGATGTCATCTTGAAGGCAGAATATGTTGTTCCAACATCTCAATGTATGCTTCGGCATTAATGCTGCCATCACAGAAGTGTAAGTTATCTTTTCCAAGCGTACTGAGACAACCCCATACCATGACAGACCCTGGCTTTTGAACTTGTTCCTGGTAACAGTCTGGATGGTCCTTTTCGTCTTTGGTCCAGAGCACCTGGAATACTGATTTGTCTGACCACAATACACATTTCCACTGTGTGATGGTCCATCCCAGAGAGGTCAACAGCACTTTTGAACTTGGTTAATATAAGGCTTCCTTTTTGTACAGTAAAGTTTAACTGGCATTTGTGGATATATAACTAGTTTAGTGCTTGAGAAAGGTTTGCCAAAGTAAGCCCGAGCCCATGTGGTTATATCCGCTATAGATGAATGACTGACTGTTTTTGATGCAGTGCCATCTGAGGGATCAAAGATCACGGGTGTTCAACTTAGGCTTGTGCCCTTTGCCCTTTACACACTGAAATTCCTCCAGATTCCTTGAATTGTTTATTATACACTGGAGACGGTGAAATATCCAAATCTCTTCATATATTTCTTTGAGGAACATTGTTTTTGAACATTTCAATCATTTTCTTATGCATTTGTTGACTAACTGGAAAGCCCATCTTTGCCCCTCAGAGACTAGGCCTTTCCTGGATATGCTTTCGTTCCAAATAATTGATTACAATCATCTGACATCACATCATTACTTAATTGTTTTTAACCTCATTACTAGCCCAAAAGTGCTCCAGTCCCAGCCTTTTTTATTTATTTTTCTTTTTTGGAACATGTTCCATCTTGTATCAACTTAATTTTCTTATTTGAGGTTGTACGTATAACTTGGAACGTGTTATTTTTCTAAGGGGGGATCATTAAAATGATCTTAAAGCACCTTTTAAAGGGGTTAGTCTTTTTTTTTTGACGAGTGGTTTGTTCCGAGTGTAGTACTGACTGTAATCTCCAGTGTCACCCAGATTACTGTAGAAAAGAAAGGTGTTTTGGAAACTTCCATTGTACGTCACCTTCATGTCACAATTCGCATGTTTTTTTATGTACATGTAATTGTCAAACTTCTTAATTATGAAGAAAAATAATCGGTGTATTATAATTATACATGTACTAAGATGAATGGTGACGAATACTGAGGCTACCACTTTTCAGGACAGAGGAAACCTTGACCTTTGGCGTAGTGTTTAGCAAACATATATGTTTTTACATTCTGTCATGTTGCTGGATCACAGAACGTACAAGTGTAACAACGTGAGCATAATATTTCTTGAGTATTTTCACAAAAAGGAAGGTTGCATCACAAGTTCATAAGACATAAACCTCTGCCCTCTTGCTCTTTGATCACTGAAAATTTATGGAAGTAGTTGGGGTACTTTGCCCGAGTTGCTCTTAAGCCCTAAGCCTTTATGTAATTCTCATGTGTAGTGTTACTTTGCATCAGTGTTTTCATTATTAACTCAAAAATTGCTGCTGCTATTTGACTATTTGAAATGTTCTGGTGCGGTCAATAATTTGTCGATGAAGAGCTGTAATTATCTCGTGGGGTTATATTGGTTGTGTGTGCCTGATTTTTGTCAAACTGAACAATAACCTAATAACTGCACTCTTCTATTTTCTGTCAATGGTTAATGCAATTCAGATAAGATAAATACTTTGACCTGGACACCACCATCCACCAGGATTCCTGGGAGTTGCACTTTGAGAGCAAATAAACTTGACTGGTGAAAGACGGTCTGTTCCAACTGCAGGCCAAAAGAATGTGTTTATCTGTTTTTGTTGCATGGTGTAGTCAAGTAGTTTACATTTACTTTGATAATGTAATCACTTCCTTAAATTGAGCAATGAACAGCGTAGTTATCAAGCACTTTATCCAAGTGCTGTCAGTCATTTTTCTCAGTACATCCTGGCTTGGTTTCCTTTTCTATCCTTATAGTACATCCAGGCCTTAATAAATAAAATAAAATGCAGAAGTCTAAATGTGTCCTGTTTTAAAAATAAAATAATGTTGCTTTAGTTTAAATTTTCTGTATGAAACCTGTGCCTTAAAGCTAGACGACCTTTCGGTTTCATAAAATCTGTGAAATTTAGTTCCCTCTGAAATGTGGTCATTGTGATCATGTTTATTTCTGTAATATCTCACAAAATATCAGGCCATTCTGTGGCTGGGAAGTTATTTAATTTGAGGGGATTCC
>JAOBAM010000002.1:11055400-11066513 GCA_025212355.1 Notarius kessleri | reverse complement strand
TATGCCTTCTCCAGGTCTACAAACACACAATGTAGCTTTCTCTGGCCTTCTCTGTACTTCTCCATTAACATTCTTAAAGCAAAAATTGCATCTGATGTGCTCTTCCTTGGCATAAACCTGTACTGCTGTTCACAGATTGCTACCTCTCTTCTCAATCTCACTTCCAGTACCCTTTCCCATAACTTCATGGTGTGGCTCATCAACTTTATCCCTCTGTAATTATTGCAGGTCTGTACATCTCCCTTATTCTTGGTTACATTATATTGAATAAAAAGAAAAAATAAATAAAAATCACATGTAAAAATAAATTAATAATGCAAAAATCACATGGAAATAAATGAAAATTAATCATTTATTAAAAAAAGTCATACATGAAAAAGGAATTCAACCATCCATCAATTATCTATATTGCTTGTCCATCAGGGTCACAGAGGAAGCTGGAGCCAATCTTGGATGACTTCTGGTGACAGGCAGGTTACACCCTGGACAGATCGGCAACTTGTAGGACTTGTGTGAAAACCTGATGATGTTTTAGGCCATATTTATGGAGAAATACAGAAAATTCTAAAGGGTTCACAAATGTTCAAGCACCACTGTACAGTGGTTATGTTTGGTTATGTGTGGTTATCAGACATTTTATGAAGTTCCGATACACTGAGGATTTGTGATCTATAAATAGGCTCATTATGTTGAAGATTGCCCCTCCTCTCTCTCTCTCCCTCTCTCTCTCTCTCTCTCTCTCTCTCTCTTTCCTCTGCAATGGCAAGGTTACCTCTCATCAACATAGTCCCATAATAAAGGGGTTATAAATGAGCATATGATCCCATATGGTCACTGCCACTAATATACTCTGAGTAAGCTATCAGTTTTGTCCCTTACTTTTGCTGATGTTGACGCTTCATCTGGCTTTTCGAGCTGTGCTTCGTATTTTATCAAAAATCCCACAGAGGCACTCAGCACTGACCATTACAGCACATCTCCCTCCTGCACCTTCCATTTTTAGCTCTTTCATTAAACCCCACTGCTCAAGTGTCAGACTCACTGCTGCTTTGGGGGTCACACACTCAACTGA
Organism: Notarius kessleri; assembly: GCA_025212355.1. Taxonomy (NCBI): domain Eukaryota; kingdom Metazoa; phylum Chordata; class Actinopteri; order Siluriformes; family Ariidae; genus Notarius; species Notarius kessleri. The sequence goes on along the minus strand of JAOBAM010000002.1, from coordinate 11,065,441 downwards.
GTATTCCCAAAACAGCAAGTCTCACACCTCTCCCATTTCATTATCAATCAAACGAATGCACACCGTGCCTGAAGCCCTTGAATAGAGGAAGAGACTACAGAGCAGGGAGTGCACAGAACGTAGGCATGCCGTGTTGGTGCAGCGCTACACCACTCGCGTTCTGAACAAAGTCAAGGCACATCATTTGTTAATTCCATCTTTGCTGGCAGTCACCTTGCTCTAACACAGGAGCAGAGGTACAAAGAGGAGCAAAGGAGGAGGGCAGCTGCAACCATCCCCCAGGGAATGAGAGAATGGTGGTGGGGGGTTTCCAGGATCCTGTAAAGAATGTAATCTCTTTAATCGTAAGTCTGGGAAAAAAAACTGGGACAAAGGCAGAACAATCAGACACAAGGGAGAATAATGCTCTGCTCAAAAGAAAGCCTCAGTACCATCAAAACTAGAAAAAAAAAACAGTGGAACAGAGTAGGTCACTGAAAAGTTTAACACACTCCAGGCACAGATGCCACTCAAACTGAGAACTCACAGGCTCCTGTTATATTGATCAAGCAACTGAGTTACTGCTCTAAACATTTAGAGTTACTTTCACACCTAAAGTAGTGCTAGTTTTGGAAGAGTTTCAGTGAATTAACGAGAAGTTTTGAGACTGAGTGTGGGTTAGTGTCTTTGCAGATATTCATTCTGTGTTTATGTGTGTTTCCTCTGGGTTCTCTGGGGTTTCCTTAAACATCCCAAAAACATCCAGATCAGTGGACTGGGAACTCTAAATTGCAGTGGCAAACCGTGACTATTAGAGCTGGGACTTCAGCTCAGGCAAAACTTAGCCAATGACACCAAAAAAGAAAAAAAAAAAGGATTTTGCAAGGGATTCACAGCAGAGTGCCAGGTAGCTCCATTGTGTGTCATTCTCATTGTTGATTTTAAAAATAACTAAGGAAATTACATATGCATACTTAAGTATGAGTGAAATATACTTTGGCTAGCGTGCATGGAAGAAGAGTCTGGAGACAGAAATCTTAGTTTCTCGGTTGTTAGCCTGTGCTACTTGCTTGACCGCTGGCTTGACCACTTTATTAGCATTCACTAACACGACTGGTGAACACTACACCGGCTGGAAGGTGACTTCACTGCTGTGCTGACGGCGCCAACTCGTGGTTAAGCTTGCGTTGGCCTTCGCGAAGGCCTCGGGCGATAAATTTTTGGTCCCTCCCACTATAAATCAAAATCTGATTGGTTAATTCATCTGTTACTTCCAACATAAACATACACTGCCATGGCCTTCTGTCCTGGCAATGAAGTTCTAACTAATGAGTGAGCAGCTCTAAACTCTTCTCAGTCTCAAGACAACAAACAAAAAAATCTCATTGGATAACTCGATTTTAATGTTTTCTGGACAGTAACCCTTTCATTTCTGAAGCAAATTTGATAGAAAATGAGGCCAAATTAGAATTAGAAGAGAATAATTATCATGAAATTATGAAAGAATGAAAGAAAGTAAAGATAACATTTGAAATACTGATATGTTTTGGCCTTCTCTGAAAGCCTAGAAGGTCCTGACGGTTCCCCTGTGATATAGAAACACTAAAAGGAGTTCATTAATGTAAAGTGTACAATGTGATTTGAATTACAACCTGTACTATTGTCAGAGCTGTTGGTACAGAAAATTAATTAACACCTTCTGATCAATCAGATTCAAGAATTGGACTCTGTAATGAGTAGTGCAGTGGGTCATATTCCTGCATCCCAACTTCAGGGTCTCATATGTGTGTGAATGTGTGTTTATGGTGCCCAACGATGGACTGGTGTCCCATCTTGGGTGTATTCCTGCCTTGTGACCAGTGTTCCCAGAACAGACTCCAGATCTAACACAAGCCTGACCAAGATAAAAATGCTTCCTGGAAATGAATGAATGAATGAATATTTTGATTCAACACTATTCTGACAGATAATCTGTTAAAGATGGACAATATAGAAAAAAGTGCCAGTGTGTGCTAACAAGAATGGCATTCAGCAGATGTTCCAAGCATATGTCCACCTGACAAAGATCAAACCCACACCGCTGCTTTCAAACAGTGAGAGGAAATGGGTTTGTTCTCCTGATTCAAAAACACAGGAGGGCGGTGCCTCTGAGAACACTCTGGAGTTTCTATTAATTCCATCTGTGCTTGTGTGTGTATTGGATGGAAACTATTATGGAGCCCCCCAAACTTGTTAGGCCCTAAGAGGTGTGTGTGTGTTTGTGGTTTGCACACAGGCTGACTCATAGAAGTACAGCCCATTAGTAGACGCCCCCAGCCCAAAACAGAACAGTGTCTTTCCCACTTCTCTGACTCCCTCACTCCACTCCATCTCACCGTTTCACTGGAACTTCATCTCACAGTAGGTACCGGTTTCTCTCCTGTCACTGCATTCACACACTCCAGCTGCATATTTCTGCATTCGCTTCACTAGCTAACACATACCATGCATGCTATCACGTTTCGAATGACTTCCTTTGTGCATGTTTACTCGATCCAAATCTCTACTCTTGTATATTGAGAAATGAGACTTTAATATCCTCATGTGAACTGTGGCAGCTAGCACAGCCTGATCTGCTAGATTCCAAACACAGAGTGTATGACTTACAAATGGGATACAAACCCATATGCTGAGCAGTGTTGTATGTGTGCCATTGTTTTATTCACTAGTGTCATATTTTCCAAGCTGCATTGTAGAACTGAACTAAACTGAATGCCAGCGTTAGGGTGAACACTGAGTTCATTTAACTCTGGAATAGCTGTACATTTCTCTCTAGCAATCTAATTTTGAATTTTATCATGCATTATTTAATGTCATTTCATCACTTGACCAAGGTGCTGGGTTTGTTCTGTTATATATGACATGAATTATGTAGTAAATATTATATTATTCTTGAGACACTGTTTTCAAGTGTGTGTCATGTAATCACTACAGTATTATTGTTTAATATGATACAAAGTTTCTTTAATGTGATCCATTGTGATTCAGTATTGTGGAAACATTTCATTCCTCTACAGTAAGTGCTTTATCCTGGTCAGGGTTGTGGTGCATCTGGAACCTGTCCCAGGAAAGTTGGGTGTAAGGTGGGAATACACCCTGGATGGACTGCCAGTGTATCACAGGGCATCATGCTATTATGCAAGCAGTGCAGATTAGTAAACTGAACTTTGAAGAGTGGAAGGCCACACCTCATTGTGACTGACTGGTGCAGAAGCCACACCTCCTTCACTGGAACTGACAGCCTTAGAGTTTATGATTTCTTCACTGGGACTGAAGGTCACACCGCCTTCATTAGGTTAGTGGGACAAAAAGCCACACCTCCTTCACTGGGACTGACAGATTCAGAGGCCACACCTCCTTCACTGGGACTGACAGATTCAGAGGCCACACCTCCTTCACTGGGACTGACAGCTTTACAATTCATACCTTCTTTACTGGGACTGAAGGTCACACTGCCTTCACTAGATTAGTGGGACAAAGAAGCCACACCTTGTTCAATGTGACTGACAGACACAGAGGCCACACCTCCTTCACTGTGACTGACAGATACAGAGGCCACACTTCCTTCACTGGAAATGACAGCCTTAGAGTTTATGACTTCTTCACTGGGACTGAAGGTCGCACCGCCTTCATTAGGTTAGCGGGACAAAAAGCCACACCTCCTTCATTGTGAATGACAGACACAGAGGCCACACCTCCTTCACTGGGACTGACAGATCCAGAGGCCACACCTCTTTCACTGACAGCCTTACAATTCATACCTTCTTCACTGGGACTGAAGGTCACACTGCCTTCACTAGTTTCGTGGGACAAAGAAGCCACACCTTGTTCAATGTGACTGACAGACACAGAGGCCACACCTCCTTCACTGGAACTGACAGCCTTAGAGTTTATGACTTCTTCACTGGGACTGAAGGTCACACCGCCTTCATTAGGTTAGTGGGACAAAACGCCACACCTCCTTCATTGTGACTGACAGAGACAGAGGCCACAGCTCCTTCACTGGGACTGACAGATACAGAGGCCACACCTTCACTGTGACTGACAGATACAGAGGCCTCACTGGAAATGACAGCCTTAGAGTTTATGACTTTTTCACTGGGACTGAAGGTTGCATCACCTTCATTAGGTTAGTGGGGCAAAAAGCCACACCTCCTTCACTGTGACTGACAGATATAGGGATCACACCTCCTTTACTGTGACTTACAGACACTGAGGCCACACCTCCTTCACTGTGACTGAAAGCCTTAGAATTCATGCCTTCTTCACTGGTATTGAAGGTCACACTGCCTTAACTAGGTTAGATGGACAAAGAAACCACACCTCCACTCCTGTGACTGACAGATACAGAGGCCACACCTCTTTCACTGGGACTGACAGCTTAAGAGTCCATGCCTTCTTCACTGGGACTGAAGTCCACACCTTCACTTGGTTCAATGGACAAAGAAGCCAGACCTCCACTACTGTGACTGACAGATACAGAGGCCACACCTCCTTTTCTGGGACTTACAGATACAGAGGCCACACCTCTTTCACTGTGACTGATAGAAACAAAGGCCACACCTCTATCACTGGGACTGACAGACACTGAGGCCATGCCTCTTTTACTGGGACTGAGAAGCAAGGCAATTGTTTGATGACATCAACTATATTTCTGGATGTTTCCAGTGGTAGCAGTGATCATCAGAACCGAGATTAGGCTAGCTCCTAACGTGTTTCCTCATCATTATAAAGTGCACTATGTACTGTAAAATGTAATGCACAATATGGCCAATAGGAAGCTATGTAAGAGTCACCCAGTGGTCCAACTCGGTAGCTAGCGCCCCTGAAGTTTAGCTAATCTGGATTGTCTAGGCTCTGGTTTCCCCCACAGTCCAAAGACATGCAGGTTAGGTTAATTGGTGGCTCTAAATTGACCGTAGGTGTGGGTGTGAATGGTTTTTTGTCTCTATGTGTCAGTCCTGCAATGATCTGGTGACTTGTCCAGGATGCACCCTACCTCTCACCCATAGTCAGCTGGGATAGGCTCCAGCTTGCCCACAACCCTGCACAGGATAAGTGGTTATGGATAAATGGATGGATTGTCTATAGTTTATTTATATTACAGTGCACAAATATCCATCTTGTTTAGGGTCTTTGCTGAAGCAATGATCACATTAATTATGGATAGCTGCCAACAATGCTAACAAGAAACCATTAGCAGGATAATCAACCACAGAGATCCTGTCTGCTGGTTTTCCATTAGCTCGCAAGGCCAAGGGTCATGAATTCACAGGCCAAATCTGACCTAGATAAAGTCGGGATGAAGCAAAGGTACCCTCTACCAGAAGCTGATGCATATCTGAGAAGAAGAAGCCTTTATTTTGTACACTCAAGCAACATCTTTTCACATCCTCCATCCTTTTCCCTTCAGTGAAATAGCTTTTGATTAATTTGGTCTGGCCACTGCTTTAGATGATAAAGCATCTCCTGTATCACCACAGCAAGGGGTCAAAAATGATAAATGTTATGGATTTTATGATGTGAGCTGGGGTTGGACTGTCATGAGACAGGTTAGTTTTATCCTACTGATGCTGTGTTGTTGTAGTAATAATCCTACTCAGTACGAGAGGAACCACAGGTTCAGACATTTGGTGTCTGATTTGGTGTATGCATTTGGTATGGAAGAGTGGCACAGTGGTGTAGTGGTTAGCACTGTCACCTCATAGCAAGAAAGTTCTGGGTTCAAGCCCAGTGGCCAACAGGGGCCTTTCTGTGTGGAGTTTGCATGGTTTCCCTGTGCATGTGTGGGTTTCCTCTGGGTGCTCCGGTTTCCCCCACAGTCCAAAGACATGCAGGTTAGGCTCCAGCTTGCCCGTGACCCAGCACAGGATAAGCAGTTACAGATAATGCATGGATTTGGTATGGAGATAAAGCTAAAGTATGTCTAACATGATCTTTTGTAACATTAGTTCAAAAGTAATGAGAACTGCCACATGCATGGCTATATAGTAAATCTGAGTATACATCAGTGTAAAAATCAAATATGCCTGGGTTTTTCCCTCATTACTCCTTTACCAACAAGTTGATTGACTCGATATTGAAGATGGAATGCTATGTTGAGCATTACTCAGTTTTATTCGTACTTCAAACAGTGGTCTGCATCTGTACAGCCTTTAATACAATGTTAAAAGAAATGCATAGTCAATTTCATGAATGTGTAATTTCTACTTTCTCATGTGACTTTGGTAAATCATTGCAAGCACAGTTTCACTAACTCTTTTCAGAGGGAAGTAATTAATGCACGCTCAAAAAGTTGCTCAACGTCACCAGATGATATCACCGACTGACTTGCATATTCACTGATTGTTTTTTGACCAGAATAAAGAAAATATTATAACGTATTTCTTATAGATGAAGCAGTGGTAGTGATTCAGGAAATAGACATAAAGGAAACAGTTACAGATGGAATGACTTGCTTTTATTACTTGTATATATCGCCAAGAAGAACATAGAAGTGTATGTGTGAGACAAACATGACTGACCAATGGTTGGTCAATAGCGATCAATGATTGTTCATCGAGAACAATGGTGATCGATGATTGATTGGTTGTTGAGAACAATGGTGATTAGTGTTCGGGTGTTGGGAAACAATGGTGACCAATGATTCGTTTTTAGGGATAATGGTGATCACTGATTTGTCTTTGGGAACAATAGCGATTAATGATTACCTGTTGGGAAAAATAGTGGTCAGTGATCGGTCATTGAGAACAATGGTGACTAGTGCTTGGGTGTTGGGAAGTAATCGTGATCAGTGATTGGTTGTTGGGAACAATGTTGACCAGTGTTTGGTTATTGGGGATAATGGTGATCAGTGATTAGTTTTGGGGAACAACAGTGGTCAGTGATTGGTCATTGGGAATAATTGTAATCAGTGATTGGTCATTGGGAACAATAGTGATCAGTGATTGGTCATTGGGAATAATATTGATTAGTGATTGGTCCTTGTGAACAATGTTGGCCAGTGTTTGGTTGTTGGGGATAATGGTGATCACTGGTTGGTCATTGATAACAATATCGATCAGGGATTGGTCTTTGGGAACAATAGTGATCAGTTATTGGTCATTGGGAATAATACTGATTAGTGATTGGTTGTTTGGAACAATTTTGACCAGTGTTTGATTGTTGGGGATAATGGTGATCATTGATTGGTCACTGATAACAATAGTGATCAGGGATTGGTCATTGAGAACAACAGTGATCAGGGATTGGTCTTTGGGAATAATATTGATTAGTGATTGGTTGTTGGGAACAGTGGTGTCCAGCATTTGGTTGTTGGGTATAATGGTGATCACTGATTGGTCTTTGGGAATTATGATGATTAGTGATTGGTCATTCGGAACAACAGTAATCAGGGATTGGTCTTTGGGAACAATATTGATTAGTGATTGTTCCTTGTGAACAATAGTGATCAGTGATTGGTTATTAGGAGTATAGGCTAACACAAACAGAATTCAGTCAGGTTTTACACACAGGTGGTCACCAGATCTAGTTCGCAACATTATACAATCCTTCAGCTTGTACCTGCCATCTCACTTAATTTAACATTTTACATCCTGTACATGGTTTTCATAATTTGTTTCAGCCCTGCCCCCTCAATTCTGTGGAGCCATCCACACCATGCCCCTCAAAATGTTATTTACAATTGTGAACTTATTTTTGCTAGGTTTATAATGCATACAAATCTTATTACTGCAGTTATGTTAGCTGTTTCTGGAAAATCACTCCATACAGATGTGCTGCATCCAATCAGTAAATCTTTACAGCTCTTTGCACTCTTTAGTCTATAATAATATCATATCTTAGTTCTAAAATTCCCAACGACTAGAAAACGATAACTTTTGTTAGGATCTGCACGTCAGGTGGATTTATAGCAGTATAAGCATCACAGTATTAAAAGTAAATATTTGCCAGAGTTGTTAACCAAACTCACATGCAGTCTTACGTAACACTGGGCCTTGCCCATAGCGTCGTTCCTTTTCCATATGGTCAGGGTGAGGGTTATTGTTAGTTAAACCTTTGTAAGGTTTGGTTCTAATAATATTTCAATGCTGATGTCATTTATAGCATTTTTTTTTTCAGTTATTACCGCTTGATGATAATGAGGAAGTCGAATACCTTCCCTAAATTGGACAATCTTGATGACTGTGGACAGTTACATGTGCTGTCTGTGCTGCTGTAATGGCTCTGCTTTTGGCAGGTAGGATGAGGGAAGTGTGTATATGTGGGCCTTCTCTTCTCTTCTCTTCTCTTCTTTTTTAGGAGTCTTTGGAAATACATTCTCTACAAACACATGACTCACACACACACAAACTTCGGGTACTAGTCTGAGTTACACTGCCTCCTTCCAAACCACTGAATTATTAAAAAGCTGCTGACTCCTACAGCTCTAGAGATCCGGAGACCTTCACAAACAGCCGTCCTTCACACACACACACACGAACTTTTAGCTCGCTGAGAGAAGTAATCATGTATATCTCATACATGTCTCATTGGAGATACATGGTATGTGTGCACACGTGTGCTTATCTGTGTGTGTGTGAGTATACCAACAACAAACAACACATGCTGCAAGAATCACGAAGCCCGTCACCTGAACTCTCAGTTACATAACGTCTCTCCTGCAGGCCATGCTGCTGTGTGAGCTTACAACTGAAACCCTTCACCTGTGGGAGAACTGCTTTATGTTCTGTGTCTTAGAAACATTAAACAGAAACTATTCGGTCTACTTTAAGACAAATAATCCTGTTTACGACCCTGCTTTGTTTACATTTTTGTCCTTGGGGAATTTTTCGAGTTAATCCAGGTTTTGGCAGGTCATGGTTGTCAGTGACATGTTTATTGTGTTATTCCTTCAGGTTCTGCCTAATTCAGATATTTATCATAACATATACAGTACATTCAAACTCAGTGCAGAGAACCAGCATTCTTTTGCTATGTTGGGTTTGACAGCCAGCCAAACAAAGCATAATTTTCATAATTTTTCAATCAAATCTTTATCTACTGCATCTGTAGCACGTTTGTGAACCAAGAGCAATTCTTTCTGTTTGTACAGTAGAAATAAGGGCAGATGTGGCTTTACTGGGGTCCATAACGGAGGCTGGAATACCAGTGGGTAAAAGCTCACAAGGGTAGTAATCCATGATCATAAGTCAACACATAAGTAAGTATCAAAAAAGGAAACAAACATCCCCCCCAAAAGCTCTGACAAAAATACACAACAAGCCTTAATGACAAGTAAGCAAAACAGCAAACTAACTAGAAGGGCACATGGTAAAGAGCATACCTCCACCAAGCCACATGATATCAACATCAAAATCAAACCACTTGAACTTAGGATAATATTAAAGCTGTACACCAAATTTCATCCAAATCCGTTCACTACTTTTTGAGTTATGCTGGAAACAGACAGAAACATCCTGGATCCACATACATATTTGGAGTTGCATTAAAATGCAATCAATTGTTCCTTGGCCCATGGCCCACCTTTCCTCAAAATTTCATCAAAATCCATTCACTACTTTTTGAGTTATGTTGGGAAAAGTCAAACAAACAAACAAACAAACAAATAAACTAGAAGGGCACTTGGTAGAATGCATAACTCTGCCGAACCACATATTATCAACATCAAACTCAAATCACTTGAACTTAGGATAATACTAAAGCTGTACACCAAATTTCATCCAAATCCATTCACTGCTTTTTGAGTTACATTGGGAAAAGTAAAAAAAAAAAATCCTGGATCCACATATATATCCAGATTTGCATCAAAATCTAATCAATTGTTCCTTGACCCATGGCTCACCTTTCCTCAAAATTTCATCAAAATCAGTTCACTCTATTTTGAGTTATGTTGGGAAAAGACAAACAAACAGACAAACAAATGGAGGCAAAAATATAACCTCCTCCAACAAAGCTGGCAGAGGTAATGAAGGGTTTTACACAGAACAGGTGAATACATTAAAGTTCTATCTGAAATTTTGT
>JAOBAM010000002.1:10894321-10932547 GCA_025212355.1 Notarius kessleri | reverse complement strand
TTAACCATTTTAATAATTACATGATAACGTTGAAGAAATTTGCAGAAAACCACCAGGTCGTTTTCTCATAAACAAACAATTCGCTTCAAATGGCTTGATTTCAACTGAATTTATCTGTAATTTTCGGTATTGCGCAAGGTAAAAAAAAAAAAAACTTCGCAAAATGTGACAGAAATTTGATAAAAGTTTAATATAAAATAGGAGAATTACACTGATCTTGTTCCTGAATTGACCCGTGATATGCACTTTTTAATGTTCATTAGGGTCTTCTCATAGCGACCTACTTGCTGTCCCATGAAACAGACTTTCCAGTAGGGGGGCAGGTTCTTCAGTGCTATTGTTCCCAAACTCTGGAGTTCTCTTCCTTTGGCTGACTGCTCTTCTTTTTCTACTTTCAGATCTCAGTTGAAGACTTATTTCTTCCATGAACATTTTTCTTTCTTATTGCTTAGTCGTCCCCCCCCCCTTCTGTAAAGTGACCTTGGGATGGTGAAATGTGCTATAGAATTTTAACTTGTTAGTGTTATTTTTGCACTTGAATTACAAGGCTCTGAAATATTTTCTGTAAATATCTGCTTCAACCAGATCACAACCTTGCTGAGGTGCGTTATGAGATGGTGCAACTTGCTGTAATTTCTCCAAACTAGCTGTTAACGCTTACATTCTGAACACGCATTTATACCACTTGCTTAAAGACGAGGCTATGTAGCTTAATGGTTTTATTTGACGTAAGCCTAAACTTGTGGAGCCAAAACCAGCCCTCTGTTTCCTGTCTGAATTTTTCCTTAAAGTATGTTGTTGATGATCATATATGGACAGTGAAATAAATCACTTTTATTCGGCCTGTAGTCAGATAAGTGGTTTTAAATATTGGTAAGACAGTGTGCCATTTTTTTTTTAACCACATCACTGTTGAATTATTTATTCTGATTAATCAAGTTTATTTTTATAGCACTTTTAACAATATTGTCGCAAAGCAGCTTTACAGAATTTTAGTGACTTTAAACATGAGCTAATTTTATCCCTAGTTTATCCCCAATGAGCAAGCCTGTGGTGAGGGGGAAAACTCCCTCAGACGACATGAGGAAGAAACCTAGAGAGGAACCAGACTCAAAAGGGAACCCATCCTCATTTGGGTGATAACGTGATTTTTAACAATGTTAACATGATTAGTCATAAGACATTGATTTAAATTTTCTTTTTAAATACCAGCATCTCTGACAGTAGTGCTGGTTGCAAGGTTTTTCTATAGTGTAACAGCATGGTGCAGAAACAAAAAAACATCCAGTGAGTGGTAGTTCTGCAGGTGGAAATGCCTTGTTGATGAGAGGTGAGTGGAGAATGGCCAGATTGGTTTTAATAACTCAAACATCTTGAGCATTTCAGAATGCACAACTACTGTCTTAATAGGGTAATGAGGCCTGAATCAGTCTCAGCTGCTGATTTTTAATACTAGATTTAAAAAAAAAAAAAACGTCCTTTGGGACTTATTTCCATTATGGTAATTGGAACAGGAAATCTTAATTTTGTCAATTATCCAAAAAAAGATGGTGGATCTGATTTATTAAATGTTACAGCCTTAATTGCTGATTTAATTTGAGTCACTAATAAAATCATCTCTAAACTATCAGATGATTATCTCCGATTGATATAAGTGGATTGTTAAAGTTAATTTATGTTGCAAATGTTTATTTAAACCTCTGCTTTCTTTCCGGTGAGAGCAAAGACATGCAAGTAGGGGAAGCCAATATGGCAGAAATATCACACTGTACACACGTCTGTTTTAGTTTCACGGATTTTTTTTTTTTCTTCGTTCAACATCTCCAAAAAAGACGAGTTCGATCAGTTACTTTAAGTAGCAGTGTCGTGATTCGAGCACTAGCACTCGGCGAATACTCCCAAAAGTATACCATGAGGGTAATGTTACTTTATTGATATCATTTGTTACACCAAGATTATGTCCAAACATCAGTCATCAGATCAGCTCTGACTGGGCTCTTATTTGTCATTGTGAAAGATCAAAACTCTAGATGATGAAGTGCTTGAAAAACTATTTCTATTCCAATGTTTAGGTTAGTTTCCATGGCAACAGAATAAATACAGTTTTGACAGCTGAAAAGTCGTGTTACGCAAGGCGCATCAAGAGATAACCAGTGAATGTTGAACAGTTTCACGGTTGTGGAATCCAGGTTTAATGATTCATGTAAAGACAATCCAAACGCACTGGAGTCATTCTGTTGTATCGTCTCTCTTCTCTGGGCGCCACCCTGTGACACCCTTTTTTTTTTTTTTTTAAATCCCCAGCCTTGTAGACCTTTTGTCCTACTCCATGTCTGATCGATACCTTCATGGCTGTAGGGCAGATTGTATTCATCGGTGGTATGTACCTGAATGTTGTTCAAGGTCATGAGCAAGAATGTAGAAAGAAGTGTTTATCAAAGTGTTACCACAACAATGGCGTGTCTTTAGCATGTTCTTCTTTCTGTACATAGGGCGTTGGTTCATAAGGTATAATTGCCTAAAGCCATCATTTCAGGGAGTGGATCTGTGGGGTGACGTTGGAGTCAGCATGGGCGTGCATGAAATCCGATCTGGAGTGTGAATCACTTTTGGTTGTATGTTGTTTTGGTTTGTGTCGTGCCAAGATGTCGATAAAATGTAATATTATCGAAGGGACATTCATAAAATCCCTTGCTTGTAAAGGGACTAACGTAACGGAATAGTGACCTTTCAAATGTTAACCATTAGTGATTAGTTCATTGCTATAAATAAGACATCAGTTTTTAGTGGTTTTTGTTTTGCATTTTTAACTACAGGCACAGACTCTGAACAGATGAGTCCTTGGTTTTAAACCTGAAGTGGAGAATAAACGTGCCTTCTCTTCTGTCCTGTTTTTGTCTTTGGCATTCCATATTTTGATGAGCCTGTGCCCACTGTCCTTTATTATCCTTTATTTATCCTACAAATTGGGACACTCATTTTGAAAATCTCCACAGCAAAGCTAGTAGTCGTCTACATGTCCTTACAGTCTGTAAATATTATAAATTTCCTATTAGCAGCTTAGATTTATTTTTTCAAAGTTTAATATTATCCATTTTTACATATGCTATAGTGGTCTGGGGCAGTGCCTTCTATAGTAAATAAAGTAGAATAGATAAATTATTTGCTAGGGCTCATAAATTTGGGTACTGCTCCAAGAAATACCTCATTATGGATATTTTGAACAATAGAGATCAAAAGTTGTGGCATAGGATTACAACCACTGACACTGCCCTTAGTGAATTATTACTGCCAAAAAGGACTAGACAGCTCAGGGACCGAGCGTACCAGTGCATACTTCCTAGAGTACGAACTAACAGATTTAAATCATTTTTTTTTTTTTTTTTTATAAATGGGTGTCTTTTTAAATAGATATAATGGTTCATATTTTATACGTTATCATTAGTTAGTAGTTTATATATTTTTTGCTTATCTTTTGTAAATTAAGCACGTCTGTTGCCTTTTATTTATTTTGCATTTAAATAAAGACTAAAACAAAAGTAGCCTCAGATTCCTGTTCTTGGCTGACTGAAGTGGAACCTGATGTGGTCTTATGCTGCTGTTGTCCATGCACCTTGAGATTCCACGTGATGTGTGTCCTGAGATGTTATTCAGTTCACAACGGTTTGCAAAGAGTGGTTAATTGCATTTCCAGTCTCCTTCAGGACAGAAGACGCCTTTGATGTTAAATTAGTTGCTCCTAGAGATTGTAATTGCTATAAAAATATCGTGATACGCACAGTATATAGAAGTAATGCATCATGGCATAACTAAATGATCATATCAATATTATGCCGTCCTATATCACCCCCACCCTCTAATTTGAAAAAGTGATCTGAGGTTTGCTGAGAGAATGCTTGCAAGACTTTAAGCCAAAGATCAGCAGGATGTTTCTGTGTTACAGGAGAACTGTTCTGTTCTTGTGTACGTGTTCCAGATGTATTGTCAGGAGCCCATCTGTAGTTGTAATCACGTCTTGGTGTCCGATATTGCTACACGCACATGGATGCAAAATCTCTGGAAAGTAGTTTTAGTATTGGCCCAAGTTTCATCTTTATAATACAAGATCTATTTATGTATAACCTAATGCCTCATCAAAATGTTGCTGTTATAACATCCTGACAAAACCCTAAAACGCACTTTAAGAGGATGTTTGAAATTCTCCAAAAAGGTCTTGTGTTTCTGACTGTCCTTGAAGCAAGAGCTCATTTGACCACGTTCTAGTCCATCTTGGCTTGCGTATATTACATACATAGTCACTGTTTCCTCTCAGACTTTATGACTTTTTCTTCAGTGTTTACTGCAAAGCCAATGTTGGATCACGTTCTTTAACCAGAGGAGCATTGGCGAAAGCAGACTTCAGCCAATACTCACTTGTGGTGCCAAACATTTTATCGAGCCTCTATTACAAGCACACTCTGAGACGAGGTGTGGTGTGAAGGGTCTCAACAACTGGTTGAACTTTGACTTTTGGACTATTTTCGAGTGAAATGAAATGTACATAAATCACGTTTGAGTGAGTGTTCAACACTGCTAACATTTCACCAGGTTTTGTTCACTCCTTGACTTTTTTTTTTTTTTTCTTCCCCCAGTGAAATCCTCTGACCTTCTCAAGTTCAACAGCAGCTCAGAGTGAATGCTAATGCGCTCTTGAAATAGCATCTCTAAATGTCTTTCACTCTTATGTGCAATCTCTGACATGGATGGGCTTGATTTCTGTTATTATAGGAAATGCAGCCTTTGGCTTGCAAAATCTGTTATGTTTAGTCTCTCGGACATTAGCAATCATCAGTCACATTTATTCCGAGTGCCACTTCAAAGGCCAACTCCTTCCTGGTGAACTGAAGTAGTGTTTTGTCTTAAATTATGGGCCTTTAGGCGTTTTCTGGAAGCTTGACCTCTTTCATGGTTTTGACTTGCATTTTGATGACTGGCACACACTTTATTTTTCAGCATTGACTCATTCGATTCCGTGCCATCCCTTCATAACATGCTCTCCTGTAACATTTCGGCTGGAAAGTATTTTGTGCGCGTGCACAAGGCATCTGATTTGATTCAGAAGCATTTGGGTGCATGTTTCCATTTGACTACGTGAAGATGATTACAGAGACACCCTTTAGTACGTCTTAAAAGTATTTGTCCTCCTTGACAGCTTTCACTAAGGCGAGATCAGGAGGGGATGGTGAAACATTGTGGGCATAGTTTGACCATTCTGAACCAGTATTTCTAGTTCCAGGTGTATGTGCTCTTATTGTGTCAGGAGAGATGGAATTTGAAAGATTATTTAGCCAGGCCATTACCTGGAATGTGACCCAAAATAAAAATAGACACTGCACTGGAATCTGCCAGTTGAGTTTGCGGCTACACATCGGCTCCAGTTTTTAATTCCACAGATGTTGGTGTACGTCACGTGTTCAGGCCTTTCAGAACCAGTCTTAGTGTTTGTTTTGATGTGCTACAGTAGGCACAGTCCTTAAACATCTGTTATCTGGTTACATTTTGGCCTCTTTTGAATTGCATAGCTGTACTTGAGTTTCTTTTCTCTCACTGTTGAGTCACTGAAGCAGAACAGCCCCAAACAGCTGGCCTTTGGACAAAGGCAAACGTCTAAACATGGAAAAGGTCTAGACTCCGCTAAACTTTTCATTTATTTGTGTGGTGCAAATACTTTCGCTGTCTGTTAGCACAGCAGTTTCTATTTTCACCTCATTTTACTCTCTGTTCTTTATAGTAAATTGAAAGCTGAAATGTACTGCAACAGAGCTGGGAAAGTCAGTAGGCTGGGCACCTGGGACAAGCAGATTTCGTGGATATTGAAGAAGAAGAAGGCTTTGTTTGTGACGCATGCATTACAGCACAGTGAAATAACTTTCACATATCCCAACTTGTTAGGATCAGAGCACAGGGTCAGCCATGATACAGCACCCTGCAGCAAAAAGGGTTCAAGGGCCCAACAATGGTAGCTTGGCAGTGTTGGGGCTTGAACCTCAGACCTTCTAATCAGTAACCTAGAGCCTTAACCTTTGAGGTGCCACTGCTACTGTTTTCTTATTTGTAGTTAAACAAGTAGGCCCACCAACCAAGCCAAGACACGATTTGGATGATGATGGACTGTATTCCCTACAACCCCTTCCCCTAACCTTCAACATGTAGTACATGAACTCACAGATGCCCACAACTGGTTAACGTCACTGTTCTTGACAGTGGAAAGAGGGTATAACATCCCACCCACCCAGAGTGCATGGCGGGTTTTGCTCCCCTCTCTCATGGAAGGCTGTGGCATCACAAGGATTCAGGATTATGTATGATGCACTACTCGGGACCCTGGTAGATCAAGTGCATGGAAATGGTGTGCACTTACATTTCTGGGTAATCAAAGCATGGAACTAGGCAGCACATTGGTGCTTTGACTTGCCTGGTGGGCTAACTAATATATTTATCACTTGTCCATCCCTGTACATATTTCCTCCAAGATTATGCAAATGGTGTATATATTTATGGCACTTTTAAAAAGCATCAGAGTCCTTCAGATTCATCATCGCTGCAGTGATTGTGGAGTGGTTTGGTTCAATCAGGCTCTTCCTTTTCAGACAGGACTTGAGGGGCGAATCAGGTTCCTGACACATTCATGAGGATGGGAGTTGAATCCTGCCAGAATATTTGGACTAATTGAGATTTTAAGTGGAAGTATGGCTGGCTCGGGCTCATGTGGTTACACGACACAGAGCAACAATGTGGACCAAGCGGAGTCTCTTGGTCACAGTAATTAAAAGGCTCTAACGAGGAGAGAGCTTGTTAAGGTGGCTAATTGTCTAAGAGCACTAATTATAGGGGGAGTCCAAACATGCAAAGAATGCAACAATATTGCAGGCTTGTCTAAGTGCAGCGGGTACAAAAGGTTTTTCGACATTATTTCCTTTCTCCTTCGCATGATATTTTAATATTTGGATGCTTCTTCTTACTACTTAATCCTCTTTGCTCTGTGTGGGGCATAAGGCCAATAACAAGTGCCTCCACTTTTGACTGTCTTTAGCAAGATGTTGTGCCTTGCCCCATGATAGATTTAACTCGGATAGCTCAGAGGTGATGGTTCTTCTCCAAGTGGTCTTGGGTCTTCCAGGCTTCTGCCTTCCAGGGGGTGTCCACATTAGGGTAACTTTGGGGATCCGCTGTTGGTCCATACGTAAGGCATGCCCGAGCCATCTCATGCGTCGGTGTTTGATTTCATCGACCACGCTGCGGCTTCTGGTCTTTTTGTATAGCTTGCTTTTTCTTCACTTGAAATTAACCATAAGGCAGCAAACACTTTCATGGGAAAACAGGACACTTTGTGTGCATAAATTCCTGAAGATTACTTGCTTAATTACTCATTGTATAATAAGCTGCACCATTGTTCAAAAGTAGTTCACATTAGGCTGTTGAATATGAGCTGGTGGTGCTTCAGTGCATTTCTATTTAATTTTACCACTAACATAACTGGACAGTTAATATTGGCTTAAGGATGACGTGCACGTTCAGTCACACTCGATCTGCTCCCATCACCTTTTCATAACTTCTGAAGTTACAGGCAAGTTCACAAAGTGGTTCAGGCTCTTTGCAAGCATGTCTGGATCTGAAAAGAAAAAGAATGATGTCTGACAGATGCTAACATGTTTTCAGAGAAGGATATGGTCTTGGTTAAGTTTAAGGCCTGTCTAAGACGAGACATGACATTGCCGCAGTGATTGAGTTCAGTTAATTGTTTTATCAATAAACAGGTCCATTGACAATATTTGGCAGCAAATTTAGCAAACCGAGTTCAGGCTTAATGAGGCGTAAAATAAAGTGTTGGCAATTGATGAAGCAAACTTGCGCTCTTTAAGTGTACAATTACACATGTGGAGAGTGGGGCAAGGATTTAAGAATAAAAAATATGTTTAACTTGTTCTTTCAGGAAATGTTGGCATCGTGTGGGTGGGTTTGCACTCTGGATATAGTGCATTAATGCCTCCTCAATATACTTCCACTGCACAACTTATTTAAAAAAAAAAAAAGGTGGTGGGGGGGCAGGAAGCAGTGAAACTTTGGGTTCTGGGTTACAAGACAACAGAAATGACCACTGTGGTGATCTTTAAAAGTGACCTCATTGATGACCTCCTCCTCCTCACATCATGCAGTGTGTTTACGCTGTTATCCAACATGGCAGTTCCAACATGGATTCACTGTTCCTTTGTTTGATTGGTCATTTAGTTAATGAGCTCTCATTAGATTTGATCAGGCCTGAGTTTCCCAAAAGTATCGCAGCACAAAGATCATGGTTAAATGGTAGCGCGAGCAGCACAATGAACACGCACTCTCCTCGTTAAGAGGCTTTTGGGAAACTCGCCCCAGATCAGTTATGCTTCTTCATATTCCTCTTCTCAATCTCCAAACTATCATACGCATAACCAGTCAGCAGTAATTAGTACTGCTAGCCTCACCCACCTGTATTAGTTTGATCTGTTGATGCCTATTTTTAGGAAGTACCAAAAACAACACTACTGGACCTGCTGGATAATGTAATGTGTTCCAGAGCTTTGTGACTAAGTAGATATAATGGTCTTACTCAGTCCTCAGTGGATTTGGAGTTAGTCATGGAGCGTGGAATCATTATAAATAATAGAGTGGAAAGTCAGGCAGTTTATTCATTTATGTTGGGCACTTTGTACCTCAAATAAATGTTTAAATCCATTGACTTTGCACTTTTTTTTGCTTGAAACAACACATCTTGCTGGCTGTTCCCTACATTTTTATAACAAGCTATGGTTTTGACTTGGTTGTCCTCTGGATATATTCCTCGTAAAAGACAAATCCTCCTAAAGTGCATGGAAGTTGTTATAGGATTTTTTTGTTGTTGTGAAAGGACGTATATTTAATGTTTCAAAATGGAGCCTAATTGTGACTTTTATATTGGGTGATGTACCAATTAACCTTCAAAAACTTTTCCAAAAGACTTTATTCCTTTCTTTCCATTTGGTACAATGTTGTACAATACCTACTGTGTTGGAGGATGATGCACCAGCTTTAAATGCATCATTTGCTGCGCACACAATTCAGTCAATGCCATCTGGGAAAGCCCCAGGCTTCAACTGATCTCATCGAGAGTTCTACAGAAAAAACCCCTCTCATCTAAGCTGTCTCCAAACTTTTTGTTGGATGTTTCCATGTTTACTACACCTGAATTTATAGAATTGGATCAACCGTATGACTACTGGTCTATAGAGAGTCTTATCTTTTGTTCCTGCTTTTAATTGGTCCAGATTATAACTTTACCTGCATTTAATGATGTCGTGCAGACATTAAATGTAGATGTCAGTAGAAACTGACTGTCTCGTGGTGCCAAAAATGCTTTTGGTAGCATTTGCTGGAGTTTCCTGTTTTCTTGAATTTGGATTCCACTTTTATTAAACTACTTCAAGCTAGTGGCTTCATTTACAACGACTAATCAGCCATCAGAAAATTTCCTGTTGGCACAGGGTGTTGCTCTCTCTCATCAGTGTCTTGTTTTCATTATACTGATCGAGTCTCTATCGAATGGACAGGGCTTCTCAGGCGTTACTGCTATGAGGAAGAGCCTGAAGTCCTGCTCTTTTTCTGTATGTGGTACTTGGTTTGGTTTGATGGTATTCTTGGGATGTGAGGGGGTATAAATCACTGAAGTTTTGCCCAAAAATGACTGGGGGGGGGACTTGTTTTTTGGCCCAAAGATGAAGAAAAAATGCAATGTATTTTGGTTAACTGAAACCTGTTGCAATATACCATGTTTACAAAATCATTTCATTGGTAGTGAACATGAGAAATGGTGGGTTTCCTGCATTTCAGCATGTTCAAACAATGGTGAGGGCTTCAGTGTCGGCAGATTAGAGGGGGGGTCCATCATGCTTTTTCATAAATAAAGGTATTGGGCTGGTAATTGTAATTTGTCTCAAGCTTTTGAAATTGTAAAAAGATGCAACCCAAACTTTTAATGTAGAATTGATTGTAGGCAAGTCATCATCCCGTCCCTTATCCCCTGTTCTATTTGTGAAATGGGAACCAGCACCTCTCGGATTTGAAGAGAATTTTTTTTTTTTTTTGTGAGGTTCTATCATCTCTGCCCCCCTTCCTTAGAATAAAACACTTTTTGAAGGACCATTTGTTCCATGATGTATCCATGACGAGCAATTGGTAATGGCGTAGTCACATGCTCATGCATATGGCAACAAAGGCAGCTGACTTTTGTCATTTTAACAGAACATGTTCATCAAGCAAGAGCAGAGTCATTTGTTTGCTTATACTGTACATTTTAACCCTGTGTGTGTTTTTGGATTTCTGAAGGAGACCAACCCGTCACAGATGAGCAAAAACAAATTGAATATTAGGAGGACACAAAGTAATTTGGAAAATAATTCTTTATTGATGTTATGGTGTTTAAAATGCATAATATTTACGATCAGAGCAAAATGTTTGTTCTGAAGTTCCCATATTTTCCATTCTGTAAACATCTCAACACATCTGACTCCACGTCCAGTGTACACTATAGATATATAAACACGCAGTGAAATACTGACTTTCCAACATTTCTGAGACATAAAGCCAGTCACCAACAGGTAAAATTAGAGAACGCATTTCATTACAGCTATCGTAAGCATCTTGTCTTTGAGATGATAAAATCAAATTGCATGCTGACTGTTCGTTTTTTTTTTTTGGTAAGGTATCAATGTTTTAAGCCGAGTGCTGAACACTGATTTTTGGCTCGTTATACATGGCTGTTTGATGGACAGGTCAACCACTTTTGGGTTTATTCGTATTTCTCTCTCCTCTCTCTGGGGTTTGGAGGATAAAATGCTTATGAATGAATGTTTATTAACAAAGAATTTTGACAAAACATCTGCATCTCAGGATAAACTAAAGTGAAATTGAGTGAATTGAGGAAATGCTTATCATTTAAAAGCATTTCATTATACTGTCAGTCTTGTTCAGTTAAGGAATACAGACAAGGAACTGTAAAGGGACCTTTTTAATAAACAAATGAAAAACATATGCATTTGAATGAATTTGAAGATAAAACTCAACATGCGGCTGTTTATAATTGATTTTCTTGTTGCTTGTTTGATACCTTGATTTAAGGTGTACATTTGACCTTTTTGAATTTTTAGAGATAAATTATGACTTGTTGACACCAGTGGTTGAATAGGTTATCAGCAGTGGTTTGACCTTGTTGGCAAGGTTCCTGAGTGTCAGGCCTGGTATGGATTAGCTGTTAGCTATCCATTAGTTTAGCAGTCAGATGTTGCTAGATTAAAACGTTGATAAGAGCAAATGTTAGCCTTTGCCGTAGTAAAGCATCATTTCTGATGTTTGTAATCAAAGTTGGCACGCCTGTTTAAAACACACTTGTATAATAGGATTAAATGTACTGATGATATATCGTGTCTGACCCTTTTTATAATGCTAACTTGCACAGCCGAAACATTTTGGAAATTGTGTGGTGTGTCCTGTCCCCCTGCACACATGCACAATGTGTATGTCCCTGGTTGAAAGGCTGCTATTTTGCTTTTGCATGGAATGCTTCGGATGGTTTGTGGTGGAAGTGTTGGACGCACACAGTGGAAATGATGGAGGAAGAATAACAAAAAAAATGGCCGCGCACTATAGTTTCTTATGAGAAGCACTCATTCGTAATTGTGCTTTTGTAACAGCAGTCAAATTATTCAACAGAGAACCGAATAATGCAAGTAATGTCGAGAAGTTGAACTGAGGGACTGAACTTTTGAACCATATTCGCATATAAGGTGGTCAGTTTGGCATCGTCACGAACAGTTTGCAGAATATAATGCGTTAAATGAGGTTGAAAAGTACAGATGTTCCTGGTTTTGTGTTCTTTTAAATGACTGACTGATTTAACATTGACAAAATGCACCATGTCGTGCTGATTTATATAGATGCATGGTGAAATACTGAAATTTAACATTCTCCAGATGTGTCAGCATCTGTGGTTTACCTGGAGGGTTTACGATTTATTTATTTTAAAACGACGATGCGGGAGACACCTGAAAAATGCAGTAACGTTTAGTTTTCAGAAATGCACCAAACATGAATAAAATTCACCCGAAAGCTATTTCACTGAAGGTGAAACGATGAGGGGTGAGTGGTATCTAGGTGAACTTTGACCTGTGACAAGCCTAAAAACCTTGTGGTTTGGGATGGGGTTTTTTAATTTTATTTTTTTAAATGGAGAACCTGCGTGTTAAGTAGTGGTCATGCCAGATATTTTTTGCCTTGCTGTTTTCTTACTATTGCTTGGCAGGCAAAAAAAAAAAAAAGAGAGAGAGAGAGAAAGCACTTTCTCATCCACCAACATTAGTGTTTTTGTGGTAAATTTCTGGGGGTTTTTTTTGTCTCACTCTGGCTGCTTGGAGAGTTTTCTTGTCAAATATTTGTACAAGTCTAGTTGACTAAATTTTTATTATTGCCAAATTGAATTTGGTTGACTATATGAGAGCTGTTCCTGTTAAATATCTCTTCCATTTGCCACACCTCCTACAGCAATTCATTTTCCTCAGGTATGTCTCCTCCACACAACATAAACTAGTGATGCAGTTTGTTCTGAAAAGAATATGACTCGGGGCAAACTGGAGATGAGGCATCATTGTGGCTCAATGCAGACCACCCTGACTGATGCTCAGTGAGAGTAACCAGTTGTCTTTTGGTTTGGTGTGGCTTTTTCCAAGTTGGGAGGTTCTGTCGGAGATGAAGGAAGATTAAGAACACTTGTGTGCATCTGCACTTGTGATTTCAGATTCCTTTTCTTGGTTGACGAGTGGAACCAGATGTAGTCTTCGATCACTCATCCACCTCTAGGATTGCTGTATTCTGTGATGTTTTTCTGTTTACCATGTTTCTAACAAGTGGTTATTTGAGTTACTGTAGAATTCCTGTTAGCCTGAATCAGTCACGCTCTGGGGTTGTTTTTTTAAATATTGTGTTTTCGCACCATTCTTTGTAAATTCTAGAGAATGTGTTTACTCAAACCAGCCCATCTGACACCAACAAACCAAGGCACTGAGAACAGATTCCCCCCCCCATTCTGATGTCTGATATGAACAGTAAGTGTGGCTCTGGCATCGCCATTAACTGAAGCGCTTGTCATTGTTCCTCCCTGTCTTATTTTGACTACAGGGCTCCGTAAGGTGGTGCACAGCATCCTGCGGTCTCATGGCTTTCACAGTGAACCTGACTGGCCCGTCTCCCTGGGGCTTCAGAATATCTGGTGGGCGGGACTTCAAGAAGGCTATAACAGTCTCCAAGGTAATGTTCTCACCTAGTTATCCTAAAACAAGCTCATGAAATAAGTCAAACTCTCATGCTCATGTTTCCTGTGTGTCTAGCAGGCAAGCTGTAGAGGAAGCTGCTTGATTACAGAAAAAGGAAAAATGCCTTTCTAATGGTCAAGCTATTGTTTTGTTACAAGATGTATTTTTCCAACAGTCTATTGTAGAGTCTGCTTCTCGGAGGAAAGGCCGTGAGTTGAGTGTTGTCTATAAACAGGCTGCATGACGACGAGTAAGGATATCCTGGTTTTGCCACACGACGGGTCGCTGTACTGTACCGAGGAAACAATGTCTAATGGAAAACTAACACTGGGGTAGAAAGTGGCACAATGAAAGCTGATGCAGCTTGATGGTCATGTTTACCCATGATCCTTTGTGTACTTTAAAAAGGAGGACATGTGCTCTACAGGTCACCTATATTCTTGCTTTTGTAAAGCTTGCTGGAAAATTCAAGCTGAAGATGGATGAAAACACATAGCAAGTCTTTGCAAATTACTAATTAGGAATGTTAAAGTAATTAAATGGTTATGCATCCCAGTGCATTGTCATGCCACTGTTGCATTAATGTGGTTATACTGTCCATGTATTATTATTATTTTTCTTCTGAATGCTAATGCTGCATAATAAGGATGGAAGGATTGATCAGCTACAGATTAGGATCAGATGATTTCGCGCCTTCCATCTGGCTGATGAACAAAGCCAATCTAATGCAAAATATGCAAGCCAGATTTTGCCACATGTGCTTCAGTGAGAACAGCTTTAAACTCTCATTTTCATCAAGGCGGACAAAAAAAAACCCCACTAAGGTGTTTTTGTAAGGTGTTGATCCATCATAAATTGGCAGAATAGCTTCCATGAGCCTTGGCAACGATTTGCAAGTCTCTGGAATTGTATTGGAGGAATAAACACTCTTCTTCTGAAACATATTCCACTTTAAGTAGGTTACACCAGTTTTTGCCTGGATCAGAGACTGGCTCTGGCAATTCTCCATTGCGTAGACGAGTTTAGTGGTGAGTCAGTTGTAGTCATATTTTTGTTATTTGGGATTGTTAGTTTGTATTTGTAAGACAGGATCTTCAAAACAACACTTCAACCAGAGAGCAAAAACACCTTGGGGTGCTGCTGCTTTTCTTATTGTCACAATCCACATTAACTTCAACCGCTTAATTTTGTTTTCCCTCTGTATAACCACCACTAGCATTCTTTGACGCCAGCAGGCCCGTACCAGCATGCTCCTGCAGCCTGGTGTCACGATACAAGCAGTCGTATGTGGGGGGGGGGAGCTGCAGGAGTCCTATAAAATGTCATATTTGACCGTAAATAATCAGAGTTTAACATCTCAGCTGAGCATGTAATGTAGAATTAAACTGCATGGCTGAAGTCTCATCTGTGTGTCTGCACCGTTTCCCAAAGGGGCTGCAGAGTGAAACCAGGATCACTGAAGTGGCAAGGGGTTGGCATGGGTACACATCAGAGTTCCCTCCCATTGTTCCTTCACTCTAATGTGGCATTTCTTTAGCTTGCATGAAGCACATGAGATTTAAAGAAATTGCATCATCTCTCTTCCTTTTTGTGTTACTTGTATAGGGAATGAAAGAGGTGCATCTTTAGTTTGTGTGAAATGAGGCGTGGAATGATGAGACGAAGCACGCTGTATTGTGGGTCTCTGTGGTGACCGTTAATTACCACTTGAGTGCCTACTGACATGGCACCTTTTTACCCCTCTGCTCTCAATACACACGGAGGAAAAACAACTTTGGTTGGCATTTGCAGCATTCTGCCATTTTGTTTCTGGATTTCGTGTGTGTGGGGTTTGTGCTATTGTAATGGGGTTGAAACCCTTACTGACTACTGGAGTCTGACTGGCGCTCGAGTCTCAGCGGAGCAGCTTTTGTTAGGTTTGTTCTCAAGACGTCATTGTCTTGTTTGTTACGCATGGTGTGTGCGCCTGCATCTCGTTACACTGTCGTTTAGCAGCCACTCTGATCTTGTCGGGTTTGAGCTTTTTGAAATCTAATAAGAGCTTGTTTTAGTTTTCTTTGGGACTGCCCTCAGGGTTCAAACACACAACCTATTGTTACACTGTCTACATCAGAGGAGATCATAGCATCACACAGTACACGCAACAGTGATGATCTTTTATACTAGCCTGACACTCATCCCTAACAGGGCACTGTGTAAGAGGTCAGAGTAACAGATTATAGTAGTATGAAGGCTGAACTTGCCGAATCGGCATCGAGAGGACACTGACGAAAGCTAATTCTATTTCACTGCAGAAGCGTGTAAGTTAATTGCAGTTATTTGCAATGTATACCATGGTAAAGTACCTTAATTTACATTAGATTTGCTATCGGTGTTCTTAGGAGAGGGAGGGGCGTGTCTGTCTTTTGAACTACGACTTCAAATTCAACGAAGCTTGAAACGTCATCAAATATACTGGTGGAACAAGAACTTGCTACACACCTAGGAAGGTGGTGTCTGATAGTGTTAACCAAAGGGGAAGCCTGCAACTAAATATGCAAAAATAACGCCTGCGCTTGTGGTTTATTTCAGAGCTCGCCATCCCAAACTTATAGCGAGTCAAAGGCGGTAGCCAAAGCAGTCGGTTTCTTTATTTGCAAGAACGTTCACCCCTACAATGTTGGAGAAAATGTTGGCTTCAGATACATAATGGTTATGCTGGAAGCCAGATACATGATGCTGTGTGAACATTTTAGTGAAACGTGAGAGAATAATTAATGCAGGTCTAATTCTTAGACAAGATGAGGACTGTAAAGAAACAGTTTAAAATTTTGTTCCTTTAGAGTCAAAAATACTATCAATCAGACCATGATCAATTTAACCTCGATAAATATTGTTGGGTTGAACTGTATTGGTGCTGTATCGAGTCCTGAGCTACTGATTTATCCGGTTTTGCCTTGTTTGGTTGTTTGTTTTGCAGTAACGAACCTGACTTTTGTGTGGTTTGTAATGTTTCTCTTCAGGTGAACCCCGGCAGTAAAGCCGAGAAGGCCTCTCTTCAACCTGGCGACATAATCGTGGAAATAAATGGAGAAAATACCGGTGACATGCTGAACGTAGAAGCGCAAAACAAAATCAAGAGCTCCAAAACGCAACTGCAGCTGCTAGTGGAGAGGTAACACACTGCTGTAAGATGTGCACAACCATGAGCTATAAAAACAGCTGGAATTGCTTGAATGCTAATGCATTCATGAGCACTTGAAAATTTGTTTCTAAACCCAATGTGATCATGCTGACAATAAATGTCAGGCGCATGTACTACATTTTCACTCGAGTCTGATACAATCGAACCTGCAGAGATTGGAAGTGTAGATATGGTGCTTAAAATGGGTGTTTTCAAAATGTCTGCTACGCTTGACTGGTTTCCTCGGTGTCTGTTTTTGTCCAGTCTACCTCTAATTTTGCTCTAGAGCTCCTTTATATTTCTCTGTACATTTCCTTTTCCGCTTATTTGCATTAGTTATCTATTTTGTTGCATTATGCAGTAGTACCAAGATGTTGCACAAAATACATGCTCAAATAATCACAAAATACACATTTAAAAATTGCAGCTTCGGTTTAATTTGCAAACAATTCATGTACACAACCTACATCGTTTAGGGAAAAAAAAAATAAAAGGAATGTTCCCACGAAGGTGTGTGTTTTTTAATTAAAAAAAAAAAAAAAAAATGTGGTCATGTTGCCAATAGCAGTCACACCTTAACCAGGTCAAGCCCAAACACTGATCTGAATCAGCATTCCTGAAACAAAGACTCACTGGTCATGTTGGCATTCAGGTGGGAACCTTTTTGTTCAGAGCATTTACAGATGACAATTGTTTGTCAGAGGCTGCCTTTTATTTGTTACCAAGGCTAAAGCAAGGGCTAATTAGCGATGGCCACACACAAAAAAGCTGTTTTAGAATAAGCTTTTTGTTCACAGCACATAGAGTGCATTATTCCATGGGGAAGCCATGGCCTAAAAGTTAGAGAAGCAGCTTTGGGCCCAAAAGGTCACTGATTTCGATTCCCTGAACCAGCAGAAATGGCTGAAGTGCCCTTGAGCAAGGCACCTAACCCCCCCAGTGCTCCCCAGGCTGCTCTGGGTATGTTGTACATCTCTCTGGATAAGTGGGTCTGCTAAATGTCTGTAATTATTCTGCCTTTGTAGCATTCAAACATGTGGCCTTCCGTGTGCATTTTATTAGAACACGAGTTTATCATCTCCATATGAAATGCCACATTCTCTGAGCGCTCTGGTGATTCACTCATAAATGACTGACTGCATCCTGAACAGACCAACTTGGTCAAGAATTTCATCCTTTTGTTTCCCAATTCCCAGATGGTTTTTCTTGTCCTCCTACTTTTTGAATTAAGGCTTCGTCTTCCTATTATTGCTGTACTATGTGCATGTTTTAAATCTTCCTGCCCATAAGATGTCAGCTAGGCATGTGTGATATTGTTTAATTTCTCTGTTGAACAATTTTATCTTCAGGAACCAGTGCCTGAGGAAAAAGACAGGAAAATGAGCGTTTCCACCATTTCAGGTTTTGAAAGAGTAGGAGATGGTTTAATACTATTGTCAGTGAGGAACTGGATATTAATGCACAGTAAATAGTGTGTGTGTGGGGGGTGTTTGAAAAGTACATTTGGTATAATTATTTTACAAATTGTCTAATGCCCACAAGGCTGACATTTTTCTCTCTTTATCTGCTGCTTAGGTTTTTAGGTCGATTCTCTTTCATCCAGCAACCAAAAGTGCCATTTTTGAACAAAATTTTCCATGGCATCCCTAATAAAAATAATCGTGTGATAATTGGTCGTCGTATACTCCAGTGTTAATCTGAGGAATTCTTAGGCAAAATGCATTGTTGGCAGGTCTGGAAATAAAATAACATCGGGGTATGCATATTCAGCACTTTTGTCTGGCAAATTTCCATCATTAACTAGGAGTGTGTGCATATATACAGCTACTATGGTCAGAAGTTTGCATACATGGACATGAATGTCGTCATGGTAATGTTGGGCTTTCAGTGGTGAACGATAGTACAACATGCACCTTTTAATAGAAAGAAACAAGACTTTGGTGTGCAAGTTTTAATTTGTTCTGGGTTATTTAAAATCAAGACAGGATCTGAGAAAGAGGATTATAAATGCACACAACTCAGGAATGTTTGTTGGGGCCATTTCTAAGATCATTGGTTCAAACAATTGTAAGGAAATCAAGATTCTTGGGAAGTGTAGCCACTTTGCTGGAAGAAGACCCAAACTGTCACTCTCGGTTAAGAAGAAATTGGTTTCTGGGTTGTTCTTGACCGTCCAAACCATCGAGGCACAGGTCCGTCATGAACTGGAAGCTGCTGGAACACAGTCTAGTCAAGTGGCTCAGAGGCTGCCATCCAGGAAAGAAGCCCCTGCTCCAAAATTGACATCTTCAAGCTCAGATAAAGGTTGTAGCTGACCACATAGACCAAGAAAAAGCCTTCTGGAGGAACGTTTTCTGGTTGGATGAGACAAAGATTGTTTGGTCACAATGACTAGAGGTATAGAGGAACACTGGACCAGCTGTTAAGCATAGTGGTGCTCTGTTTTGTTGCCAGTGGAAGTAGTGCATTTCACAAAGTGGATGGAATAATGAAGAACCTCAATATTCTGATCAAGGTGAAACTTGCTAAGGGGCATTTAATCAAATATTAACTGTGCTGTATGTACTGTGTAATTTAGAATATGACTGAAATGCTAGATTGCCATACATGTCCCACCTGTATTCAGACATTTGGCGTATGCTTTTTTTTTTTTTCCCTTCTTCTTTCCGAACCCTGTTCTAGATTTGCCTGTTGTACGTTTTGTTTATTTTTGACCCAGTTTAGTCACCTCCCAACACCCTGTTTTTGTAGGCCTCTTCCTTAAGGCATGCCTGTACCACCTTTTAGGAAGGACCTGAATATGCTTTCACAAAGTTATGTGAGGCATCCCTGTGAACCAGTCAGCATTGCAACGTGTTTGAATGAGGACACTAATCACTGCAAATACAGCGTTTTCTGTATAGGGACCCCTGCCCTACTGTTACTCCACCCAGGAACAAGAACAATTGGAGTCCTCCTGGCCTCGAGTCCTTTTTAAACTTTTATAGAGCTCTCCTTTGCTTTGTTTGTTTTCCTTTTTCACATTGAATGTGTACGTTCACTCCATACGCTGCCTTCTTCCTGATATTTTAAAGCCTTATGCCCATGTATACGTTCATTCAGACACATTCCGTATGTATCTGTACAAAAACACACGGCCATTGTGAATACACACCCTTCAGCTTTCAGGTTGGATTTTGTGCAAACACACCCATGTACTCCCTACAAGTGGATTTTTCCATGCTGACCTCATGTCTCTGTCCAGTCCAGAAACAACACCGTATGGACAGTTGCACTCCAGCGCAGAATGTGAGCGTCTCAGTGGCTGACTATATTGCTTTGCCAGTGCTACTTTCTCAGGTGCATAAAAGTATTAAAAGTACCTTCAATCACTAGCTCTTGATTGAAGATGAGAGAGGTGTGATATTCGACAGTCCTCTAGTTTTATGTGTGACCTGATTTTCAAGGTCAGCTTGGCCATTCAATGAACTGTTCAGTGTCCACTTTTATCGTGCCACAAAAACTTGGCAATCTTATCAAAAGTGGCACTAAAAGTTCCTGGCTAAGAGTGTATTCTAAAAACTCTTATTTGTGAGCCTGCTAAGAAACCTTTACGATGGCGTTCTTAGCTATGGGAAAGAGCTTCTTTCTTAACTCGACAGTCGCTCCAACCCATTAGAATCCTCTTCTCATCTGACCCATCTCACGTATGGGTTTTAAGCTTGCATGTGAACACTAGCCTGTTTGTTCCTAAAATGTTTGACTGGCAGGAGAACAAAACGCAGATTTAATATAATCCAGTGCACAGAGAACACAGATCTGCTAGGAAAAATACACACACGCCATTATCCGTAACAGTTTATCCTGTGCAGGGTCGTGGGCAAGCTGGAGCCTATCCCAGCTGACTATGGGCGAGAGGTGGGGTACACCCTGGACAAGTCACCAGATCGTTGCAGGGCTGACACATGGAGACAAACAACCATTCATACCTATGGTCAATTTAGAGACCCCAATTAAACTAACCTGCATGACTTTGGGGGAAACCGGAGCACCCAGATGAAACCCACAGAGAACATGCAAACTCCACACAGAAAGGCCCCCGTCAGCCACTGGGCTTGAACCCAGGACCTTCTTGCTGTGAGGCAACAGTGCTAACCATTACACCGCCGTGCTGCCTAGATTTGTGTTCTCCACGGTGTTTTAGCTACAGTACCTAGTTAGAGATGTTGGGATGGTTTGCTTCTATTGGTGTCAGAATTGGTCAGAGCCTTTGCAGTTAATCATGGTGAGATGACACCAGAGCACCTGAGGTTTTGCTTTCATCTGGTAGTCAGTCACTGTGACTGTCGTGTTCATATGCTCAATAAGGATTCTAATACCCTGGACTTGGAAGCATTTAAGCATACAGTATGTTTAAAGTTTGACACTTTGGCTGTATCACTGATTGCACGCTACCAAAGGAAAGTTTGTCTGTACACCACTGGTGTCATTGTTTGGGTGCATTATGCAATTTGGGATGCAACCTTATTCTCTCAGGAAGTCACTCATGCTGCACAAACCACATTATGAAACGCTCTTCTCCAAGCAGCTTGTAATCATATTTTTCTGCTGGAGATGGTCAAACATTTCTAACTCTTACATCCAGCAGTAATCCAACCAATCCAATCCAACGGTTTATGCATGCTTAAGAGCTGCAGTTAATGCTGCAATACTTCGGGAGTTCCTCTTGCATTAAAAAATGAGTGTCAAATGCTTTCAAAGAATACAGGGACTGTGTTCATGAAAAGGATTTAAGTCTTAAACTCTCACACTGGATGTTTCTCACTTTGTGCGTTTTTAACCTTCGGTCCCGTAAAACATTTTGCCTTGTTCGTGTGGCCTTTGTTTTGTTGAGACATCTGTCCTCAGCTACACAAGGCATTTCCGTCACCTCGCATACTCGCTGTGGAAAGTCGAGGGCCTTCGGCCAAGATCTTTTATGAGAGCAGTCATCAGTCAGGTCACTTTTTCAACAAAACATGATTAATTGAACGACAAAACAATAACACTGTTACACCCAACTGTTACAGTTTCTTGGTGTGGATGATGGATGTCATTGAATACTTGACACTAAATGTGGTCCAATCCCACCTGTTTCAGCAGCTGGACTACATAAGGAGCACCGTCTCTAATGGTGCAGATAAGCAGCGACTGGCCGATCTGTTCCATAAAGTGGAGTATTAATGGAGCCTGTCTGCAGAGGCAGCTGCTTCTGAGCCTGCAGCTTTGATGTTGCAATGCAGAGCATGTGTTTTTATGCTCGCCCTCATTCCTGCTCTATCTTTCACGCTCTGACCTCTTCTCAGATGCTCATGTGTAAGGGGCAGGTATGAAGAATTTTTTTAAATGCCTTTGCAATGCATTTATATGCTTTGGGGCAACAGTATAAGTGTACTTGCGGACTAAAACGTGGTTTTTGTTTCCCAGAGGAATTTTAGTCATCGGTTATATGTGTTCTGATTTGGAGCATCTGATTTTATCTCCAAGCTAGTCCCAGTCTCTGGCTCATGGTTGTCGAGTATGCTTTGTTTGAAATTAATTTATCTTTTGCACTTTGATGGCCATGAGCTTCAGAATCTTGAAGACTGTAGTCAGCACCATTTTTATTTAAAAAAAAAAAAAAAGTTAGTGGCAAATAAACATGGTTAAGTTGGTAGCAATGGCTTCCAGTGAACACAGCCATGATTACTGCTAAAATGTACCAGACTGACTCTCAAGAATAACTGCAACTCTGCTGTCTAATGGCAAAGAACACATCCGCTCATTAGCTCACATCTCTGTTGTCACAGCTGGCTCTCAGTTTCAGATTTTCCCCAGACCTCTCAAAGATTGATGATGTCACATGGCAGAGAGCCATGGTAATCCTCACACCAGTGATCTCAGAGTCAAGTGAAAATGGCGTCTGAAGCTCTGCATTTCTTCATAATGGTCTAATTTGAATATCAGACTGACTCCAGACCAGCCTAATCTGACCTCATCACTGGACTATATGAATGAATGAGTTAGTCTGATTTTACTGTTAGAAATCTCACATTGTAAACAGGTTTTGGAATGTACGCAACGTCAGGAATGTGGCAGACTTCTGCTACAAGGTTCATCTAAATGCCACCAATAGGAGGATCCTATACGATTATGCAAAACATTCAAAACATGCTAACAGAACAAACAAATGTTTGTATGACCCTCAAGCTCGCTTTGAATATTTATTTTGCGTGTTTTTTTTTTTTTTCTCTGTACAGTTACGTTGACTGTATACAGAAGGCATTTTCACTGGCCTGTTGTAAGAGGCTCTTCATATATTCCGACATGGAGAACGTTATTGCACAGTCTCTTGGAAAATTTGAAGATTTTCTTTCATAAGTCAAGTAGAATAAAGTTGAACTGAAAAATGTTCAATTTAAGCCAAAGAAATCTGAAGTCAGTGTGGATTCACTTCACTGGTAATTGTCTGCTGTGACCAAGAATGTTTAAATGCTTGTCTGTGGTTCATGGCTGCATTTGGTTGGTTGGTTGTTTTTTGGCAACGTGATTTGCATCCCTGACCTGACCCTTTCAAACTTTTGAGCATTTTATGTGTGGTGGGGTTTTTTTTTTTTTTTAAATCCCCCCCCCCCAAGCACATGGTGAGCATTAGCTCACGGTCCTTCTCCTAAGTCACAGGGCAGGTTTTAAACCGATGCCTCATTGAAAAACATCTGAATTTATGGCTGTGCTTCCCTGTTGTGCAGGAACAGTGCATTCTTTGGACCTGACTCATAATTACTGGTCATCCATCTGCTGAAGTTCAGAAGTTAAAGGCTAATGAAGATGAGCGCAATAATTATGCAAGTTTATGGACTTCTCATGCCTCTTGGAGGCACGATAACATGCATAGAGTTGGACTAGTCAGTTTTGTTGTATGGCAACCCAACCCCATACCTGCACACCGATCATTTCTTTATAGACTTAAATACTAAAGCCTTTATCTGGTAATGATGCAGCTCACCTTCATCAGCAACGGTTGGTCAATGGGTTTGTGTTGTCTTTCACAGACAGGATCACTCATGATTTTGTTAGCTGTAGATATGCGTTAACGCTGACTCATTAGTTTGCAGATTAGATGGTTGGAATGATTTTAAGCACCAACTGCACACAGGAAATCCTTGCTTATTTATCAAAAAAATCTACAAGACCCCGCAGTGAATTTAATCACAGTTCACTCTTGAACCTAAATGGGATGAGAGAGGTTCTTTAGATACCAGAGAAGAACCATTTTAGGGTTCATGAAGAGCTTTTTAGGCCATGATTTTACTGATTAAATTGTTTCCCACCTCAAAGTTCCATCCATATGATGGTGTGTGTGGGGGTTTTTTTTTTTTCCTCCCCCTTTTCCTTTTTCCCCAGCTCTCTACAGTACCTTTTGAAAACCAAAAACGCCCCAAACCGATTCTTTTAAATCACGTCTTTGCATCACAGTGTTCTGGCTGCATGTTCTAGAAGGTTCTCAATGTCTCAACTTTGACCAATAAGAGTATCAATAGAGACAAACTAGCTTTACATTCTAGAGGTAGGTTCAAATGTACAGGTTTGACTTTTTTTAACCTCATAACATAAATGTAATTAATAACCAATTATATCTAGCTAAACATAAAACAAGGAATATGACTGACGTTATGCAGTATCCACATCTGCAGCTCCACCTCAAGCCACATCAGCCTGAGAAACACTGAAGGTAGAAGTTTGAGTGGAGAGGAGGAGGACTTGTGCTTGAGAAACTGTGGTTGTTTTGACTGTCAGGAGAACTATAAGGTTTGATTAAGGTTCAAGGCTTGCCTTTTTTTTTCAGGCGTGCTGCAGTAAAATGTCTCATTAAAAGTGGCACGATTTGGAGAGAGATCTTCATTCCTCAGCCCCCGTTACACTTTTCTGGCAGCCTGAAGTACTCTTGATGAAATGTATGTCTCAGAAGCTCTTGGAAACACTCGCGCATTGAGTCCAAGATGTTTTTTTTTTTTTTTCCATGATCACCTGGAAAATTGGTTGCAAATGTTTTCTCGAACTACTGTCTTTTAAAGCTTACTGACAGTTACCAAGTCAGCAGACATATTTCTGATTGGATGTTGACATTTACCAGGGTTTTTTTTTTTTTTTTCTTAAATTCCTCTTTCTTGAATAATCTTCAACTAGCTGTTAAATAAGTTTCATGTGCTTTTATGTTGCTGTTTAGCCTTAATGTTTAAGTATTGTGATGTGATGTATTTTTGCCATATCACCTCCATCTACTGTAAACACACTCAGACTCTGAATGGAGATCTGTGGTTCACCAAAATCGCTCCAAAATTGCTGGATGCTGAATTGTGTCCTTGTGCAGCATACGCTCACTGTGGAACCAAAAAAAAAAAAGAGGCTTTTTGTGCTCTAGAAGCCCAGCGATTAATTTTAAGGCAAATAAACCTTTTGCAGACACACATCCTCAGTGTTGTATTGACTGCATAGACGAGCCTGTGTTGTCCGTCTCTTTCAACATGTCTGATTCAATTGACTTATTTTCAGTTTGTTGACCTTTTCCACATGTCATTAAATATGGCTCTATTTGTGGGTCATTTGCAGCCCAAGAGGTCAGAAGGAAAAGTTACCACTCTTGTATTGCTTAAGAAAAACATCCTGGAAAGTCTCTGAAGCCTACTGTGTGGGCTTGTGGTCAGTCAGTAGGTAGTTTTATGAGTAGCTATGGAAAGATTTGTTAGAGGGGACTGAAAATTTGTAACAATGAGGCATTTTTAACAATGTTGGTGTTCTTAAGCGTGCATAACTCAAATTTATTTATTTATTGACTTGTCATTTCTCTCTACAGGCCACCCCCTTCAAGTCCTGGTCAAACCAACGGGATCGGTTCCACAGAGCAACTAGGGAGCCGTTTCCAGGTCAGTGTCCAGGGATCTCCACCGGTTGCCCTTTTGTGATTTGACAATTTCTTTTACAGCCAAAATAAACTCTAAATTTAGAAAACGAGCATATGAAACGTTTTGAAGTCTTGCGTATCCAGGCCGCATTCAGTTTTATTGAAACATCTGTGTCTGATTGCATCCTTGTGTAAAAGCCGTTTAGAAATTGCTGGTTTGGTGATCAAGAGTCTAAAGTGCAGGGTTTAGATGGCTGTTGTGTTATTTGTGGATGAGCATAGACACAAGGCAGAAGAACCGAGGCCTAGGGTTTGTCCTGAAAGCCACACTGACCGTCCACCTTAACGCAAATATTTGCGACGTCGGTGCATCATCGTATTATTTCACTTCATTAATTTAAAGGTCAAGTTTGTACGAGTAAGTAATATATCCTATACATCACTGACCTGTTTTCTGTCTTTTGATTTATTCTTGGATTCATTTACTGATCCTGTGAAAGAGTGGAGATGGATGCATCTTGGGTTTAAAAAATAAATAAATACATTTTGGCTGCCCCCTTGGAGGTTTGTTCCAGGGCATATCTTTATCAACTCCGATTAGATTTTTGCACAGTGCAAGAAAAGGTCTGTTTCCCATTAAGTAAAGAAGACCGACCACTATCTGTTGAGCTGTGACTTGTAGACTGTCAGGATGAGCTCAAATGAAATGTAGTTTGTATGGGATTTAACCTTTTTGTTTGTATGTGTTGTCAAAAACATGTCCAAGGATCTGGAGAATGAAAGAAAGCTGATAATGATGTAACGTCAGCAGGTATTGCTCTTTGTGGTAACAGAATGAAGATAGTGAGCAGTAAGGAAGAAAAGGAAAACGCTAACAATCATTCGCTGAAGGCAAAGTGAATTTTGGTGAATAATAGCCAAGACAAAGTCGAGGTTATTACTCTCTGAGCCTGAGGTGGATAATTGTTTTAGTATAAATACACGGGTGATTTTAATAAAATAAATTCAAACTTCAAAAGCGGCATGCAAATGTCATAAAGGCACGGCTCAGACTTGTCACTTATCTATGCTGAGTCACAAAATACTTTTTTGTTTTGAAATGGATAAAATGAATCACAATTCCACTTTACCTTTTGAATAGTTTTACACCAAACTTCATTACATCTTTTAGTGCTTTTAGGAACGGCGTTTTTCATAATTTGTAATTCTTCCTCACTTGCGGTGACTACACGATTGGCCGCCATTTTGCCGTGTCACTCGAAGTGGTTATCGAGAAATGCTGTGAATTTTTCAACCAATCAGCGTGCAAGATTTCCTGTAATCATCTCTGTATTTGTATTAATAATACATTAGCCCAAATGTTTGCATTTTATGGATGACAACTTGGGTTATGCGTTATGATGTAATAAGTAAATGTTATCAGTGTTCTCCACGGGCGCTTTTAAAGTGGCGCACCGCCACGTTATAATTCTGGCCCCCCCCACCCTTCCTATGGCCAGAAAAAAAGTAACTTCATCAGTATACACCAAATAAATCGTAAAGTATTCGCTTTATCATTTTTGTAACTAACACGCAGAAGACCATTAAGCGAATGCATACGGGGCTACCTGAAGTGGCCACGCGATTGCAATAGAAAAACGTCCGGCCGGCTGCATACAGATTTGTGAGACGGAGCTCTGCAGTCAAAAAAGCCCAAAGTCCGTCAGCTTCAGGGGGATGAAGTCCCCCTGGCCCCCCACCGGGGCTCCGTTCCAGGACCCTATTGGGGGCCTAGGTGGCCCCCAAACCCCCGCCACCACCTTTTATTTTTGAAAAGTGCAGAACCCTGGTTATATTAAAGGCTCTAAAAATCAAGATCTACAGTGAAATCATTTTGTTTTGAATCAAATAATGAGCTATTTTGAGGCTTCTAAACCCATTTGTGATGCAGTTATCCCTTTTGCTTCTGTAGGAAACCCTGCATGTGAGGGACGAGAACCAGAACTACAGAGAGTACTCCATCTCCAGCCCAACATCTTTCTCTCCGGGTCCATACTCTCCAGAGCCACCTGCCAGCCCTGAGCGTAAGGGGGGCAGGATCACACCTACCACAAAGAGGTAGAAATGCAACACATTGCTGCTATTCTCGTACTATTTCCTGTTAATTTACTCCCCTGTCATGTTTAGTTTTTTTTTTTTTTTAGCTTTTCCTCGAGTAAGATTAATATCCCAGGAACCTGGAA
This sequence comes from Notarius kessleri, assembly GCA_025212355.1. NCBI lineage: Eukaryota > Metazoa > Chordata > Actinopteri > Siluriformes > Ariidae > Notarius > Notarius kessleri. Next base: position 10,904,911 of record JAOBAM010000002.1, on the reverse strand, counting down.
CGCAGCCACACGTTGCCTGGTCAAACATGCTGACGATTACATCTATGATTAATGCTTCATAACTGTAATTACCTCAATGAGTTTTGAGCTGTTTGTTTCAATAACAGAACAGGCTTAGTTAGGAAAATATGCTTCTAGTCTCACACAGCCTGTTATCTTGATCAGCGCTCAATTTCCCAAAGTTCATTTTAACCACTGTTAAGAAGAGATGAAGTTAAGAGATTTTAAAATATACTGGACAGGTTTATTCTAGCCATAGTGAAATGGAAATTCTACTGAAAGCAGTAATGCAATTACATGATTAAACCTAGACTGCTAGTTTTCACTTCTGAAGTGCTCTTTGTGTAGCACTTTTCAAACTTTTAGCAGCCAGGGACTCTTTTTCTCAGCTGTAAAATTCATTCCTTGGACATCGGTACAGATTTATTGCAAGAAGATAATCCAGCTATTCAATTATTAAGGGTTGTGGGGGGTTTTTTTTGTTTTTTTTTTAATCAAATGCATACTATTGTGACTTTTTTTAATCATTACTATTCATGAATTTTCCATTGACTGAACACATTAGGTCCGCATCAACATTTTATAGGTCGACTTGTTTGATTTCCAGGTCCCATTCTGACCAAAAACGATAAACTCGGTAATAAATGCAATTATATTGATATTGTTGGGTTGTGGTTTCCACCAGTGCAGCAAAAAAAAAAAATTGTGGACAGCCTGGCTATATTTGAGAGTGTACAAAGTGCTTGCTTCTGATAGCCCCCCAGAAATCACCCCTTAACCCCCATTGTGTAGCCAGCATATGTCACTAAGAGGATGCCATTAGTGAATGAGAATCCAGCAGCGTAAGCAGTCGTGAGAGCATGTTGCTGCACAGTCAGGTTCCCTCAGTGGGTGCCAAATGATGGTGCATGGTTATTACAGTGATTGAGATAAATGAGATTGCATATGGCACCAATCTGCATGTGTTAGGCCTTGGATACTTCATGCTAAAAATAACCCTCCCACTCTACTCGCCATGCCCTAAGTTTTTGAAAAGACCCCCGAACGGTTTTGACTTGGTGACTGTATCCTGACTTTTCATCCAGGAAGAGACCAAAGCACATGTGGGTTTGACAGGAAACCGCTATGCGTTTTGCCCAAGACAAGTTGAGTAGTTCTTTTAATATCTTTGGTCAAAATTGCATCCACGTTGTCCAGCGTTTGATTGATTTGGATATTAATCTGAGGAAGGATGTAATATAGCTATCTATCATGCATGTCCTCTCGTTTCGTTTTTGTTTGCATACGGAAATATCTGCTAGCAGATCTATGAATGAGACGAATGACTGACTAGATGGCCACGTTAATGCAGTTGCAGTTTTGACTGGTTTTAGAAATCATCCCTCATTCAAAATCTGTTCGTTATTTCTTTCATCACTCTCATTATTACTATTTACTCTGACACATTTATAATCCCTCCGTTTGGTCTCACTCAGAAGAGAAGCTCCGGTTTAAGTGTGGTTTCTTTCAAGGTTTCTTTGTCATCTCGCAAATCTCTCTCTCTCTCTCTCTCTCTCTCTCTCTCTCTCTCTCTCCTTTGCTACTGTCTGTCAGTCTGCCTGTCTGCAGCCATGACCTGAAGGTTGGAGAAGCAGCCTTGGGCCCAAAGGGTCACCGGTTCAGTTCCCTGAGACCAGCAGGAAAAATACAAGGGGAGTTGAGTGAATGAACAGCACTTACCCCTCCCTCTGTATCATGGCTGAAGTGTCCTTGAGCAAGGCACCGAACCCTCAACATAACTGCCCACTGGTGTGTGTGTGTGTGTGTGTGTGTGTTTCACTACTTCTGATGGGTTAAATGCAGAGGAGGCATTTCACTATGCTTGAGTGTACATGTGACCAAATAAAGGCTTCTTCTGTTTGTTTGTCACACTCTCCATCTTTCTGTCTGTATTCGTCTGTCTCTTTCTATCTGCTGGTCTCTCACTCTGTCTGTCTGGCGGCGCCTGACAGAATCACACGTTGCTACTTTTGGTATCCTAATTAGTACTGTATCATTTGAGCTTCAGAGGGACTTCCGCATGTTTGTACTTGAGAGTGAGACAAGTTTGATATGATTTACTGAGGGATGAGGGCTAATGTAATAAGATATGGATCATTCAGACATGATTCAGTTCCAGCAGCTGGTACAGCCGGAGCTGGAAAAAAGCTGCAAAGTCTGAGATGTTAATTAACCACCTAGAATATCATCCCAACATGTTTACCTCAACAGTTTCACACTGATTCAAACCTCCAGGTTTCACTGGCTATCCTGTGATGTTATGGATGTGAAGGGTCTCACTATTCAGATGTTGGACCACAAATCCACTCTCTAACTTGAATGAAAAATCATCTTCGAAACGTAGCACTTCTGCCTGACTGACTTGAAGTGATTTATTTTATTTTCCACTCATGTGCTTTTTGTTGTGCTGAAAATCAACCCATATATTTTCTTTATCCAACAACAATCTGTTCATTTCAGTTCCAGTTTTCCTTTAAGAAGAAATGTGTTAAACAGCATGTTTTAATCAGTTGTTGTTTTTCACTTTTAGCTCAGTGTTTCATTCCTGGACTCCTGAAGAGAAAGTCATCAGTAACAGACTGTCCAGACCGCTTTCTCAGGTAGGTCCATTTAATACCACTACATCTCCATACCAGTGCTAGTGTGGACTAAAGCAATACACAGTTTGTCTTAGGCCAGAACAGAAATGGACGACGTGTACAAATGAACCCTTTTGTACTTTTTTTAAAAATCCATTCACTTGCTTTTAGAAAACTAAGCCAGTGAAGTTATGCTTGAACTTTGAGTGATGGTTCAGTGCAGCTGAGATGTAGGTTTGTAAATGGGTTACATTTCACTATGTAGTGAAGGACAAGGTCATGTGTTGATGACAGGGATGGATGAGTCGTAAATCCATTAGCTAGCCCACCAGGTAAGTGAAAGCTCCTAACATGCTGCCAATTCCCTTCCCTTTTTTTGGCCAGGAAATCTAACTAGGCTTAAAAGTATTAGCTAACTGAATGTAATAAAGTATGGAAAGCTTGTTAGCTAGCTTAGCACTTTAATACAGACACCGGAGACAACAGAGTGGTGTTTTAGAAGGAGTAGTACATAGCTTATAGTTACAGCGTCGAGGTGCATCATGTTTAAGCAAACATGCCAAATAAAGACTTGTTTTACAAAAGTTAATAGTAATTGGGGGGGTTTATTCTTTCTTTGGCCCTCGTATGAGGGAAGAAAAAACGGCGTTGACAGTAGCCTGTTGAGCCTAATTGTCTACCGGAAACCGAGAATAAAAAGTTAGTGTGTAATCATCTTGTAGCTCAGGCTACAGATTTGTCCACTCCTGCGTGATCTTGATTGACACTGTATAGTAAATAATTTTGCTCTTATACAGCCTCATGAATAACAGGGCTTTGGAAACCGTAAATGTTGGAAATAACAATACAAGCGTCATCTGCTTATGTACCCCTCTCCGCAGGGTGGTACATCTATAAACTCTGGAAAAGCCATTTTATCAGACTGACAAGCTGGAAATGGTTAATTCAAAAGATCATTGTGAGGAAGAGGGTGATTATGCAGGGGGAAATGATGAATTTAGCCTGCTTAGTGGCTCCTCCAAAATGCATAATTGGCATTTAATATGAACTGTTTAGTTGAGGTAAGGCTAACAAACTCCCTAGTACATGAGGTGCTAGTAAAATTTACAAGGTAGAAGAGTGAAGGATGCATGTTCAGCCAAGGGCAACAGAGAGGGAATGTTTTGCTCCTTAAGTTAAAATGGAGTGAGTTATGTTGTGGGAAAATTCATTTTGAGATATGCAAGCTATGTCGCATCAGCCCGACTCCCACAGAAGTCTGCTCAAGACAGCTGACCGAACAGGAAAAAACAAGCTCAGGCCCTTTGATGGCTGATGGCATTCCAGTCATGTTCTAAATTCTGTGGACGGTGGATAAACATACATTCGGTGACACGGCTTATTAAACCCTGTGACGTCCCAATTCCCCTGGCAAAAACTGTAAGACCCTAATAGTGGTGGCTGGTTTGAGTGGTCATGGGAGGATTCCACATCAGTTCCCTTACACGTGTGTGTTTGCGCACATGCAAACTTTTTTTTTTCTCCCCCAGGATAGAAACATTTAACTAAATGTGATGCTCAGCTTGCAAACTGAGCGACTCCGGTTGAGAAAGGGGTCAAATCTTCTTGGAGGAAGAATGTCGGCCATCCTTCTGTACTACAGTACATGAAGTTCTGCAGATACTGGTTAAGAGCGTCAGTTAATGTTCACATCAAACTGTTGAAAGCATCTCCGTGACGTTGGTTCTGACCTCATTGTTGCTGCCAGACGGGCTGGTTTGAGAACTTCAGAAACTACTGATTTTGCCTTGGATTTTCACACACAGCAGTTTCTAGTGTTTACACAGAATGATGCAAAACACATCCAGGGAGCAGCAATTTTGTATTGAGAAACCGAATGACCAGCCTGGCTCAAGCTTTACAGTAACCATTCTTTACAACCATGGTGCGCAGAAAAGCATCTCAGTGGGTACAAGCTTACAAAAACTGGACCGTTTTGGTGAGATTGTCAAGATTCCTGTTCTTGGTTTGCAGGAGTAAAACCAGACGTGGTCTTCTGCTCTTTTTGCCGATCTGCCTCAAAGTTTGGGAGGTTGTGCATTCTGAGATGCTTTTCTGCTCACTATGGTTGTTTGGGTTACCGTAACCTTTCTGGCAGCTGAAACGGTCTGGCTATTCTCTTCACGTGCCATTTCTGCCCACAGAATTGCAGCTCACTGGATGTATTCGGGTTTTTTTTGTTTTTTTTTGTCAATACATTTAACTTAAGGGGGTGTTACTTACAAGAGACTTGCACTGTAATCCTTTCTCTCTCTTGTGTTGAAAGATCATCTATCCTCTGGATCTGCTTTGTAAAAACCATTCTACTGACAGATCACACTTTCTCCATAGTGCGGCAGGTGGTAATCTTAAGCCTGGCGTACACGGGCGATTTTTCCGTTGCTTGGTCGGGCAACTTTTTGGCCAAAGCGAAAAATTGCTTTGTGTGCGGGTATTTGCGACTTGGTTAGTTGCGGCAGATTGCAAGTATCGAACATGCTTGATATTCTGCGACAAAAAATCGTCAGTCGTTGACTTGTTGCACAGATATCTCCGCGTGTGCGTGTCTTTGCGATAAAGCGATCATCTCCAAAGGCTAAGCCAGTCCCCACCTGCGAAGTAGTCACATGATTTCTATGTGACTTGTATCCCTCCCTAAATCGCCCACTGGTCGCAGATCATGCACACGCGCAGCTACCCGAGAGGGGAAACTTGCATCCAAAAATTGCAATACACTTGCGATAAGTCACCCGTGTGTGCCGGTGCTTTAGGCAGCCTGTTTTCTAGCTACAGCATCAAGCTGCATTACAAGGTGGTGAAAGGATATTGCGTTTAAACATGGCTAAATACAAAACAAATAAAGCTTTCATTTGCTAAAAACGAAGTAATGTTTGCTTTCAGGACAAAAATCTGCTTGTCCTGAGTGCCAAGGCTGCTGAGTTGTCCAGCCTTTACAAATAACATAGATGAAATCATCAGATTTGAAAATTAGAATTAATTCCAGTTTGCTTTGTTCCATTCTAAAGTGTTCCCAGTTACACAAACACTGAAACTAGTGTCGGTGTTCCTCCAAAACATTGCAGCAGTGCTGTAGGAATGTTTTTAAATGCTATGAACTGTAACAGTAATCTCAATGGCTATTAATCCAAACCTGGGTCTTGGAGCAAGTCTGCGCTAACCCCTGCTCTCTGTACAATTACTGCACAATTTTTTCTGTCGGTCCCAACAAAGGTAAGCGCCCTCTTTTAGTATCCCTCCGTCAACAACGTTGCCATCATTCCTTTCTCAATCCCAGTTATGACAGGGGAAAAACAATGTGTCTTTAGATGGAGGCTTTGTAGCTTTGACTTGGGAAAGAGTCCTGCTAAGCACGTCAAATAAAGTGACTGATGCTTCTGTCATGAACATGATGCTGCGTGTTCAGTCTTCATAATTGGAAGGAATGTGAAGAGCTGTACGCCATGCAAGTCAGTCCAAACTCTCATGTACGCAGGGAAAGGCCGAAAGGGGATGACATGCTCGCTCTGTGTGGTGCCTGAGAGGGGACAAACATTTCCCTTGCATACTTCTGAAGATCTGTTCACCCATTCGCCTCATTTTTCATCCTTAATTGGAATCCCATCATTTTCTGTCTTTCCTCCCATCTCTTCAGGGAGTCCTTTGAATGCATACTTTTGCCCCAGTGCTAAACCACCACCCCTTTTTTTTTTTTGGATGGAGTGTATCCATGATTGTGTGAGGGGAGGGGAAAGTTTTGTGTGTGCGCGCATGCGTGTGTGTTGTAAACTGTGTTCTCTGTAGATTTTTGCCTTCGTTTGAAATTGTGCTATAAATCTGTAAAATGTTCTCCCTCATCCGTTTTCTTGATTGTGGTTTGGCTGTACAATTTGGGAGGGAAAGCACCGTGTATTCCTGCAGCTCCGAGACACAGAAATCCAGCCACCCACTTCCCAGAACTCAGGAGGTGTTGTGCAGTTCCTGCTTGATGAAAAAGCGACATGCTGTTTGGCAAGGCCTTCAGTGTGAGATCAGGTCCACCATAGGGTCTCTGTCATCTCCGTATGCATGTGCACGCACACGGTGTATCAGAGCCTGTGTTCCTGTCAGGGTGTTCTTTGTATTCTGTGAGACATTGTGTTCTCATCGGTATCAGGTGATCAGGCACATTTCTAGACTTTTCACTTACTCTTTTATCGGAGACGTTGAGTAAAACAGGGAAATATGCGTTTAAGACACTGACTCCACTGGCCGAGAGAGAGAGAGTCAGGCAGAGAGTGGGATAAAGAGGGAGTATCCATCAGTGCTGCCTCGCAGGGTGTAGTGTGTCCTGAGAAAAGTGGCACGTACAATGGAGGCTCTGATGCAAAGCACTCTGGGTGTGTGGTGTTGGCTTTCCCGTCCATCTGAAGCACAGGCTGCTCCTTGTGTACCACAGCCTGGTGGAGATGTGTGAAGCGGGGGGAGGGTTTATCTCTCTCTCTCGGTGTCTGTCCATCCAATCCCATCTGTCTCTCCATTTCTCTTTTCCATCTTTGTCTGTCCATCCATCCATCCAGTCCTTTCTCTCTCTCACACTTGGTCTGTTTCTCTGTCCCTCTTTTGCTCTTCTGTCTGTCCATCCAAGCCCTTCTGTCTTTCACACTTGGTCTTTCTCTGCATCCCCGGCCCAAATCTCTCGTTTGCTGTCTGTTCATCCAGTCCCTTCTGTCTCTCACACTTGGTCTGTTTCTCTCTCTCTCTGCCCATCCAAGCCCTTCTGTCTTTCACACTTGGTCTGTCTCTGCATCCCCCCCCGCATCTGTCTATCCTCTCCATCTCTCTTCTCTTTCTGCCCATCCAGTCCCTTCCGTCTCTCACACTTGGTCTCTCTCGGTCTGTCCGTCCATCGAAGCCCTTCTGTCTCACACTTGGTCTGTCTCTGCATTCCTCTGTTTCTCTGTCCCTTTCTCCATCTCTCTTTTTCGTCTCTCTTTCTCTCCCTCCCCCCTCCTCAGTTAAATTTAATCCTTCTTACCAATGACCCAGAAGCCTCAGGGACACAGAGGTGGCCTTTGTACCATCCCGCTTGTCCCAACAGGCACAATTGCTCGCTTTTCTCTCTGGTTCTCCCTAATCATCTTTGTCTTTCTGTTTGCTTTCATTACGTTCCTCACCCTCCGTCTCACTGTCTGACTGAAGCAGACCTTGTTTTAGTGCTCTGTTGACTTCTTCTGAATCGTTCCTGCTGTTGGGTTAAACATGCAACCCCCCCCTTAATTTTAGGCATAGCATTGTGGTTTGTGGACACTTGATTGCTGCTGCGTCACTTGCAGCTCGTTTGAAAAGCTATGATAATGATCAGTGATTAGCTTCGTCATGCAGCAATTCAGAAGTGACGCTGTGTTTCTGGTTTAAAATGAGGATTGCAGTGCTCACTTTCAGCTGCCTGTTATCACACTGACAGCACTGTGGGGTTACAGGATAATCGTTTTGTTTTGTGTAAGGAAACTATTACACTCTTCCTGTTGCAGCTTTTTAAAAAATCATTTACCAGGACTGTGCTTAGAAAGTTTGAATTTATTCCCACAAAAAGTTCAGCAAGTTCTAATATTTCTGTCATTGTCAAAGCAAGTTTGCAAATCCTTTTATGTGTCTCAGACACTTTTTTTTTTTTTCTCCTTTAAAGAATACCTTGTGTAGGGTTTTTTTTTTTTTTTTAAATGGATATTTCTCCCTTTATCTTGCTCTTTTTACTCTTCAGAAAAAGTGGTAAACTGAGCAAATATAACAGTACAGTAAGATGCTGTTGAGGGAGAGAAGGCAGTTTTCAATCAGCTTGATCAACAGCTTATGCTGTACAAGATCTCTCACTCTCACGCACAGAAATACCTAGAGGTTTTATTGTAATCCTTGTCTTCATGTCATGTTTGGAAGTAATTTTACTTGTGGCTTCCCTTGATTTGAACCTCTACTCAATGATGGGGCTTCTTTTTTTTTTTTTCCTTTCCCCCCCTTTCCTACTCATCATGAGGGTTGAGTTCACTTCCTCTTCTCTCATCTTCCCAGTGGAACAAGCAACCTGCTATGCTCGAACCCCAGACTGAAGTCCAATTTTAGTCCATTAGGGAAACATCCCAGCATGCAGCAGAGCAGGAGGAAGAGCATGTCTGTTGCGTGCATTAAGAAACTGCCTTTTGTCTCGATCAAGGAGAACATAGTGCCAAACCTAGCATGGCTTTGGCGCCGAGTTCCTGCCTTGAAGATTGCTATTGATGACCCCAGTGCTCAGCTGGGTTTACCCATGGTGACCGTTGTGTGGTTACCAGTGGTTGCTGTAGAGGCAGGGCAGATTTGGATATGAATAAGCAGCGAAGTGAGGTACTTACTCTGACCGTTGACTCTACACACCCATACACACATGCAATAATCCAGACACATTGATTTAATCTAACTCAGATTTTGTATTCACCCACTCAGACACTCCCTTTTCCTTGTGGAGTTTTTTTTTTTTTCTTTTCAGAGGAAACATGCTCTTCTTGCTATCTCTCAAATGAAGTCGAGTTGTTGGATGAGCTGCATTACCCCAACACGTTTATTTCTGCAGTCGTGTGTGTGTGTGTGTGTGTGTGTGTGTGTGTGTGTGTGTGTGTGTGTGTGTGTGTTCTGGCGCATTGGAAGACTTGTGGATCCTTAACATGCAGGACGATCACTTTGATTCACATTTTGTTTCTTAACAAGAAATGCCTTCATGAGCCACTTCTTAACTAGAAACTAATTCCACATAAACTTGAGCTCAGCAATTAACTCTCGGTCTACCACCAGGGTCTACAAGTCCTTGGACTGATATTCAGTGGCCGAGATTAGCATTTATTTAGTCATCAATTACTGTTCAGAGCCTACCAGACTTTTCCGTCTCTCATTTATATTTCTTTTCTCTTCTAAATGCTGCTTCTTGATTTAGAAAAAGAAGACTGGAGATTAGAATAGCTGAAAAGTACTCTTCCAGAGCATGGCTGAAAACCACTTTGGCACTGTCCCTTGACTCTAACTCAGAGACACACACGCTACTTCTTCCTACTTTGTGTATGGACACACTAGAGGACAACATGTAGTTCTAAGCTCAGGGCCCTCTATTTATCTTGGCCCTCTTTAGCCCGTGTGTGTGTGTGCCAGCATGCATGTTTCAACACAGTTAGACCCTATTAAATCCCCAGTGATAAATCCAGAGGTGTATCTCTTCCTTTTGTCATCTTTCTTCTCTGTTCATCCTCTGTCCTCGCAAAGTTTGACTTGTTATTCTTTCCTCGGAGTTGGAAAATCAAACAGAGCTGGTTGGACAGCATGACTCTCAGATCCCCTCGGAGGCGGCAGAGCTGTAGGACCTGAGGCTGCCAGGGTTTATGGGGGAGGTTTTGGCTGGCTGAGGATATGGCCTGTTTTATGATTTTTGGTGCGGTTTTAATGGAATAGGCCTGAGTGGTAGGTCAACATTCCAAACATTGTCAAGGTAACCAAGAAACTTTTCCCTACTATATTATTTTTTATTTATTTATTTATTTTAGTCCTACAAACTGTTTTAGACCTACCCCACCTGGTTTTGTTTCTATGGCAAGGTTTCACTGCTAGATTTTTTTTTTTTTTTTTTTTTCATTGTCACATGATGAATTTGAGGGAAATGGTGTTTTGCAATCCCATTCCCCACCTCCTGCAGGGAGTCCAGTTAATTCGTGAGCTTTCTACTAAATTCAGTTTTTAAACTAAAAGTAGTTCCTAACTATGGTTTTGGAGTAACTTTCACATATATAATTAGCTGTCTTTCCTGCTATAACACCTGTTTGGCTTAATCAGCTAAATGTTAGGCTTTTCCTGAGTCTATGGCTGCCATCCTTTCTAAAGGCTAGTGAGATCTCATCTCATTATCTCTAGCCGCTTTATCCTGTTCTACAGGGTCGCAGGCAAGCTGGAGCCTATCCCA
>JAOBAM010000002.1:6425456-6436039 GCA_025212355.1 Notarius kessleri | reverse complement strand
CATCCCTAATTACTCTGATGGACAAGACTGCCCATTTAGGAAGAGTTCAGAGGCAGGAATAAAGAGGACTGTTCCAGGACCATTTCAGTTAGGGAGCTTGTGTGGATTGAGGGAGAGAGAGATCCAGAACCCGTTTAACTAGTGAGGTCCAGTGTTACTCCAGAGCACACTGCTCTAGGGTCAGTTCAACAGAAGCAAGACACAGAGCACTGAGTGGATGGATCAGTTATACAGAGAAGACCTGGTGCAGGGTCAGGTCACCAACACATCACACGCAAACCAGATGCCCAGTCTCACTGGATTTGCTTGGCTCAATGTCTGCGAGTGAGCGCAAGCACGCAAGCCTTCAGAGTTGAAACCATCAGTAGTAACAGAACCACATTTTTCCTGGAGCATGCTCATAATGAAAAAGCAAGAACTACTCAGGGTTCCCACTGGCACTCGTCATTGACAAAAGTAATCCATCACTGACAAAGAGAAAATTACTAGCAGTCGTCACAGTGACAAATGAATTATCCATCATCACAAGTCATGTTTTCTAGAAATCCCTCCATAAATCCCTCCGTTTGCTAAAATCCAACCCCAGTGAACAGACGGTGGGAAGCCAGAGTGTAATGAGCATGTGCTTATGACCAATAAAAATAAAAAACTACACAATGACCAAATGGGTGCCAAGCTTTTGACCAATCGCAGTGCATCTTAAATCGGCTTCATGTGGTAGTGTAATTATCTCTGCATGAACCAAAGACAATGGCACGGTCTAAAGCTGAAGGTTTTTTGGGCGGGCTTCTTCAAGCATACCCACAAAAATACTAGGTCTACTAGTAACGACCAAACTGCATGATAAAACAAATGTACGTTATCGTGAGCCTGAAATTACAGCACTCAAGTTTAACAAGTACCATGCAATTATTACTTCTCAGAAGGAACACTCAACACAGAAATGTGTGAGAGAACAACTTTACATGACTACCACTATAATGCAGCTTTCTGCACACAAACAGTTAACGGATTTATTTTTTCTAACATTTGCTCTCCTAAAAATCATTTGGCTATACAATCTAATGTGCTCGCGAGAATGAAAGGGGAAAAAAAAAGTCCTAACTAAAAGTACTATGCTATCGGATAACCATAGGCAACCACGACCTGCAGCTCAGGACCCATCTCTCGGACTGTAGGAAATGATGCGCAAACCATGACACATGGAGAACAGACCATGAAGGAGACAGAAAAAGAAATAAACAAAAGCACTGAGCATGATTGTGGGTGTTTTTGATGAAAAGTAGAATAACTGAGCGAAAGGAGAAACGTGCCTGGGTATGGAAGAAAACAGTGTAAGAAAGTAAAAAACACACACGTATACACTCAGGAATGTTTTGGAAGGGCAAGCAAATTCTTTTTGTGGCCTTCCTGTTCCTCTCTCTAACCGGCCAATCAGGGACAACAAAGGAGAGTAGAAAAAGGAAGTGTGCTTCGGTGTTTCCTATGGGACTTGAATCAACAAACTCAGACTGGTATTTTTTCCCCCCCCTCAGACTATCAGAGACATTTACAGACTGAAAAGGAACGCTTTCCTGGGAAAATAAAAAGTCAAATATGTAGTTGCTTAGACTGCAAGACGGAGTGCCATTACTTCACAACATATCCTGTACAAAATCGAGCAGTTAAATAATACAGAAAAGGCTCCATGCAAGAGCAAAATCGCATATGAAATGCATATAGACACTAGACAGAATTTCCTTTTCTGGGGAGGGGAGAGTCACGATACAAAATACTGGCAATATGAATTTTGCTGCTCCAAAGAATGTTTATAGTCCAACATTGGAAGGTAGTTATGGTAAACCACACCACGGCTTGCTTGACCACGGCCTGAAATGGAGGTTAAAACCAATGCCTGTGTGATTAACTTGATGCAAGGTCACACTCGCATTAAAAATAAAAGACAGACTCCGAAGCACATTATATATCTCACTTAGACACGGGGTAATCGTAACTGATTGTAAATCGATTACATTTAATGTAATCGGAATTTTACTTAGGAAACATGCTGTAATTGTAAGTCATAAATATAAAATTACATGATGGTAAAAATATAAAAAAGTGAACATTGGTACCTTGTGTATACTGAACATCTTTGGTCCATTTACCTGCAAGGTCAGTAGACTTTAAAGGGGAACTGAAGGTCATTTTCAAACTTCTTTATTGGTCCACGGCAGGCGTCGCGATCTTCACAAGACCTCAAACGTGAAATGTCAGCGCCGCCATTTTGAAAACCGTTTACACAGCGGCCAGATCGCCATATCATTCCAATTTAGATTGATTTCGAGATTTGCCAGCTTCATCAGTGATCGAGATCATTCTATACGACTTCGAACCAACGTGGAGTAGAGAAGAGTTGGAAAGACGACAGGATAAGGGCTAGTCCGTCGCGTTGGTATTTACGTCATTACTGTCGCACAATTAAAACATGCCAGATCAGGCGGCTGGTGGGTTTTCAAAAACAATAAAAATACATGCAGGTATTTTTATGATCAATTTCCCACATAATCCTCATTAAGTTTTCGGACAGCACTACAAAATGGCGTCCCCGCTACAGTATATAGTCAGTAGGGAGCGATTTCGGACACACGGAAACCTTCCGGCTTGATCACGTCAGCATTCAAAAGAGGGCGTGCGTGTCTTGACAACGTTGGCAGATGTCGGTCGCTTTGATTTCCGCTGTACGTTTTACTTCCGTCCTACGATGTCTCACACAGGTCTCAACGAATCTCGTTTACGGCCGTTGCTTTGACATATGGACTGATATATTACAGAGCATATTTCAAACACTCATAACTTGCTATAGCAGCGACAAAATAGCTATCAAACATGCATTCCTATATTTAATAAAATGAGAAATAGAATTTTGATTACAAAAAATTTGCCTTCAGTTCTTTAAATATTGGGTCGAGCTAATATGTAACTCTGATTTGCACATGAAAATGGAGAACTTTCAGTGTTTTTCTGCAATACTGTTAAAGAAACATGACAGATAAATACACTATACCATTTTTCTGCAGACTCGGAAATCCTAAATATCTTTTCCCTTGTCTAACATGCCTTCGCTTCATGAAAACCTGATCCGTTCCATTTATATCTGATAAATTAGAGCATCCACATACATAATGGTGGCAGACAGGAGTAAAGTTTGACACGTGAATGATTGGCTCGTGTACAGTATCATCCGTCTCACCTGCCGTATGTTCTGTCCCACGTATTCGATCACCATCTCATCAGCAGCTATCGGCTCCTCTGCAAACAATCCCCAGTCGTGGATGCGACTCCTACTGAAGCGCAGCCTCTTCTTACGGAACTGAATCCAAAAATACAACAAACGTACACTTAAATCTAATAAAAAACAGTAAAGTAACCATGCACAGTATGTGTATCAGCTGTAAAATACATCATCTCAGGAACAGTGGGGTAGGAACACACTCTGGATGGAGGTCAGTTTAGTGTAGTGTGTAAAAAAAAAAAAAAAGCAAATTATTATTGAAGATTTGCGCTCCAGGACTCAGACTTTTGGCTGTAGATTCGTGAGTCGCACCTTCAATTGGTTGAACTTGAGCAGGTCGCTGTCGCAGCTGAAGGAGGAGAGCAGGCGCCGCTGTTCGGCTCGGAAATCTGATCCGGACCGGGACGACGAGGGAAGCTGAGCGTGGATAGAAAACTCAGAAAATGAATCAAAAGTCACAGATTTGAAAATGGAATTTGCTCAAGTTAGTTTCTATCTTATTTACATGCATTACAGAAATTTGTGTAAAATGATTACATTCTGTAGGTATTATTAAAATATATTAATCATAAATAATAGTTTTATGCTTCTCGTCAAAAAAATTAAGAACAGTAAATGCAGGAGATTTTGTCCACACCAGCTTCTTACTTTGATTTATTATAATTTTACTCTCAAATCTGTAACTATTTCGTCTGCATCTGTCTGTCTATGCGTTTAGACAGCCTTCAGTAATTTTACAAACTGCCTTCACTCACAACTCCCACCTGAGTGTCTGCAGTCAGCTCTCCCAAGGCAGCGTGTGCGTGTCGGAGGTAGTGCAGTTTGTCCCTCTTGCTGATGATGTAAAATCCCTCTGTGCGTGCTGACCCAGTCATGTGATAGCGAACGCCATCCAACAATTTTGGTGGCCATTCCAGAGGAACACTGCTCGGTGAGGTGAAGTCAAGGAACACACACTAGGGCTGTCAAATACTTACAAATACAGCTTTTGAATTTTAGTTATCATGGTCTAATTATTCGAGAAGCAGCTTTGGAACTAAAAGGTTGCCAGTTTGATTCCCTGGACCAGCAGGAATGGCTGAAGTGCCCTTGAGCAAGGCACCTCACACCCCAGGCTGCTCTGGGTATGTTGTACATTGCTCTGGATAAGAGCATCTGCTAAATGCCAGTAATGTAAAAAGAAAATGCATTTGAATATTAATGAGCCTTTAAAGATTTTTTTTTTTATCCAAAGCCTAGAAAATCACAAAGAGGTGATATAATTCAGAAGCCATTTTATAAGTAATAGCTACTCAATGTGAATCAGTATATGTGTGCATGTGCATGCGCATGTGCTACGGACTGGTGCTTTTGTTCAGGGTCTATTTCTATCTTTTTCAAAAATTTCTTTCTCCATGTGCACGATTCATGTTAATATCTGCGCCGTCCAACACAAAGTTAAACCGAATCCCAAATGGCTTCCTGCTATTCACTATATATGCTCACTTCATAGGGTATAACATAATGACTGCAGGTATTTATTCCCAATAAATTCAAATACAGAAAAAAATAATTCATAATTTCTACTGAAAATAAACATTTATATACAGTATTTGGGGGCAGCATGGTGGTAGAGTGGTTCGTACTGCCGTCTCATAGCAAGAAGATTCTGGATTCGAACCTCGTGGCCGACTGAGGCCTTTGTGTGTGGAGTTTGAATGTTCTCCTTCCAAATCCCACAAAGAAATGCAGATTAGACCAACTGGCTATTCTAAGTTGCTGGTGAATCTTGCAAAATTAGGTGTGAATGGTTGTTCATCTCTGTGTTAGCTCTGTAATAGGTTGGTGACCTGTCCAGATTGTAGTGTGCCCCTGCACAATGTCACTGGGACCGTTAACAGATAAGCAGCATAGATAACAGATAGACAGATGTAATATTTGTTCATGTAAGAGGCCATGTTACACCAGTGGCAGCCAGTAGAGGGCGATAGCGGAGGACATTGGGAAGCCCAGAATTCTCTGTGCTGACTGCCTGCACCTACCAGGCAGGATACGAAGAGTTGAAAATCCCCTAGTACCTCTAGTACCAGACCTAAAGCCAGCGGTGGATGCAACGCTTCTTTACACCTTTATCGAGGGGTGACCGGTACAGTATGTCAGGGTCAGAGTTACCCAAGGTCAGAGGAAAAGGAACATAAGAATAAAAAAGAATGTGGAAGATTTAATTTGTTCATGACAGGGGAAGAATACAGAGCAAAGCCACAATTGAACTGAATTTCAACCCCTTTGGCACAGATTTTTTATACCAGATGCCCTTCCTGACGCAACCCTCTCCAATCTTGGGACCAGCAGTGGCTTGTGCAACCCCAGTGACTGGGTATTTTTACCTAATCTGCATGTCTTTGGGGGAAACCAGAGCACCCGGAGGAAACCCGCATAGACACAGGGAGAACATGCAAACTCCACACAGAAAGGCCCCTGTCAACCATGGGGTTCAAACCCGGAACCTTCTTGCTGTGAGGTGACAGTGCTAACCACTACACCACCTTGCTTGCCCATGAGTGATTTAAAGCTAGACAGCCTTTCGATTTCATAAAATCGATGAACTTTAGTTTCCTCTGAAATGTGGTCATTGTGATAGATGCTTATTTCTGTAATATCTCACAAAATATCAGGCCATTCTGTGGCTGGGAAGTTATTTAATTTGAGGGGTTTAAAGCAAATAATCTGCATGAAATCGCTCAAGCAGACAGAGGAAGTCCGTGTGTGTGTGTGTGCGCAGGTTTACCTTTGAGCGTGCACTGACAGTTCCATCATTCTGTCGCTAAATGAACAGCTGATCACACCGAGGTGCTCGCTGAGCGCCCATATTTATTAGTTTGGTCCTGCGTTTCCTTTCCTTCGTATAGAACATAACGTCTTTTCTTCTCGCTTTCTTTCTGTTACTGTAGTCGGTCTTTCACGATTCATTCGCACCCACACACGCCCTCCATTTTTCTCTCCGGTTTTAAATTTGTATCCCACAATGCCTTGTGTGAACGGGGAAAGCCCACCATGTGATACATGACGTAGTATCTTGTATTGGTTCATGGTGAAGCAGGAAAAAATAGAGGAGAATTAAAATTGATTTAAATTGGAAGTCTGTGATTCGAATCAGTAGCTTTCGGTCACTAAACAAAAATAACTGGGTGTCGGGAAAATTCTTTTTATGACCTACGCTTGAAAAATCTGAAAGGCAGTACAGCTTTAATATATGTACAGATACATTTACGAAGGAAGTAGAAGACTGTAAGTGAACATAGCGAGTACAATTGAGGTGTTTTGGATTACGCAAATTAGCAAACAGATTTTCACTTTGATTTAGTGTGTTAGTTAGTATTTTGCTAGTTAGCTTTAGAAGCATTTACACTTGGACTGTAACTATTTCTCATCAGGACCACACCCACGAGTGTTCTTGCATGAGCTGAGGATGGAGACGGATATGAGCAAGCAATACAATAAAAAGTAGTTCCGGTTACTTTACAATTTCCTGAAGTTTTGTGGTATTTATACGCCATTCGAGCTACTCAACTCTACTGGTCACTACTGCAAAAGTGGTTCCTTCTCCATATGAAGGACCAGTTCTACGTTTGTTTATTTATGGAGTTCGATAATTCTTCTTAGACTTCCTTCACTTTGAGTTTGCAGTAAGTAAATTTTCTGGTTGGGTTTTTTTTTTTTAAAGGGAAACGTGTACTGTGGATAAAGATTATGTAAAAAAAAAAATAAATGCAAGAATATTGCATTAATCGACCTTGGTACCAAAGCTAAAACAAACGTTCCTGATAGACGACAAAATTGCATATCCAGCATTTCAGACTGGTTTTATGGAAATGCTTCAAAGACTTGTTTATTCTCGAAGGCTCCCAAAGAGTCTGTCAAGCTTATGGGGTGCCAATATTTAAAGTCACATATTACTCTGAGTGTGAAGCTTACTAAAGCTGGTCATGTTTAAGCGTGGGGTCGGTTATCAGTGAGCCGTCGCTGCTTGGCCGCGGTTCCCTCCTGTTCTCATCAGAGATGCTGTCCGTTTCCTCTTCCTCTGGCACCGTGGCCTCACCCTGACACGCTGCACAGGGGCATTTGTGAAATAACCGCCCCTTCTATCTCCCGCCCCGCTACCCCAGGGGAGATCCGTGCTCTATAACTCCTGGAGACACACTCGTCAGTCCACGGCCCGTCTCTGAGCGCTGACAGAGGAGAAACTCATCGACCATGGCAAACACCGGGATGCTGTTGCTTCTCTTGGCTCATTTCATCGCATCTGCTCTGCTTATTGATGTCACAAAGATCAGAGGTACGCTGGCTTGGAACGAAATGGCATTCTTCTTTTCTTTTAATTTTGTAAAGAATTTCAAATTTAATATTGCGATTATTGACTGTTTTGCTGTAATTAAACAGCTCACACTGCTGTTGAATTTCTCCGTAAATCTATTTAGAAGAAAAAAAGCGTCAATGCTTGGAGAAAAAGTTCTGTGGATGGATAAGAGGAACCTGGAACTGTTTCTGAAATTGAAATTCTTTGTTGTAGGGGTTTTTGTAGCTGTTAATCGTTCTCTCAAAGGTTTACTCTTCCAAAAAAAAAAAAAAGTGTTCGAACCCTAACAGCATATTTCTAGGTTTTAAACTAAGAACCCTTAACCTTCTCAATAGCCTTGGGAACCTTCTCTGAAGCTAAAATTCTTTGTAGGATTTTTTTTTTTAAGCCTTTCATGGTTCTCCCAGATTTGGGGGGGGGGAGACTTGAACCTTGACAGCTTCTTTGCCCCTTTCTCTCCCTCTCTTAAGGAACTTTTGAAGGTTCTACATGGGTTCCCTTTTAATTTTCAAGTAGATCCCCTTCAGAAAGCTTGGCATCAACTTTCTAAAAGGGTTCTGATTGAGAACCTTCTCTGAAGCTCGTGTAGATTTTATAGCTTTTGTAGGTTCTCGGAGGTACCAAGGAGAAAAAAGTTGCTTGTCCATAATTTTTCGGTTCTCTCTGACCTTTCAATGGTGTCTTTTTGTGGAGAGTGTTTCAAGTAGAACCCATCAAGAAAGCTAAGAACCTTTTGGGGAGAAAAATAAAAATAAAAATCAGTTTTGGGTTCCAGATTAGTTTTGAAAGACTCAAATTGTCACCATGTAGTACACCTTGTAGGATGTTAGGCTGAGGACCCTCAAGTTTGAGAACCACTAGCTGCCCTTCACTTTGTACACTTATTCAAAAGAAAGTAAGTTTTGGAAGAGTCGAAGGTTCTTGGCTTTCTGAAGGGATGATGCTAAATCATTATCATTGTTTTTCCATTTGTGCACTCATTCACTGATTTTGTTTATTCCCTTTAAACAGTTTACCCCAAACACGGCAGTGTGTATGGCGTGTTCCACGCATCGCTGTCCAGTGGTTACGCCTTCAAGGCATCTGAAGCGAGAGACGTGTGCGAGCAGCTTGGTGTCGCCATCGCAGACAAGGCGCAGGTGGAAAAAGCTCGTGCACATGGCTTCGAGACGTGCAAGTATGACCTCTGATGAATTCAATACAGTTTGCATGAATAATTTACTGTAACGTGACCCTCTCACGCACGTCTCGGTCTCTCCCTGCAGGTTCGGCTGGATCGATGAACAGGTCGCCATTATTCCCAGAATCCAAGCCAAAGAGTCCTGTGGTCAAGGCAGGGTTGGAATCATTACCTGGCGTGCTTCTCTCACCACTCCATTTGATGTCTTCTGTTTTAATTTAACAGGTAGCACATGACGCACACTAGTTCTCAATGGAGATTGCAAAAGTATTGGTACCCCATGCCTGTGAACCCTCTAAATTCGTTCTTGGGGAAGCGTCTTGGTCGCTTCTCGGATTTTTTATATATTATAAATACACACGATAATTAACGACATGAGGTTTGAAATCATGTGTAGTAACTTTCCTAATTGTATCAAGTTTAATCATATGAAAATGATGGAAAAAAAACCCCATATATTTTGGAATGACAAATTAACATAAGGGGTTTTGGGTTCGAAGCGGAAGGTTTGTGGACAAATAGCTCAAAAGTCTCCAATAAATCAACATAAGAATCCAACTAGAAACACATTAGATATGTAATTATCATCATATAAGCATTTTTTCTTTTTTTTAATATATAAAGTTTTGTGCAACTTTTTAATTTTTTTTTTCCTACCAGCTTTTGCTGTCTTGCTTTATCAATCCTTTCTCCCTCGGCATCATGTTAAATAAAACAAGCCATGGTGTCCTCACAGGAAATGGGAAACTTTTTAAACGTCAATTCAGCCAAAACTAATTTCCTCCCGGAACGTCACAGGAAATCAGTGGGCTGCGCTGGCATCTACCCAAACATTACCAAACATGTCCTGTGCATAAGTGACGGAATGATTTCATTACAGATTACGAAGCTCGCCTGAACACGGTGCAGGAGAATCCGAGCACCACCATCACACCTACAACTCGCACATCTGGAGCGGATCTGAAACGAGCCAAAACGACTCGTTCGGCATCATGGGATGATCTGCAGTCCACTTCCTCCAGTCTTCCTGAGTCTGCGGACAAATTGGCTATGAACAACCTGTCTGAATTGCAGCTTTTTAGCAACGTGAGCAATGCCACCGCAGGTGCTTTGCTTATTAATTTACTTACTTACATACATGACCTGCTCTTATTAATTTGGTCTATAAACATCTGTAAGTGCAACATCTCTGAATCTCTGGTGTCCTAGTGGGCCTGATCGTGTTGGTCATGACCGTCTTTGCTTTCCTGCTGCTCGCTGTAGCTGCTGTCTGTTACTTCAAAAAGTAAGTCATGATCTCAACACTCCTTCAAAGAAAACCAATAAATCTGTTTTAGAAATAAATATCAGGACTGACCCAGACTGCTCATTATGAAAATGTATCGATGCTGAAGCTTTACAAATGGTTGTTAGTGCAGAGTTCTAGATCATCCTGTGCTATAAAATGTGATTTTATAGATTTCATTTAAATCTGATCAAATTATCCAGTTCTGATTGAGTGTCGGGGTGTTTTTTTTTTTTTTTGGTAAATCAATCACTGTAGGAACAAAAGTCCGCAGAAAGGGAGCATAGAGACTGGAAAGGAGTCTCAGACTGAGCTGAAAAACCAACACAAAATGACGTCTTGTACAAATGACGTCAGCGTGACCATCAAGCCGGAGAATGAGAAAGAAGTGCCATCGTAACTCTCCGAACTCGACATGTGCTGGAATGGCGTCATGCTAATGTATTTATTTATTTGTTTAACTGAACAAATGCTTTTTTTTTTTCTTCATATTCTCTTCTGCTTTAAT
>JAOBAM010000002.1:6351525-6361664 GCA_025212355.1 Notarius kessleri | reverse complement strand
CAGATGGGTTAAATGCAGAGGATGAATTTCACTGTGCTTGAAGTGTGCATGTGACGAATAAAGGTTTCTTCTTTAATCCAGCAGTTGATGCTAGTTATGCTAGTAACATTTGTTTACTTGCTAGCTAGATTAGCGTTTAGCTCCAGTGTACAAGTCAAGAAACAAACTTTGGACATTGAACATGCCGTAAAAGTGTGTAGCTTTGTTTTTCAGATGAACTGCAGCTTTAAACTACAGAAAACGTCCATGAAAGGTGTTAGCTAAAGTTGTTTTTAGAAGGAGCTAGCATGGTTTGTAATGGGTAAATATAGTTTGCATGCATGCCGATAATCTGCATTTCTGTCTCCTTTATAGAACACACAGGGACTGGAGAAAAGTGGAGAGTGGATTTAATGTCTGTTTTTTTAAGCACTTTTGAAGCAGCTAGTTTCTGGTTAGTTTGGTGAGCACTTGGCGTAGACCCAAGTCTCTGTCAGTGAAAAAGAAACTATGAGTGATGCTAATAAGAATGACTGTTTGAATAACAAAGTGAAAGGTAAAGCCAGAACGAGACAAAGACCGCAAGATGGAGACTGATTAATATTTGAAGTAATATACAGAAGACAGATGAATAAGAGGAGAAAAAAATGAGGTGAAAATAGTGCTGAGAATAAAGTTACACAAACTCTCTCTCTCTCTCTCTCTCTCCCCATCTGTGTGTGAAAGAGTGAGCCAGGGAGCGCCATGAGATACGGCGGTATTGTTTTGGTGACAGAGATCAGTGGCTGGCTGAATGTGCTTTATTTGCTGCACTCCCAGGCTAATAAAATGCGAGAGCTCCCGCTGCCCGTGGTGCCGTGCTGGGCACAGCAGGGGGCACGGCTTTTTTGTGCTCCCCTGCCCAAATTATGGAGCCGTCAATACCCACCCCGGAGTCCGCCAATAGAGCCGCGCTTCGTAACTGATGGGAGACCAACTTCAAGGCTAACCCTGAAAAAAAGTGAGGGAAAAAGTGGGGGTGAAAGAAGAGAAAAGAGAGAAACATAACCTGTTTTTCACCAAATAAGGCCTAGACCGGCCGTACGCCTGGTCCTGGTGAAGACGCTTGTTAGTGAGGTGGCGTGATGTTTTTCGTCAAGCTGTTTATCTCTCGGTCTCATTCATTTGCTAACTACTTTAGATGTTCAGCCATTTTGTCAGTGAAACCCTTATCGAGAGTGTCTGTTTCACCTGACGTACACAAGAGCAACTGATAGTGACAGACGATTATTCATTTTCTACTTGTGACACATATGCGCAATTTAGGTGTGCTGAGTTGTATGCAAATGCTGTGAAGAAAATGAAACAATTCCTTAGATCAAGAGGTCCGACGTTTCTTCAGTTCCCCACTTACAACCTTCTGCGATTAGTTTCCATTTACTGTTTGACGCACAAAAATGATCGAACAACATATAAGCTTGGTTTCATCGTCTCCTGTCAGAATGTTTAGCACTCTTGTGCATGCTAATGTGCATTTTACACATCACGCTGTCCTCAGCAGCCATCTTGGAAAAGCTCTGGTCTACACGAACAAGGAGAAGCAAATACACCATTTTAAAGTGGAAAACTGCATGGGCTTGGACTCACAGAATACAAAAAGCAAAAACAACAACATAAGGATATGATCGGCTTGGTCTTTTTTGTTAACGTGTTAAGCACAAAGATGATTGACTGTTTTACCGAGGGGTAGAACTTACATAATACATCAGTAGTAAGACATGTCTCTATTCATCTCACCTCTGACAGCGTTCAATCAGAATAAATTAGTTTTAATTTCACCCTGTATTCATGTAAAGTAATGGTCAGTTTGTAATTGCTTAATTTTTTCAAGAAAAATTGTTTTTACGCCTTGTGATATTTTACAAATGAGAATCCCGGAGGATCCTTCAATACAGCTCTGTAAACAGCATCACAGAGAATGATTAAACATCAACTTTCAGATCAGTGGTTTAAAATGACGAGAGAGCAAAAGATGAAACGGTTCTGCTTTGCCATGGAAAACACAAGGAAAAAAAAACATAATATAAAGAAAAAACTTTTATGCCTTTTTCTTTTTTGAGTTTGAACTTTGTGGCTTTTTTCGGATGTTCTAAGGGTTTCAGAACACACTCTTGCTCACGCCTTCAAAGGGTGCGTAGCGTCTCTCAGAAGTGCCACCTAGCAGCGTGTGCATGCGCGGCAGCCCCACGCTGCGTGACGATTCTGATATGCTAATAGATCAGCGGGACATTACAGCCCGATACACACACAGCCGCTTTAATACTCTCTCTCTCTCTCTCTCTCTCAAAGCAGTTCAATGCAACATAGCTTGACTGGAATAACTATATGAAGTATAATATTGCCAAAGTATGGAAAGAGGAAGCTTTAAAGTTTAAATCTGTAGCTGAGCATGTGCTACAAATGTAATATCAGTGGTAAAGTAACCTGAAGTATGCCTTGTATAATAGTTACAGTGCCCTTCATGATTATTGGCACACCTTGTAAAGATTAGTAAAAAATAAATAAATAAATAAAAATCCACCTTTAGGTGAAGTCGCTTCATCTCACACTGAAAAAAAATTAGGAAAATCCAACATTTCATTGAAATAATTGAATTCAGAGCAAAACAAAACCCTCATCAAGAAATAAACATTTTCAACAAAAACACATGTGCCAATATTATTGGAACCCCTGCATTTAAGACTTCTATATTAATTTGTTTAATACATTTTTTAAATTGAACTTTTTTGAGTTGATTGGAGTGTGTAGGAATTTTCAAAACCAAATGAAGAACAAGTGTGTTGACTTTCATAAGTCAGGGAATGGTTATTAAAAAAAAAAAGGTACTCGACTGAAAATGTCCATTTCTACTGTTAGGGCAATAATAAAAATGTGGACACCAACTGGAACTGTTACAAACTCGCCTGGAAGAGGATGCAAGTTTATTTTGCCCCCATGTAAAGTGAGGAAGAGGGTAAGAGAGGCAAAAAAAAAAATCTCCAAGGATCATTGTTAGTGAATTACAAGAAAAAGTAAAATCTTGGGGTGTCCAAGTCTCCAAAACCTCCATCCAACTCCACCTCCATGCCAACAGATTATTTAGAAGGTTTGCCAGAAAAAAAAAAGCCTTTTCTGTCAGTTTACCACAAACGTAAGCACCTGAAGTTTGCGAAACGCTACTACGACTTTGACTGGAACCACGTCCTATGGTCTGATGGAACAAAAATGGAGCTTTCTGGCAATAAACACTCATGGTGGGTTTGGTGGAAAAAGAAGGATGGCGATAATGAAACAAAACACGATCCCAACTGTAAAATATGATGGGGGTTCTGTGATGTTCTGGCGCTGTTTTTCCTCCAAACATCCTGGAAACCTTGTTAGGGTCCATGGCCTCATGGACTCCATGAAACATCAAAATCAGAATCTGGCTGCCTCGACCAGGAAACTAAAACTGGGTTGTTATTGGATCTTCCAGCAGGACAATGATCTGATGTCGAAATCAACACAAAAATGGTTCACTGAGCACAGAATCAAGTTTCATGGCCCCTGACCTGAACCCCAGTGTAAACCTGTGGGCTGAGCTGAAGAGGAGAGAGCACAAGAGAGGGCTGAGGACCCTGGATGATCTGGAGATATTGTGTAAAGAGGAATGGGCTCAGATGCCCTGCTCTGTATCTCCAACCTTATAAAATGTCACAAGAGACTCAGTGCTGTTTTACTGGCAAAGGGAGGTTGTACAAAAGTATGAAATGCAGGCATGCCAATAATATTGTTGCATGTGTTTTTGTTGAGGGATTTGTTTTGCTATGAATAAATTTGTTTCAATTAAAGGTTGGATTTTTCTCATTTTTTCAGTGCAAGATGAAGCGACTTCACCAAAAGGTGGCTTTTGTTCTAACCCTTTTTATCATTACAAGGAGGCATAATAATCATATAGGGCCCTGTAGCTCCAGTGCTAAAGTCAAGAAGCAAACTTTAGAGGCCAAACATATCGTATCGTGGCTGATTTTCTCCATTTGTTATCAGGTAAAACCATTTTTCTGAAGAGTCATTCAATTTGCCATGATTGTGTGCATGAGAGAGAAAGAAAGAGAAAGTGTGTGTTTAAGTTTAATAGTACGAGTGTGAGAGGGCCTCTTGTCTCGTCATGGCAGCGTTAGCGTTCAGTCCCTCAGAGCTCTCTTTCTCTCCATGTCCGGGACTCACGCTGAGCAGGAACTTGAGCTGATTGGGTTTCATTCACTAGTCTACCCATAACCCCCCTACACACACACTCTGTCTCACACACACACACACACACGCACTCACAGGCCTCATCTCCAGCTGGGTGAGAGCGATTGTTGAAGCGCTGAAGGGTCACATGTGGGTCGATCACTGCGGCGCGGCTAAGCTAACTCCGACTCCCCCATTTCTTTCTCCTGCAGGTTGCTATGGCCTGGTATTCGCTCTGGAATGACACACTGCTAGAAGTCTTCTTTTGTGTCCGCCGCCGTTATTGGAAGTGTGAGCTTGATGGCACGTATACACACACACACACGCGCACACACACACTTTCCCCCCTACAGACACACACTTTTATCAGAGACTCAGTGGACCGAGAGCATTGTAATATATGCTAATGCTTAACTCACCCTCTTGGAGTTATTCTGATGTTATGACTCCATTGGGCATGTGCAAATAAAAATGATTGCATCGTACAAGAATACTTATTTCTGACTGGTTGTCCGATGCAGTCAAAAATCGAATTAAAAGCTCAGCCAAGATGTTTTTGGTGTCCAAAGTTGTTCGTAGTTTGTTTAGTACTGGATCTATATGGCTAATGTAGCGCAGTGAGAACATTTACAGATGAACACATAATCTCCTGTTTAATCCAATACCATGATCCAATTATAAATAATAGAGTAATAGAATTTTAGCAACTGTATTCTGATACCAAAGTTGATCTTCTGCACATGCTTAACAAGTCTCCATGTGGAACGATTCGATGTTGTTGAAAGACGCATTCATTTGAATTCACCTCGTCATGTGGATGTGGATGCGGACGATGACAAGAATGTTCTGCGCCGGCTTCTATTCATCTCTGCCTTATGCAAACTTTAACTTCATTTTTGTTGGGTGGAGTCGCCTTTCAAAAGCAACCCATCCCCCGAGGAGATTCCTACCCTAAAAACAAACAGAGTGTATTTATTCCCTTTCGGAGAAGGATAGAAGAGTGTTTACTGGCCTTAGAGCGACAGAAAAGACATCAGAGAGTCTCAGGAGAGTTCAAATCCAAACAGCTGCTCGTTGAAAAGAGTCAGGCAACACATGCACACACACACACAAAAAAAAAGAAAAGAAAAAAAAGCTGGCCCCAAAAGCCATGGCTCATAAACAGGAGACACAACGGGGCAAATAGCGACAATAAAAACTCTATTGACAACAAATAATAAAGACATAAAAGAGTCAGATAAAGCCGATGGTGGTGCGGCCAGAGCTTCCTTCCTGCTTCTTTTGAAGGGCGTGTGTGTTTGTACCTGATATGTGTTTGTCCATATATCTTTGTTAACTCTGTATTATTACCGCCGTCCCAATAAGTCAGACATGTGTCACCATAAACGATGCCCCCTCTTCAAGCATCATCAAAGCAAGTCCCAGCATCTGTGCCCTCGTGTGTGTCCGCAGCGGCAAACATTGACCTCAAGGTTCAAAAACATATGACTGAAAGCCTTGCTGAAATTAAGGACACATGTTCGTCCTAGGAATAATTTGTTCTCAAGGAGAGAAAAAACCCCAACATTGTTTCCAGCAAGGCTATAATGTAGTGAGAAGACAGCCGAGACCAGAGAGCTCTTCTCTACGCTATTTTGCACTGTGATGCAAAAACACATAGTTGCGGTTAAAATGGACTTCCAGCAAGGTTCTGATTAAACTGATAATTTCATGATTGATTATGTGCATTCCGGAGGGAGACGACATGAAGCATTATATTGCTTAAAGGGTGGAGTCAGAGATTTTACTTTTTTGCAACTTGATTGTTTCGCCAAGAAACTATTTTTAAAAAAAGGTATGTCAATACCGTAACTTCCATTACAGTGTGAATCCATAGTGTGCTTCAAAAAGAGACTCAAAGATCTTTCATTACATTCATTTTTTACATTGAATATTAAGCATCAATATGACATCATGTTATTGGTTAATGTGTTGTGCATTCTGAGATGCTTTTCTGCTCACCACGGTTGTAAAGAGGGGTTATTTGAGTTACCGTAGCTTTCTGGTCAGCTAGAAGTCAAGTCAGATCAGTTTATTTGTATAGCGCTTTTAACAACAGACATTGTCACAAAGCAGCTTTACAGAAAAATAAAGACTTTAAACATATAAACTAGTTTTATCCCTAATAAATGTATTTATCCCTATTGAGCAAGCCTAAGGTGATGGTAGCAAGGGAAAACTCCTGAGACTACATTAGGAAGAAACCTTCAGAGGAACCAGACTCAAAAGGGAACCCATCCTCATCTGGGTTATAACAGATAGTGTGATTATAAATAACTTGCTTCTATAACTGTGTCTTTATGTGGTCAAAAAGTGCAATTCTATCACTAGGAAATTCATTATAGTTTTAACATGAAGTCTATTTTGTTGAAGTTACATCAACTGTTCATTGATGGAGACTTGAGCATAAAACGGTTCATGACAATTGCAGTCCAAAAGTTATCATGGCAATTGTAGTCATAAACCATTGTAGCAAAACTCTAAGTGTCCAGATCTTCTAAGTGCGTCTTTTGACTGTCCATATGGGGCTGTCCTCCACAGGAGCGATGTGATGAGACTCCAGCCAGAAGTAGGGCATGAGGATGGATCAGGCAATTTTGCATCCATAAAATATAGATTAATGAATTTATTCTGGAAAAATACTCAAAGCAGCTCATTATTTGTAAAATGCAGTTTTGGAAATTAAAAAAAAAAAAAAACGGCCCAAACCATTCAATAAAGATACACTAATTTGAAAGCAAGAAAGACTCCAAGTTAAACGTTAAATTCTTTTTTCAGACATCGATATTTACGCCATCCTATGGGACAGCCACGAACGTCCGCATAAACAGCACAATGAGGACACCGGAGGTCATCTGGCAGCTGCTAAATAAATTTAAGGTATGCCTTTAATAACTTGCAGTGTACTTTCCAGTAGAGTGTACCTTATGAAAGATCTAGAAACGTGTACTGCTTATTTTATCAATTATCAAATAAGAATTAATTTATACGAGATGAAATAATGCAGACACTCAGTCCTGCTTTTGTTTATTGCAGATAGAAAATGATCCCAGTGAATTTGCCTTGTATTGCATTCATCAAAGTGGAGGTATGTGGCATTAAAATGTCTTTGGAGTAGATTCGAAAGCTCTTCCTGATGCACCATGCACTTGTTCACCTAAGACACGTCTCTACATCCAGATTAAACATGTCTTGCCTGATATGCATACAATGAAAATTCACATTATTTATTTTGTAGCTGCTTTTATTCTAAGAAATTAGTTGAGGATTATGGGTCTTGCCCTGGTGTAGTCCTAAGATTCAAATCATTGGTCTCTGTTTTATGAATCCTTCCAGTGCATCAGTATTTTTGGGGCATCTGCATTTGTATTCGTTTAACAGACAAGCAGTTCATATTCTGTGCACTTTCTCATGGGCAGAACTGAGGTTTAATGGTAAAGGGAGCACGTTTTTATTTGTTTATTCAGACAAGCTCAAGGCTACACTTTGTTTTAGTGGTAGTGCTCCCTGAGGATTTTCGGCGATGTTCAGTTTCTGTTCAATGGCTTTACATTTCCCTTTGTAAATAGCTAATGTTTTCCGAAACTAACTTTCGAGTGGATAGTTATAGAGCCCCTGAGGTGATGTGGTGGTTGTTTTTAACAAGGTGTGGGCATGACTTATTATAATGAGGCCACGAATTATGCTACTTGTGGCCACGAGTTAAATTCTCATGGCCACAAACTAATATATTAAGGTATAAGATAGATAAATCAATGTAATTAAGCAATTGTGGCCACAGGAACCTAAGCATGATGATCACTTGATCATTCGCTTTCAGTAATTCCCTCATCCTGGCCAGGGTCATGGCGGATCCCGAATCCTATTCCAGGAACACGAGGCAGTAGACGGGAATGTACCTTTTATGGGATGCCAGTCCATCACAGAACCTAAATTTGGAGATTATTAAAGTGAAATATTTATTATTGTAAGCTTGGTATCTCATGATCATCTCCTTTGTCCAGCACTGTTGCCAAGTCAGGGTCCATGTGGACCCTATTGATCCACATATCATATTAATTGGAGCATAGTTTTACGCTGGATGCCCTTCCTGCCATGACCCTCCCATTTCTGGGCTTGGGAAACAACCATTCACACACACATTCACACCTATGGGCAATTTAGAGTAGCCACTTAACCTAACTGCATGTCTTTGGACCGTGGGGGAAACCGGAGCATTTGGAAGAAACCCATGCAGACATGGAGAGAACATGCAAACTCAACACAGAAAGGCCTCTGTCAACCACTGGGCTCAAACCCAGAACCTTCTTGCTGTGAGGCAAAAGTGCTAACCACGACACTACCATGTCACCCCTTGGTATCTCATAACCACAACACTGTAATTCTTGGCCATGAGATATTTAATGTCATCTTTTAGCCTCAATATAATATATTAATTTGTAGCTGTGCCTTTATTAAGAAATAACCACCATGTTATCTCCATATGCCTGAATGTCATTGCTTCTTCTTTATCTTGCAAACCAGTTCCACTTATCAGTTACCAGAGGTTCCTCACAGTTCTGCTCATATTGGTTTGGAGGAACTTAGTAATGGTTAGCTGATACTTAAAGCCCTTATCTTATAACCACACACTTCCTTGTGCTTCCTGAGTTATTATTGAATATGTGAATATCTGATAAGAAGAACAGCTGTGTACATAGTTTTCTGGCAAACTAAGGGACATCAAATGAGCTACACATCCACTTTTGTGTGGTTCTGTCATAAATAAATAATTGTCTTGGCAAGTTAATGATATGTGATGACTCATATTGATGGATATTTATTATTGGAGCAGGATTGACCCAGTATCTGGGATAAGTAGGCTAAACAGAAGCATACCAAAATCAACACTATGTAACACAACATTCTTTCTGCAGATAAGTCAGTTAGGACCAACTTCAAGGCAATATACCAATCAAACACAGTTTCTTGACAGCCTGTATATCATCTATGTGAGGCCATTATATCTCTATGGACCATGTATAAGACATGAATAAAAGACTGCTTGCAAATTTTCCTCCAAAAAAAGGTATTTATCTGAAAAGAAAGAATGGAAAAGCTGTTCAATGTTACCTTGTGTTACATGTCGCTTCGTTCTTTGTTTAACATTTTATTTATTGCTAAATTGAAAAAGACTAAATTGGCTTGACGTACTCTGGGGACGTAAAGGAGGCAAGCACAAAACAGAACTCGACAAACTGAATGTAAATGTTTTAATTTCAAAGAAAGGAAAAAGCTGGGCAGCTCAGACCTTCCACTTTGGGAGCGTTTTCTTCAAGGGCCATCTGAGGACATCATGAAAATCTTCCTCATGGACACTGATGAACAGGAAGTTAGCATGGACGTAAGTGGATTTCTCCAGTGTCCACTATTTGCAAGCCATGCACCCAACTATTAAACTCAAATTAACCCTTATCACTGCTTTTTTTAGGTAGCACAGTATGTGAATTTAGAGCTGCCCGTTCTCCAGCGAGTTCTCCGGAAGCTACACGAGGAAGAGGCCAAAGAGGTACAGCGTGTCGTTAACAAGTAAGTCACACCTGAATAGATGTTTTGAACGTGGCTTTGAGGTTACGCATGAAATGTATGTATGCAGCTCAGAAATGATTAAGGGGTGAATTAAAACCGTAATGGACAATACACACTCTTGTACCTTTAGTATGTGTCTTTCATCAGAGAAAGTGAATGTAGTGTACCTATAAAAGTTACTTAAAGCACCACTGGGGTCCTTTTTAAATAATTGTGGTTCTTATGTAAAGGAATAAAACACAACAGGATGGTCTGTTATAGGAAAATAATCAACGATGGGGTGGTTGATGCAAAATTTATTATTTTGTTATAACAGCACGTCG
>JAOBAM010000002.1:5901386-5912789 GCA_025212355.1 Notarius kessleri | reverse complement strand
TTTTTTTTTTTTCAGAGGTTTACATATTCAGTGAAAATAGGATTTTCTTTTTCTTTCGTAATCTAAAGTCAGGTTAAAGCCTCTCTTGCTCTTTTTGTATTCTGTTTATTCTTTCTCTCTCTCCAGCACCACCACTTCTCCCACAGCGAGGAGTACTACACGGAGAGCAGCCGAGGTTCAGATCTGTCCGACATCATGGAAGAGGACGAGGAGGACGTGTACTGCGAGATGCAGCTGGAGGAAGGCCGCCGGCGGAGCATCAGCTCACACAACACACTCAAGGTACAGAGCACACACTCGAGCAGCCGGCGCATGTGTTGGTTGCGGTGGGGGCTGGTCCTCTGGGTAAACGCAGAGGGATGGAGCATGCTGTGGTGTCTAGGGTGCCTCCTAGAGGAAAGAAGGTATTAGCCAATGCATACTGATGTACTGCTTTAACTCGGTTCAAAAACAAGGGCGACAGAGATTAAAGGGGATTGGATGAGACTCTGAGGAGTCCAAAGATTTCTGGTTTGAGTCGAGGTTTAAGGCTTAGGAAGAGTGATGAGGACGTAACACCCTGCTCTTTACTGGGATGCAGTGGCTTTGCACGAAACCTCATGCATCGTTCTGTCCCTTTGATCAAACATGGATCCAACTAACGGCAAGCGGACGAGTGGGATTTTTTTTTTTGGCTTAAACATTTTTTACCTGTGCATCATTTCTCTGATATGAACTACATTTTTTAAAATTAATTACCCTTTTTTTCCCTGATTAATTAAGCACAAAAAACACAAACGTGAAGAAAAAAAAAATCAATAAAATGGAGCCAACCAGAATATCTGGGTTAGCCAGAGCCTGGACTCATACAGACCCTCGCTATTAAGAAGATAAGCTTCATCCTGTGGTGAGGTCAAAGTCTGGCTCAAGTAGTAGTGACTTTGGAAGGTTTTAGAAGCTTGGAGCTTAAAAACTGGGATATTGGAACATGTTGTAGCGAAGGTGTTACACACTGCGCTCGGTAGGGCGACATTGGCTTTGAGCTGCCCGGATTTAAAGGGATAGTTTGGCCAAAAATGAAAGCTACACACTGTTCCCTTTACCTCGAATAGCGCCAAGGTGCCAAGACTTCTCATGCGACACACTGAAGAGAAATAGCTTGGCTTTCAAACTTTGGGCATAGTGATACTACGGTGTGCTTATTATTACTGTTAATATTTTTCTTAGCTACCAGAATGTCATTGTGTCAGAAAAAAAAAAAACACACAAATCTAAACATCCTATTAGCCCCGTAGCTGCAAACAAAAACCAAAAGAAGGAAGTTTTAAACACCAAACATGTCTCGAGTGATGGAAATTGAAATGTAGATTTCATTTTGGTCCAGCTCTCGCTTTAACCTCATGCAGTCATGTTTCATACAGAGGTTTATGAAACGGCTTCAGCAGTTCTTCATACCAGTCTGAAGGAACATACAGACAAAAAAATCCTCGCGTTTTCTGTACTTTAACACCAGATCCAGCCGTTGTGTGTCAAGTGTCAAGTGTGTTCATGTAGGACAAATGCACTTCTTAGGTTCT
The DNA here is from genome assembly GCA_025212355.1 of Notarius kessleri. NCBI lineage: Eukaryota > Metazoa > Chordata > Actinopteri > Siluriformes > Ariidae > Notarius > Notarius kessleri. Next base: position 5,911,233 of record JAOBAM010000002.1, on the reverse strand, counting down.
TCAGGACTGGGATTGGGAACTGCTGGTTTTCCATGAGACTGCGCGTACACACACACTGCATGTCTTAATGCACGCTGTTTCATTAGGCATTTCAGTACAAAACTGTATGTCTATATGCTTTTTTATACCGAATACATGGAACACTTGCTACAAATTAGCTTCTATGCATACAACTAATGTGATCCTTTCTCAAGACTGTCCTTCTATAAACAATTCACATTTGTGAAAGTTGTTGTGTTTTGAATATGTCAAACAGTACATTGTATTATGAGATGATGAGATATCTACACACCTTTAACAGGTATTCCAGGAAACCGAGTCGTACATGAGCTGATAGCTATAAGCCATGTACAATGAGACTGAGTGGAATAACTGTTTTATTCTATCCACATTCACATTGTTTTTATTTCGTCCTCATTTGGTTCAGCAACACACTCCGCCATTTTGTGTTTCTCTACTCACGGTACAGTATACGAGCTGATATCCTAGTAGAAGAGTAGCCAATCAGAGCACGCGATTGCTCATATCCAGTGAATGTGGACAGAATAATTGAAATAATTTGTTTAAATTAGGGGTGGAATGGCATAAAAATATAACATTGCGGCATGCAGATATACATTGACCGGAGTGTCAAATGTACATCCAGTAGGCTGGGACCGGCCTCTTAAAGGTGCTAATTAATCCGGCCCCGAATTAATTTAGAAACTCGGATCCTGACAAAATGTGCTGATGATGTCGTTCTTCCTTACCAAGCTAAAAAATTTGGTGCCGTCACCACCATGTCTCTTTTCTCTGACATGGTGTTTAGGGAGTTTCACAGTAATGGGAGTGAATACTTATGCACTTCCAAGATTGGGGTTTTTATATTGGAAATACTCTCGCAATCTGTTTTCTTTCCACTTTAATATTACGGGATGTTTTTTGTAGATTTAACCACAAGCACGTGCATAAGGTTGGAAAACATATATAAGGCACTGATATATATATTTTAAAGAAGCATAATTCGGATTTTATAATATTTTTTTCAAGCTTATGTTTTATTTCGTGACATCTTTATTGTTACTGGTATAAGATAAAGACTTTTTATCATCGTATGCCTGCATACTGATATATTGTCACACCCCTAGTTTAAATGTAAGCTGTGTAAACTGTGTCAGTTGGAGTGTTTGGTTTGACATTGAGAGATATTGTGTCACAAGTTACCAGCTAAAGTGCTTGAGCTGTGATGAGGCCGCTTGGGAATCTCATTTAAGTGAGCAGCTCTCATTTAAATGAAATGATTATTCCACTTTTGGTTCTGTTTGTCTCATGCTTCTACTTCTGTTCAGTTTCGCTTTCGTCAGTGTTGGGAAGATGATCTGAATACATGTCTCCTTTAGGCATACTGAACATGCTCCACAAAACATGACCGAGCAGCTTCAGTTGCTGAAATGGTTCTCTGAAAACACCGAGTGTAAACATCTCCAGCAATAAGTTGGTGTTTTTCTCTTTTGTCACCTTTTTTTGGCATCATGTCATTTTGATGACTTCGTAAAAAGTGTCTGTTTGAGAAGGGTTTAATCGAATCGTATGAAAATCTTTGTATATCATGACTGCATTCTTGTTTGCAAAAAAAAATTTGCAAAATATTGCAGTTAATATTTAAATAAGTGTGGTCTTCTTTTTTTAAGAGCATCAGAACGTATTTTTTTGTCATCACTGCTGCAGTCAGTGTGTAAAACTTCCATCTTCAAATGAGAATTGTCCATGAGCTTTTTTTTCTCTGTAAGAACAAGACCAGGCATGCCGACTTTACCTGACATGACTGCTGCACTTATTTAAGGAAATCACCATTCGGATATTTGGGATATAATTTGATTGGTCTTCTCTACGGCATTAATCGGTAACGACATGACAGTTGATATGTGACTATAGAATCTAATTAAAGCCTCAGTACATTCAGGCATCGGTTCATAAATGGTGGCTGTGGAGCTTTTATCTTCTTATCTCATCAATCTATAAAAATAAATACTCTGTAATAAAAAGCATAATTCACAGTATTCAAATAAATTAATGAAAGGCAGTGATTTGCCTTAAGTCCTTCTAGGGATGATGCTATAAGCTTGGCACAGCAGGATTTGAGAATTTCCTCTTATTCCTCTCAAGCTCTGTCAGGTTTGATGGAGTGTGTTGCTAGGGGTACTGGCTGGACATTTACAGTCTTGTCGCAATGCCAGTCCTCCAGTTTTTTTTGCTGTGTGTTATCTCGGAAGGAACATTTGTCCTGTCTGAGGCCTTGAGCAGGTTTCCCTCAAGGATTTCTCTCTTGAGCCGTTCATTTTTCCCTTGAACCTGACAAACCTCACAGAAACATACACATCATGATGCAGCCACCACCGTGTTTTTTGTTTTTTGTTTTTTCTGCAGGGTGTTCCTCCACATGTAATGCTTGGTATTTAGGCCAGAGAAGTAATTCAATCATGGCCTGAAAGTCCTTTATGTGCCTTTTGGCAAACTCTGTTTCAGCTCTCATGTGACTTTAACTAAGTATCTGGTCTTCATTGGTGGAGCTCTGCTGACATTTTTGTCCTTCTGGCAGATTTTTCCAGTTGTACACGGGACCTCTGGAGTTCCTTCAGAGTGATCTTTGGTCATCTCTTTTCCTCTTTAAGAAACTTGGAAACCACTGTGTTCTTCAAAGCTGGAGACCTTCCCCGTATCTGATGTCTGTGCACAATTCTTATGACCCTATAGCTTGTTTAACCAAATACCATTGGGTAATTTGTGAGTTGGTACGCAGTGGAGCAGGATGTGATTGGAACAGAGGGTGAAGAGCCACTCGAGTAGGTAGTATCAGAGGATGAAAACCACTCACTTGATTGCTAGACACTCCTTATCAATGCTGCTGTAGTTCATTTCACTCACAGACGGCTTCCAACTGAGATACAGCAATTCAGGAGAATGCAACAGAGACCTCCCACAGAAAACTGCCTCAACATGATCAATCAAGGGGCCAGTGACACCAGAATAGTTGGGTTAGAACCTATGAGAATAGCCAGTCAGCCCCAGGAACTCTCTCACTACCTTTTTAGTATCAGCCAGGTTACACTTCACTGGTGACTTGGGGATGCATCAGTCCATTACCGAAGTTGAAGCCCAGAAACCATCATTATAACCACCAAATTGCACTTCTTAGCATTTAGCTCTTCTTAGCATTCACTATGAGTTCTGCCTGTCTCAAAGGTCTCTGGAAAACTCTTATACAGCTGTATGTGCTGTAACTGAGAAGTTACACTGTTAAGAAGAAGAATTTAGTCCATGTGCCATTTAAACATTTATGGGTTCCTCCCCAAACATGTGTGACCCAGACAGTTTTCACAAGTCAGAGACAAGGAGCCATTAGTCAAATTCAGTGTTGATTAAAAACAAGCAGCATCCATCCATTTGGGGGTGGCACCGTGGCGTAGTGGTCAGCACTGTCGCCTCACAACAAGAAGGTTCCGGGTTTGAGCCAAGTGGCTGACGGCAGCCTTTCTGTGTAGAGTTTGCGTGTTCTCCCCATGGCTGCATGGGTTTTCTCTGGGTGCTCTGGTTTCCCCCACAGTCCAAAGACATGCGGTTAGGTTAACTGGCTACTCTAAATTGTCCATTGATCAAGCTTGGAGATGAATGGGCTCGGCCAAGTTGAAATGCCCTAGACACACCAATGATGGACTGCTAAAATGTCATCAGTGGTGCTCCTACAGCCCTTGCTGGCTATGGGATGAAGAAAAAGAGCATCCAGTTGATCAAGCAGTTCCTCAATGGAAGGCAAAAGATAAGCATCAAATTCAGACACCCATTTTTAGAAACACGTTTTTGTGTTCTTCAGACAGGCTGTGCAAAACTTCCCTGGGGTGTCTCGATGTAGCATTTTATGAATTTGGCATGACCAGGAACGCTCAACTTGAAACTGAGCAATTGGTGCTTCCTGGGATGGGCAGAGTTGGTGTTCACAGGGAACTGGGCCAACTATTTCCAGAAGTGTTCCTGCCAAAGGTCCCTGCCACTTGGTGAATAATGTAGAGCTTGACGGGGGGGTAAAATGAGTACTTTATCTTCTGGTGTAAATCCTCACAGCTGAGTGTCCCTCTTATAAGGCCAAGACTGACAAATGGGCCTGGAGCAAATTCTCCTGCATTCAGTGAACCAATTTGTGGAGTAAAGTACTGAATTTAATATTTTGCATCTTCTCCCAATACTCACTAATGGCATCTAAGAGTAGAGAGGGGAGAAAGCACCTTCCCTGGATATGTCATAAGGCAGTCCAGCTGACTGATCTGGTCTGGAGTGTCACTGGACCCACTCTGCCATTATCTGCTTCATCATCGCATAGATTTTGGCCAAACTTGCTGAGCATCAAAGGTCTGCAACAGTTGTTAGTGCTGCTCAGGAGTCAGGCCAACACACTGCAGGATACCTGCTTATTCTCCTGGACCACCCTTCCACAGACATTGCTGAATTGTGACAAAATGGTCAAGATGTGCCAACTTTAGGTTGGGAACTTGTCTTAGCCGGTTGGGTTGGGTTGGGAATTCTGCTAGCCAATACTTGTGCTTGAGGGGATACCACAAGAGGTTCAATTTGACAGAAATATTATGCTCTTTTTGTACGTATTTATTAATTTTTCAGGTGCACACCACCATCTACTGTACGTATGTGTCCATGAAGGACAATGTTTGGCATTCCAGTGCAAAAGAAGTCAAGTGAGAACAGATGCATCGCTGCATCAATTAAATCAAACTTAGATTTGAAGATGGAAGTCGATTCAAAATGTCTCGCTCAAATGACTGACTTTCAAACTGTTAGAATAAGTTGATGCTGGCTTTTAATGAGATCATCACTATAATGGTCTCCTTTCCCATAATATACTTGGCACACAGTTTTTCTTTCTTTTTCTTATGTTACATTTAATATTTTTCCCTGCATTTTTGTCAAGACCTTTTTAAAAATATATGTTTTATTTACCATTTATCAACTCATTCATGTCTGGATATGGAATTATCTTTTAAGGATTTTCCTATTAGGTCATTGCCCTCAGTTTGAGTAGGTCCTGCATTATGCGATCCTCCTTCAAGCCCATCTTTGGTATGGTCCGTGTGTTCCTGACTGATTCCTTCCACAGATTCCCGCCCGCAGCATGCCACGCCCGTCGCAGAATGAGACTGCATGCTTTGCACTTCAGCCATAGCCTCTTGGAACTAATTCTGTCTTTATTTTGTCTTTTCTTTTTTCCCCAATTTTGGTTCTCATTTGCGCACGGTCGTGTCTTCTCTGCCTGTTCTAACAACTTCAAACTAAACTCCAAACTTCAAATTAAAAAAAAAAAATTTTTGAATTTAATAAATGGAACAAACGTGTTCAACCATGGATTTTGCCTTTGCCACTGGTACTTCATTAAAGGCGTACTACAGACGCCAGGACCTGATAGAGGAGCAGGATAGCTGTAACTGGGACCTGCAGCGGGAGGTGGTCCGCCAGCGCTCAATGCGTTCCCCCAAGCGCCTCCACAGCATCCCTGAGGTGGCTGAGGAGGAGCAGGAGGCCGGTGCTGAGCAGAAAACATGGAAAGAGGAGAAAGCAAGAGAATCTGAACGGGTGTCTGCACGCAGCCATATTCTGAAGCAGTTCCAGCGGCGCCAATGCTTCTCAGCAGACGACAGAACCTTGACTTGGAGCAGCAGGCAAAACACCAAGAGCCCAGATAGTGGCCTGGACTGCGGGAGCGAAGATGAGAGCTCACTGGCCCCCCGCAGTGGCTGGAACTGGCATTGCAGCAGCAGCATCCACAGCGAAGGCCCAGCAGAGCGCCGTGCACTGGCGACAGGCAGGAAGAGGACGCTAACACGTCAGTGTGGCATGGAGGAGGATTTCCTGGACACAGCGGGTGACCTGAGGGAGTCGTACCACCACTACTACCGTCCAAATATTTATCATCACCTTCACCATCTCCATCGGCCTCGGCACAGGTTCCGGAGCGAGAGCAGGCTGAGCGAGGTTGGCAGGAGCTATAACAGGGACATTAGGGCTCACTCTGTGGCCAGACTCAACAGAGCTGTGGATGAACCTCTGGTGTGTGTCTACAACCCCCCTCCCTTCTCTTCTTCCTCTTCCAGTCTCCATCTCTCACTCCACATCATTCACCAACTGCTTTGCCCCCTCGTTGACAAGCAGTAAAACCATTCCTCTTTTCTCACTGTTCTGCCTCCTCATGCAATGGGTCCATTTCCCTGTATTTTTTCTTTTATTTTTATTTTTTTTCAAACGTTTAGAAGTTTCAAAAAAATGCTTCATGGTCATTTATTGGTTGGGTCAGCTGTTTTGGGTTTTTTTTTTTGGCTTTTTTGTATCATGTGAATTCCTTACTAGAATGTGAAGTGAGTTTTCTTTTATGGACGTGTAGATTTTTTTTTCCAATTACCTAAAGGCCATTTCTGAGTGTTTCTTGTTCCTATGGATTGTGAGCAGCCTCTCGTATCACAGCGACAGTCCAGCATGAAGAGATCAGGCTTCGCCAGTTGTTCATGCAGCGCACACACAGTGCACACACATAGAAATGTAACTCTTCTATGCTCCTTCACAACCAGTCTTGAAGTGCAGAAACATTTTAATGATGGATCAGTAGATTTCTTACTCCTTAATGGTAAGAAATCTACAGTACGATGTCTCTAAGCTATTCCCACCAAGTCACAGACAAAATTCCTGAACAAAAACCTAAATGGTCTTTAGCTAAACATCTGGTTTGAAACCCTACCCATGTTGTTGTTGGGGTTTGTTTTCAATGTTTCTGTTCAATGTTTTTGATGAGTTCATCCTCCTTGTTTTTTTTTTTAATCACTAGCAGTAAGCATATAGCTAAACTATTGTTTGTAAAAGCATAACATACCTGCTTATATTTGGGTTTAGTTATGGGTGTGGCGTCATTTTATAATTCTGCTTTTTCATAAGCTGAATGCTTTAATGTCTACATTTGAAGATTTTAGGGAACTCTTCCTCCATGGGACGCTCGGATCGACTGGAACAGTCCAGCCATCGGACGAGTCATGGATGTCCTCCGCCTCAGAGAAGGCCCATGATGGTTCCTTCCATTGGTTAGTGAGGTCACGTGCTTTGTAGGATAAGCCCTGCCCATCCCCTTTCTCTTTAAGATTTCCATTGTCATGAACTTTTCCCTTGTTATGTGTTTACCGGCATGTCATTATTGACATGGACTCTATGAACAGCACTGCTTGATTTACTGATGAGTATCCTGTTTGACTGCGCCATCTGCTCATATGCTAATCAGTCAGAACAGCTCCAGCCTTGCTGTTTTACTCATATGTAGCACTTGATGGCAGATCTGGGATCAGTTTTCTTCTAACAGCTCATGATGCTAAAGGTTAGCACTCATGTACGAGGCAAACTGATCCTACTACATGTCCACTCTGTTTCCATGCCTCTTCATGATCAGACAAGTGGTGAGTAGAGAGGTGTAGCTGTAATGCTCTGATTGGTGTTTCCTTAGAGATCACAATGGAGAATAACAGTGAGGGGAACCTCTCACCTGTCAAGGATGATGTTTACTATGGCAGTGTAGCGCGCCGCAGGAAATGCCCACCACTACGATCAGAGGAACGATATGGTACGTGCAGTGCAAAAGAGCGACAGATACAAACGAAGATAAGACCAGACATTAAACCAGACAGAAGCTTGTAGTTATGGGTTGCTGTTGGCTCCTAAACAAAGAGCTAAGGAGAACCAGTGCTTGGAGGGCTGACAGCTCAGAATTTGCAGTGTGTGAAATACGCTTCAGCCCTCCATACATTTTTTTTTTTTTTTGAGGTTCTTTCTGTTGAGTGCTGATAGTGAGAATAGTGCGACTGTCCTCAGCTTTCCTATGTGCTCCTATGTGGTCTTTAAAGCCCAAACAGTGCTTTCCTTTCTGATTCCCTCTCTCCCTCCATCTCCACCATTTTTCTCCCTCCTCTTACCCATCCTGTCCAGAAGTGCCCTTTCTAACCCTGCCTTGGCATTTCTGCACTGTGATTCATAGCTTATGTTGCATGAACATCCTCCTGCATTGTACGTGTTACTTCATTCTTAAAAATAAAGGTTCCAGAAAATATGCAATGCCACAGACAGACGGCAGTTTCCTAAACCTGGTCCCGGAGTAGATAGTGTCTTACGTTTTCCCTGCTTGAACACACCCACCTCAACTCAAGAAGGGCTGATAATTGGCTTATTAGTTCAATCAGGTGTGTTAAAGAAGAGAAAGCACTAAAATGTGCAGGACAGGTCGTTCTCCAGGAACAGGGTTGGGAATCTGTGGAATTTTGATTCCTTAAAGAATCGATCTCATGCCTATGAATAACTGTGCGGTTGATGACTCTTTAACCGACGTTTTGTCGTAGCCACTTCTTCATAGTACGGTGGTCCTCGAGTGGCACAATGGTACAGCTGGTAGCTTCACTCCTGACCTGAACTTGGGTTCTGTCTGTGTGGATTTTCGCTTCTGAAAAACATGTTGTAGGTCAATTGGCGACTTTAAATTGCGCCTGGGTACTGGTATCCGGTGACAAACTCCTGAGCATTTGTTGTAGCATGGGGTCGATTGCGATTTTGAATCCCGATGCCACAGCCTTCCATGGCTAGGAGCCAATGAACAAAATTCGCCATGCTGTCTGGGTAGGAAGGATGGTATACACCCTCTCCACTGCCACTCACTGCGACACCGGCCAATCGTGAGTGCCCGCGAGCTCATGTGTGTGGAAGAGGGTAGATAGCACTTTCCTCTGAGTGGCTTACACTGCCCTGTGGAGATACAGTTGGCTGGTTTCAGGTCTCTCGGATCGATAGAGGAGAGTTTACAAGTGACCAAATTTGGGCAAAATTGAGAGGAAAATCAGAAATACATAGCTAAAGATTCTTTAATCAGCCAACTAATATATCTTCTGTGGTATCACTCTCAACAATTATTTCTTGCACCTTTATTTTTAAGAGTGTATCAGAGCTGTTAAAAAGACCAACAGCTGAAACAGGAAAAGTAGAGTTTAAAGGCAGGTCAAATAGTGGTGCTGTAGTACAGATGGTATTAATTTCAGTATGGTGGAACCATCTGTAACTCATATGGTCTCATGGTTCTTCCCATCCTGAACACTGTTTATGATGTATCTTCTTTTACCCGAGTCATCACCTGTAAAGTCTGTCTGTTTTTCTTGACCGTGACACGTCGTAGTGGTTTCATAGCTGCTATTACGTCTTCAGTAGTGGAAATATTCAGGGACGACTCCTGGTTGTCACTGAAATACCGTAGCTCTTGTCCAATTAGTCAAACTGTTGTGTCTCAAAGATTAAAGATTAATTAATGGATTACTTCCATGTTCAATTAACAGCAAGATGGTGGTGAGGGATGTAGCTGCATGCTTTATAATATAATCTGTTGCTTTTTTTTTTAAACTTTTTTATTCTTTTTTTTACACGCATGGTTACTATGCATGCTTCTGAGTTCAAGATTTTTCTGTGATGCACATGTGAGTGTTAGATTAATGCAACTTTCCATTTATCTCAAACAGACTTGACAGAGCAAGACATGTTTGGTGTCTGTAATTAACAATTATTCCACGAAATCGAGTCGTACATGAGCCGATAGCCGACGAGACGCGTAGCACCGAGTTGGCTAAAAGACATGAACGATGAGATTGAGTGGAATAACTGTTTTATTCAATCCACATTCACTGGATTTTGAGAAACCGAGCATTTTAAATTTTTGCAAATTTGATCAATTAAAAACTTTATACAAAATGTCCGACAAAATCATTTCCGCTTAGAATGTAAACAAATTGGCGAAATG
>JAOBAM010000002.1:3568020-3580315 GCA_025212355.1 Notarius kessleri | reverse complement strand
TGGTTACTAGGTCGTTTATATTTTGGGAAATTGAACAAACTAAATTTATTAGAAAATATTTCAGTTGATCATATAATAGATACAGTAATAACAGATAATACACTCAGTGGCCACTTTAATAGGAACATGTTGTTGATTCTAAGATCCCTGTTCTCGGCTGCAGGAGTGGAACCCAATGTGTTCTTCTTTCTCCTGTTGCATGCTGAGATGCTTTTCTGCTCACCACAGTTAAAAAGAGTGATTATATGAGTTACTATATCCTTCCTGGGGGAAAAAAAGGCTCGAACCACGAATCTGTCCATTTTCCTCTGACCTCTCGTATCAACAGGGTGTTTGTTTCCACCCATAGAACTGTCGCTCACTCACTCAACTCAATGTTTTTTGCTTCTTGCACCATTCTGTGTAAAAAGTGTTGAGTAGTGAAAACCCCAGGAGATCAGCAGTTTCTGAAATACTCAAACCAGTCCACCTGGCTCAAACCAACACCCATGCCACAGTGAAAGAAAGCCACGCTTTGAGATCTCAATTTTTCCCATTCGGATGTTTGAACATTTTGAACATTAACTGAAGCTTTTGATTTGTATCTGCGTGATTTTATGCGTCAAGGGATCGGCTGGTTAGAGAACTGCATCAAACAGCAGGTGGATGGCTGGGTGTTCCTAATAAAGTGGCCGATGAGTGTATATATACCATATTGAGTAAAAACACTCCAGTGTTTAATGTGCCTTATATTCACGTATCTTATGTTTCTGTATCAGCTGGTGATTTCTATTTGGTGTTATAAAAGTATATATTTATCAGCGCATAATAATCATAACATAAAACAGATGTTCAGCCTGCTGGTTTTTCATTTATTTTATCTACATGCCATATTTTTTCAGTTAACGAATCCCCATTTCTGCTCTCTTTTTTTTTTTTTAATTAAATGTCTCCATCAGCAGTTCGGTGTTTACCGGAGCGAAGTTCAGCAAACACACCTGCTTTCCTGCACAGCCATTAAAGTGTGACTCACCAGCTTTTACCAACACTGAAATAATACTGATAAAACCTCCAGGACAGAAAAAAACCCACAAAAAGAAAATTCACAGCAAAAGCTGCTGTAGAGTTGGTTTTATTTTCCGAAACTAGAAACTGATTTATGCAAATTAGTGACAGATTGATTCGCCTTCATCAATTATGCATTAAACACAAACATCACAAATGAGTAATTATATGATTGTGTCTGAGAAAATTGTTTATTCGTTCAGATAAAAATGAAGAGGTTTATAGTCATGAATGATTCATTTAATTCAAACAGCAATATGGTGTAAATTTAGAAGTCATCCCTCATAAGCAAGAGCTAATAATCCTCATAAAATATATAATTAAGACTGTTGGTGGTGCTGAGATGCACAATAACTGTGGACAATGTGGGAACTTGCATAGAAATCAGTTTTCATTCATGAGAATAAAAAATGTGATTTACTGGAGACACGACTGACTGTAAATTTATTCGCCGTTTGTGACAATATATTCATAAAAAATATATTAGAATGTAATGGAACAGAATGAAGAAAAAAGTTGAGGGTGAGAACATCAAAGCACAAAACGCCTGACAAGAAATGACAAACTGAGGCGTGTTGGATTTAAAGGCAGTGCAATAACAGAGCATTAAAGCACAGAGGAATTTATTTTTCATTAGAAACAACATGGCTGGCGGTGGGTCTGTCACAGTGACTCATTAAATTCTACCACAGTGCCATTATAATAAATCACAACATGGTTCTCATCCCAAAACCACTGTATCCAATCAGACTACACGTCTTGTCTCAATGCCATTACAACCAATCAGATGACACTTCTCCTGCAAATGCTGTTGTAACCAATTGGACCAGAGTTCCTGCCTCAATGCCAACTGGACCACAGTACCTCCCTTGATGCCACTGAAACAAATTGGACCAGAGTTCCTGCCTCAATGCCAACTGGACTACAGTTCCTGCCTCAATTGGACCAGAGGTCCTGCATCAATGCCAACTGGACCACAGTTCATTCCTCTATGCCACTGTAACAAATTGGACCAGAGTTCCTGCCTCAATGCCAGCTGGACCACAGTACCTTCCTCGAGGCCACTGTAACCAATTGGACCAGAGTTCCTGCCTCAGTGCTAATTGGATCACAGTTCCTGCCTCAATTGGACCAGAGGTCCTGCCTCAATGCCAACTAGACCACAGAACCTCCCTCAATGCCACTGTAACCAATTGGATGAGAGTTCCTGCCTCAATGCCAGTTGGACCACAGTTCCTCCCTCGATGCCATAATAAAACCAATTGGACCAGAGTTCCTGCCTCAATGCCAACGGACTACAGTTCCTTCCTCAATTGGACCAGAGGTCCTGCATTAATGCCAACTGGAACACAGTTCATTCCTCTATGCCACTGTAACAAATTGGACCAGAGTTCCTGTCTCAATGGTAATTAGACCAGAGTTCCTCTCTCAATGCTATTGTAACCAATTGGATGAGAGTTCCTGCCTCAATGCCAGTTGGACCACAGTACCTCCCTCAATGCCATTGTAACCAACTGGACCAGAGTTCCTCCCTCGATGCCACTGTAACCAATTGGACCAGAGTTCCTGCCTCAATGCCAGCTGGACCACAGTACCTTCCTCGAGGCCACTGTAACCAACTGGACCAGAGTTCCTGCCTCAGTGCTAATTGGATCACAGTTCCTGCCTCAATTGGACCAGAGGTCCTGCCTCAATGTCAACTAGACCACAGAACCTCCCTCGATGCCACTGTAACCAATTGGATGAGAGTTCCTGCCTCAATGCCAATTGGACCACAGTTCCTCCCTCGATGCCATAATAAAACCAATTGGACCAGAGTTCCTGCCTCAATGCCATTGTAACTAATTGGACTAGACTTCCTGCCTCAATGCCAATTGGACCACAGTTACTTCCTCAATGCCAACTGAACCACAGTTCTTCCCTCAATGCCACTATAACCAATTGGACCACAGTTCCTCTCACGATGCCACTGTAACCAACTGGACCACTGTCCCTCCCTTGATGCCAGTTGGACCACAGTTCCTCTCTCAATGGCACGGTCACCAACTGGACCACAGTTCCCACCCCAATACGACTGAAACCCATCAGACCACAGTTCCCACCTCAATGCCACTGTAACCTATCAGACAGTAGTTCCCACCCTAGTGCCATGGTAATAAATCAGACGACAGTTCCTGTATCAATGTCATTGTAATGAATTGGACCACAGTTCCCAAACCAATGCTTTTCTAACCAATCAAAATACAAAGTATATTTCCCAAACCGATGCCATCATAACCAATTGAACCACAGATGCCATTTAAATGCCACTCTAAGCAAAAACCTCCATCTCTTGATTGAATGCCATTGCAACTAATCAGACCACATTTCCCATCCCAGTGCCACTGTAACCCACTGGATCATAGTTCCTGTCTGAGCACCGTTCTCCTAAATCAGGGGGACATCGCAACAAATCTGACCACAGCGAAGCCTGAAACACAAGGCTAGTTTAAGATATGATTCAGAGAAAGTTTTGGGTGTGGCCTTGTGTAATACTATAATATACAAAGAACTTTTTCAGGAACCACACTTTGGGTTTAGCTGGAAGCTTGTAAACAGTGCTTGGACCTCATGGATCATTGCTTGTTGCTATATTTATTAATCTTATGATTATGTACCGTTTGAGTAGTATCATAAATCAGACCACAGGGTTCAGCCCCAGTGCCACTGTAACCAATCAAAGATTAAAAAAATTAATAAATTGTGGCTGAGAAAGGTTTCTTTTATGTGGACTTCAATCGATGTAAAATTAATTTGATGAATTTGCAAGATTACAAAACATTAAATAAAAGTTTGTGTCATCATGAGTGATCATTCCAGCCGCTGGCGAGTACCCGTGACCATCCCTCCTCTTTACTGAGACCTTGCTCTCTTCCTGTAAACTTCACTTCTTATGCTATATGTACTTGGTCGTGACATTTCTGCCCTTACAGATGCACACTGATCCTTAATTACACCGACTGAAATGAGTTACAAGGTCGATGTAGCCCATTACACTTAATAGAGTCTGAAGTTGTCCCGCCCCTTTAATTATCCTAAGCAGGCCATAACACCTCTGTAACGGATGAGCTGCACGTTGAGTGATTAATGCAGCAGTAAATAGTGTCTTGGGGCACATTATTAAAAAAGTTGAATTAATTAGCTCATCAGTTTCCCCAACAGGGACATAGAGGACACTAACAAGGGACAGGGATGTCCATTAGTCCCGCTATTGCACCAAACAAACATGAGTTATGGGCAGATTAACGCTTAGTGTCCCGTGGGTTCAGTTTTGTTTGTACGAAGATGAAGAAGAGATGGATATTAAGAGATATCTGCAGTGCTACATAGTGTACACTACAGGAAAGAGAAAAAAAACAGGAAGTAGAGTGTTGTTATTGATCAAATGTCTTCTGTAGTCCCTTATCTGTGCTGAGTGCAGAGTGAAGTGTTTATTGATGTGATTTCTTTTCCACTTGGTTTTGTCGAGAATTTCACTGAGAGTTCCAACCTGCACCATGGTATTTTTTGGTTTTATAAATGTTCTGCTTTTTAATAAACCTTATGTAAGGGGGAAAAAAAACCCTTTTGTTGCACCGTTATAAGAAGCTAATCAGACGCTAATCAGAAAAAAACTTCTGTATTTTTCTACAGTGAAAAAAAGCTCATTAATTTTCCATAATTCAGATGTGTACGTGGTTCTGCATGACTGAGCTGAATTACATTAACACACACACACACACACAGCAGAACTAAAGTCCGAACACAGCTCCATTCCCGCTGCGCTCCTCCACTACACACTTTAATCACATTAATGCTACGGTACCGTTCGAGCTGCTCCTGGCAGTGTTCGCATCCTCACAGGAGTTCAGAATCGTTTACATTAAGCTCATTAATAATGCGCACTTTACACAATTCAGTCTCATAATGAGAAACTCGTTTCAATTACATTTACAATGAAATCACAGCTTGATGGGAAACTTAATATTTTTTATGTAAATGATGTGTAACGTGATCTCCGATATCTGACCGAGCACACGTTCTGTTTTCTCTGAGATGATTCCCAACACACCATATTCCTTCCTCATCCTTTCTCTCTTTCCATCATCCTTTTCTTTCTTATTTCTTCTTCACCTTCACCTGAATTTCCTTCCTTTTTTCTTCAATTCATCTCATTTCTCTTTTCCTCCTTCCTCCCTCAATTCTTTCCTACTCCATTTCCTTTCTTCTCTCTGTCCTCCCTTCCTTCTTTCATTCATCCATTCTTTTCTGCCACTGTCCCATATTCTTTCTTTCTTTTTTTCTTTCTTTCTAACCTCTTTAGTTTATCCCTTCCTTCCTTCCTTCCATCCATCCATCTATCCATCCATACTTCCTTTATTCATCTATCCTTTTCTGCCTTCTGTCTCTTATTACTTTAATTTATTCTCTCCTTCAGTCTTTCTTTCTTTCTTTCTTTCTTTCTTAATTTTCTTCCTTTTCATCTTTGCCTTTCTTCCTCCCTTCCTTTATTTCTTGTCCTCCATTTCCTTTCTTCTATCTGTTCTCTTTTCCTTCGTCCGTCCATCCATCCATCCATCCATCCATCCATCCATCCATCCATTCTTTTCTGCCTTCTGTCCTTCATAGTTTCTTTCTTTCTATCTTTGCCTTTCTTCCTTCCTTCCTTTATTTCTTTCATACTCCATTTCCTTTCTTCTATCTGTTCTCTTTTCCTTCCTTCTTTTATTCATCCATTATTTTCTTTCTTTCTTTCTTTCTTTCTTTCTTTCTTTCTTTCTTTCTTTCTTTCTTTCTTTCTTTCTTTCCTCTTAACCTCTTTAGTTTCTCCCTTCCTTCTTTTCTTCCTTCCTTCTTTCCCTCCTCCTCCTTCACAGGTTTCAGGAAGTTGAGTTTTTCTCTCTTTTCTGTCAGCACTGAAAGTCTGAAGGTGAAGATTCACTGGAACACAGTAAAAGCAGGAAAGCGCGTGTAGCGGGACTCTGATGTGGGTGGAGCACAGAAGCACGGCAGGCGGTTGTTTGCGACTTGATTATTTTATTGCTGCTTTTCAGCACACAACTCAGACTCTCTCTCTCACAGACACACACACACACAGGCTAGCAGCAAACCCTCGGTGCCGACCTTCCGTTCTCGCCCTCCTTTTATAGGGCGTGGTCACTGGAGGAGACACAAACACATGTTAATTGACAACAGGTGTAGTGACATGACCACTCTCCTTCCCTGACTCCATCCAATACTCACAGACCGACGCTTGGCCATGCCCCCGCTGCCACATACCCCCACCGCTGAGTCTGAGTGCTGACAGCTCTGCCCACCGCTTCAATCATGTCGGGCAGCTTTATGGGGCTTTGGACAGCTGTCACTGTTTTCTGATTTCCTCGATAAACCAGGGCAATGCCTAATCCAATCAGCAAAAGTCCTGTAATCATGGTTCCGAATAGGTAGATGTCTTCAATGTCCTCCACAGAAAGAACTGCCAGGCACACGACCCGCCACCACTCCCATGCATCCATCGTGTAGCCAGCCGCGAACGTTCCGGCAGGACAGGTGGGTTCCCCCGAACCCGGACTTCTCGTCGAGAGAACTGTCTCAATTTCGTTAGGAGACCAGTGTATCAATTCCATGATTTTTTTAGTTTAGAGAGCAGTGTGGAGTGTGTCTCTCAAAAGTCTAGACAGACGAGATGAGACAAAGGAACACAAGCAGGGTAAATAAGGGAGAGGAGAGGAGAGCAAAGAAATGCAACCGCCTTCCGTGAGAGCACGAAGAAAAAAAAACTATCTTTGACAGTCTAGTATATAATTATTAAATGTATTAAAGAAACACTTTTAATTGTTGCATATGGCACCTTTTAAGTAGGAACCAGTGTGATTGCACGTTTTCTAGGAGAAATTCACTGTGTGTGTGTGTGTGTGTGTGTGTGTACATACACACGTTCAAGAATGTTCAAGTTATCATGCGAGCGCTGAATCCATTTCTTGCAGCAGTGAGGCGTGAGTGTGAAAGAGAGACTGGTTGTAAAGTGTGTGTGTGTGTGTGTGTTAGGAAGAGGAGGAGCCGCCCGCCAGACCCAAAGGCTATAAGAGTGCAGAATCAGTGGAAAAAGCCCATGTGCGTGAGTGAGACGGTGAACGACTCGCCTTCGAGCTTCACTCAGACTCGTCTCCCTTTTTCACTTTACAGATTAACATCGGATTCATCCCTCCTTCTGAATCAGTGCCCGAGTTAACCTTCATCTCTCTCTAACTCACTCACACTCTCTCACTGACGCACTCTAACACACTCGCTCTGTCTAACTCACACATTCTCTCTCTCTCATTCTGTTTCTCTCTAAAACATTCTGTCTAACTCACTCACAAACACGCACTCATTCTTGTCTCTCTGTAACTCGCTCACTTATTCTGTCTCACTCTCTCTAACTCGCTCTCTAACACACTCTCACTTGTGTGCTCGCTCTTTCTCATTCGTGTGTACTCTCTCACACGCTCGCTCACTCACTCACACTCTCTAAAACTCACACCGGATTCTTCTCTCCTTCTGAATCAGTGCCCGAGTTAACCTTCATCTCTCTCTAACACACTCTCACGCGCTCTCTCTCACTGACTCACTCTAACACACTCACTCTGTCTAACTCGCACATTCTCTCTCATTCTGTTTCTCTCTAAAACACTGTCTAACTCGCTCACACGTTCTAGCTCTCTCTCTTTCTCGTCTCTCTCTAACACTCTCTCATTCTGTTTCTCTATAAAACACTCTAACTCACTCACTAACACACAAACTCATTCTTGTCTCTCTAACTCGCTCACTTATTCTGTCTCACTCTCTTTAACTCTCTCTGTAACTCGCTCACTCATTCTCTAACACTCTCTCACTCTAACGCTTGCTCGCTCACTCACTCATTCTGTCTCTCTCTCTCTAACACACTCTCACTTGCGTTCTCTCTCTCTCTCTCTCTCTCTCTCTCTCTCTCTCTCTCTCTCTCATATTCATGTGCACTCTCTCACACGCACGCTCGCTCACTCACACTCTCTAAAACTCACACCAGATTCTTCTCTCCTTCTGAATCAGTGCCCGAGTTAACCTGCATCTCTCTCTCTCTCTCTCTCTCTCTCTCTCTCTCTCTCTCTCTCTCTCAATAGGTTGCTCGCTCGGCTACTAACATGTTTGTCCTTGTAGAGTTCTATAGCGTGATGATTTGGTGTTAATAAAGTGTGTGTGTGTGTGTGTGTGTGTGTGTAAATACCCAACAGGAGGCTGCTGCTCTCATCTCCCAACGTTCTTTGAACCCCAGAGAAATGTTCCAGCAGAGAGAGAGAGGCGTGGCAGCCAGCAGCACGGACAACACACCATCCAGCCCACAGCCTGGTTAGAACACACACACACACACACACACACCCTAATAACTCCTGATCATGTAATTTTGAATTGTGAACATTTAAATAAATGCTAATCGTTTACTCTGTATCGACAAAATCAATCCGTAATTATCCCTTAAGTTTCATTTTTTTTGTCAAGTTGTGTGTTTTCATGGTCACACAAAATGAAACTCCAACCAAACGTTTTGCCACATTTTCCAAATAATCCGCTGGAACTGCTGGAGCGTGTTCACGATGTGGCTAAATTTACATTTAGACACGCCCACAAAACTCCTTAAAAGGCAAAGCTCACAAAATGACAGCTGTGCACCTCTCTTCTGGTTTGATAAATGATTCGTAAATTTTGGTATTCATGAAAATCCTGCAAATTTGGAAAAACTTTTGCATCCAGTTCTTCTGTAAATTTACTCGTAAGAAAACGGACTCGGCTTGAGACCTCAAAATCGTATCGTTTGTGTGGAACACGCTGGACGCTTTACGGCCGATCAGCGTACGTCTACACACACTGGTACAAAGATGATCAGTGCTTCTGGAGTTTAACGTTCATGAAAGGAAATTTAAGTCCGGTCTCTGAGTTTCAGGCCGCGCCCGCTCGGAGCATTGATCTGATCAGTCGGATAGTTTTCGAAACCTAGAAGTCAAAGCTCGTCTGTGACTGCAGGCTGGTCAGATCAACTTCCTGCGTGTCTGAGAGACTGGGAGGAGTGTGTGAATACTGGCACTGTGTATACACACACACGCAGCTCCGGTACGCTAAACAAGCCCGAACAAGAGGAGGGCAGGTCTCTTCTCTGCGAGTCTCCCGTACAGTCACCTGAGCTGATGGTGTTCAGGTCCGCTGGTGTGCTGTGGATTATCTAACACGTGACTAACACTGGTTCATTGTGCTCTATGCTCATTAGCGTCCTCTCTGGCTACACGTCTCTCTTTCTTCCACTTCAAGTCAGCGCTGCTAATAAACACACACACACTCAATAACTCTCTAAAATGCGCTCGCTCGCTCTCTCTCTAAAACTCTTGCTCTCAATAACTGTCTCTAAAACGCTGTCTCTCTTTTTAAAGCTGTCTTTGTGTCTCAATAACTCTCAAACTGTCCATCTCTCTCTCTCTCTCTCTCTCTCTCTCTCTCTCTCTCTCTCAATAACTCTCTAAAACGCTGTCTCTCTTTTTAAAGCTGTCTTTGTGTCTCTCTCTAAAACTCCTGTCTCTCTATAACTGTGTCCATCTCTCTCAATAACTGTCTCTAAAACGCTGTCTGTGTTTCTCTCAATAACTTTCTAAAATGCCCTCTCTAAAACTGTCCATCTCTCTCAGTAACTGTCTCTAAAATGCTGTCTGTCTCTCTCTCTTTAAAGTTCTGTGTCTCTCTCAATAACTCTAAAACTCTCTCTCTCAATAACTGTCTCTAAAACGCTGTCTCTCTCTCTTTAAAGCTGTCTTTGTGTCTCTCTCAATAACTCAAACTGTCTCAGTAACTCTCTCTAAAACTGTCTCTCTCTCTCAATAACTCTCTAAAACTGTCCACCTCTCTCAGTAACTGTCTCTAAAATGCTGTCTCTCTCAATAACTGTCTCTAAAACGCTGTCTGTCTCTCAATAACTCTCTAAAACTCTGTCTCTCTCAAACTGTCCACCTCTCAATAACTGCCTCTAAAACGCTGTCCCTCTCCAACTCTAAAGCTGTCTGTGTTTCTCTCAATAACTTTCTAAAACTGTCTCTCTCTCTAAAACTGTCCATCTCTCTCTCTCTCTCTCTCTCTCTCTCTCTCTCTCTCTCAATAACTTTCTCTCTAAAGCTGTCTGTGTCTCTCTCAATAACTCTAAAACTCTGTCTCTAAAACACTGTCGCTCTCAATAACTTTAAAGCTGTCTGTGTTTCTCTCTCTCTCTCTCTCTCTCTCTCTCAAGAAATCTAAAGCTCTCTCTCTCTGTCTGTGTTGGTTCTGTTCAATGTGTAACGTGTGTGACAGCTGTCAGCTCATTTCTGCCTCTTTTTTCCTGTCTGTCTGTCAGGGCGGTTGAAAAGCCCTTTTTTGTCAAGGCAGCCTTATGAGCCTGAGCTGTCTCGCTCTCCTGTACGCCAAGCCTCACCTGTACAAACCACAGGTACACACACACACACACACACACACACACACGATCAAGTTCTAAATATGTCTCCACTGAGATTCCAGGAACCTTTTCGAGAAATTAAACCGTTCAGGAACTCTTCTGAACGCGAACAAATGCATCGAGTCTGTTAAGTGTGTGATGGATCAGAAAGTTCGGCACACGGGAAAACTCCAGCGACACAGGAAGATAAAGTCGTTCCTGTTGCTTTGTTGCTCGAATATGTTAAAAATGGTGTGTTGAGCGGATAAGTGCGACTCGTAGCTGTGTGCATGTGATACAGTATGTTGGTCTTCAGTGATGGTGCCACGCCTCAGATTTAAGGTCTGAGTGTTCACCGAAGCTTTTCTTAAACTTTAACTAATGCGCACTTTTCACTGCAACAAACTCCGCCCCTCACCGATTCCCGGTCTGCACTAACGTACCCTTGAGGTTCCTGGAACTACAACACTTCATCAAAAAAAGGGTTCCTTATGGGTTAATGTGAGTTGAAGGTTCTGAGCGTCCTGTATGTTTCTACTGACAGGAAAAGGAACCACACTGTTCTTAGGTTTTCACAAAGAACCGTAGAACTTTTATTGGTTTGTTCAGGGAGAAGAGATAAAGAGGATTGTCAGTTGAGATAAGCCCCGCCCTCTCAGCGGCTCTCAGATCGGTTATGGTCCAGACATCGCAAACATCGGTAAAAATGTTCCTGCGCTGAAAGACGAGCCGAATTCTGTACTTTTGGGAAACAGAAGTTTCGTTCTATCAGGAGGAAGAAGAAAAGCTTCTTGATGGTAGAACTCCTCCATGTAGAAACCAGAACCATCCAAAGAACCCTTGAGGAACCTTTTCCCCACCCCAAGAGTATCCTCTGGTAGAAATTTGCCTGTATCTGTACACCCCCACAAAAACCTGCACTCATAATGCACAGCTGCTGTGGTGTGTGTGTGTGTGTGTGTGTGTGTGTGGATAATGCACTGCTGCTGTGTTTTACGCTTTCCTCCTTCTGCTTCATGTTCATACACACACTCCAGGATGAGGTGTGTGACGATGTATGGGTTTGATGATTTTATTGCGATGTTCTGATACAAGTAAGATATTATTATTATTATTATTATTATTATTATTATTATTATTATTATATTTGAATAGTCATAAACTTGTATCGTGATTTATTGTTGAATGATATCGTCACACACCTCGCAAACATCTTCCTCCTCCTGTCTTGTGTTCATCTTTGATCCCTAACCAATAATAACGACTCCTTCACACAGAGTTCCTGATCATCAGGCATCACGTTACAATATCAGGCATTAAGTTCACGCCAAATGTGATTGTGTGTGTGTGTGCACGCGCGCACTTAGTGGATGGAGTTCACACCTAACTCGGGGCTGGAATAAATCACTACAGTGTGTGTGTGTGTGTGTGTGTGTGTGTGAGTGAGACCCATTCTATAATTGCGGGTACATTTCAAGCGTTGAAAGAAAAACAAACAAAATTAGTCGTCATCAAGTCTGTTCTCGTTAAACTGGGCAATCCGTTAACAGAATTGGCGATAACAGAGTTGACGTTTTCCACCATTTTGTGTCTTAACTCCACGTGCTAACCTCAAACTAGCGACCACACGGCATGTATAATAAAAACAGAATGTTATGGATTTTAATCATATTATTTTCTTTGTTTTTTGTTTTTAAATGAGCGAGAGATTCACTCCGAAATCCCAATCGCAGAGTTGACGAATAACGACTCTCCTGTTGGTGT
>JAOBAM010000002.1:2720258-2730927 GCA_025212355.1 Notarius kessleri | reverse complement strand
GAACAGGAGATACTGGGGGGGGGGGGAACTATATTCTTTTCGCTAATTCAGTTTCTTTTAAATACTTGATAACAAAGTGATATATCTGACTTCATGAGCTCCGCCATTTTGTTTTTCTCTACTCATGGTATATGAGCTGATATCCTAGCAGTAGTTTAGCCAATAAGAGCGCGCAATTGCTCATATCCAGTGAATGTGGATAGAATAATATGAGTTATACAGTGTAGATACGAGTGTTAGCTTTCAAACAATCAACATACAGACATGTTTACCTGTTACATCCTCTTAGTGTAGACATCGCACAACCGAACGTGTACTGCATCACTTGCTCAGTTCTTGTTATATCTCTGTTATATTGTTCTCCTTCTTCTATATTC
The DNA here is from genome assembly GCA_025212355.1 of Notarius kessleri. Taxonomy (NCBI): domain Eukaryota; kingdom Metazoa; phylum Chordata; class Actinopteri; order Siluriformes; family Ariidae; genus Notarius; species Notarius kessleri. The sequence goes on along the minus strand of JAOBAM010000002.1, from coordinate 2,730,550 downwards.
TTCTATAAACACCTCCATCTCCAGTTAACCTGCTTCATTTAATTGAGGTTATACTTGTATTCTGGTTTTGTGTCTATACTCGTCCTCATTTCTCTCTCAGATCCATTTGTTAACGTTACTGCAGCTAGCAAGCTGATTTGCCGAGCAACATTACAAGTAGTTATGGCAGTTTTAAAATATTTTAAACCTAAACCGTCCTTGTTAACGCCCACAGCAAATATTTTTGCCAAACCTTGCTAGCTATGCGAAATAGGAATGGACATTTTGCCACTACGTTGCTGTTTCCATAATAAATCCGACAACTAGAAATGCTAAACTATAAACTTAGAAACTAGACGTCCAGATTTCATTGTTTTCATAGCTACCTGTTCTGCTACCTGTTTTTTTATACTCATACTCAGCTCCTCCAGCTTTGTCGTACTCTCAGACCACCGTCTTTTCAAGTTCCTGGATAAAAGTGACATTTCATGACATTAAAACATTAAGCAGCAGTGAGTGTTGATGATGTAACCGTTTGATGCTAGCAGTTTAACGGTTAGCTAATTAAAAAAAATACAAAGAGGGAGATGTTTTGAAGTAAAAACACAGTTCTTTTATAAATAATGTTATTCTTATGTTTCTGAGAAACTAAAAAACCAACAAAATTCGAAGTTGTGTATTTATCGAGTATGTAGTGTTAGTTTCATTCCTCAGAACAGAAACATACCCTTTCGGGTGAATGATACTGTGTGTGTTTGAAATGCATCAGTGTATGTCAAGCATTTTGCAGAGTAGTGATGATCAGAGCGTAAAAACTTATAACCCTCCCGCTGTGTACCTTCCACACAGAGTAACACTGAGCTTTGCCTGTGAGTGATGTAACAACTACAGGCCTGGCTAAATGCAGCACAACAATATTCCCTCGCTGTGAAATTCATGATGTTTGACATTTAAGGATGTAGATCTTCAGATAGCTTTCACAGCACCGTTCCCAAGGGCAACATCAGCAGCAGGGGCGGTTACAGTGACGCTGTTTGACACTATATTTCACCCAAATGTCACAGTCCTTACCTGAACCTGTTTAGAGAAGCAGGACTTCCTGGAAATAATTACTCATGTGCCCAGGCTATAGCGGTGCTTCCACTGCAGCGAAGCACATCCATGAAATCCGGATATCCAGTGAACGATGCGAGTTTGCCAGGCCGCATTTCCCGCTTTCATCATGAACATATCTGAATGTTGAGCTGAATCTGAAGCAGGAGTGATACAAAACAACTTGGACTACTTTCAGTTATCATGGTTTTATTTACTCGGCCATAACTGAGCCTTGTGTGCTGAATCTCATCCCTGTTCAACAACGGATTCATTTTCCACCCGTAAGAGTTTGTGTATTCCTTTATAAATTAGTCATGTGATGGAGTCAGAGCCTAATCCAGGAACAATAGGCATGAGGTATGAATACATCCTGGAGATAAAGGTCCCGATCACTTATTGCTAACTGGAGAACCTGGAAGAACACCATGTGAAGACCCAAAGATTGAACTGGGAACCCTGTGAGGCAGCAACCAGTATTAAATATTTATCATGAGAATTGTCCAACATTATCAAAAAGTCATATCTAAAAGGTATCCTGTATGGTCAACTGGCCACTGGTGCCAGGCCAGTTGGGCCGCCCAGCACTGAGATTCAGAGATGTGTGCAAAAGAGACCTAACTTCTTGGAACATTCCAGTGGAGGACAGGGAGTGGCAAGCTGGAGACCGAGCTGCTTGGCGCCTCGCCATCCAGAAGGGCACCATGGAGGCTGACAGAAAGAGGGGCCTGAATGCGGCTACAAAGAGGGCGAGGAAGAGGCTGGAGGCAGAAACATCAAACCCCAACACCCAGTTCACATGCAAAGTGTGCAACAAGGTCTGCAAGTCCTGGAAAGGGCCTGTACAGTCACTCCCATTCCCGGGCATAACCACCATGATGGTCTTACAAGATTGGACAGCCAAAGAAGAGAAGATCACAAAGTCAAAAGTTAAAGTCCCTCCCATGCCAGGACCTGGTCTTCCCAGGTAGTCTCCTGTCCCAGTACTAACCGGGCCCTTAAGGCACACTGGATGGCACTGATCTCTGCTTTGATAGCCTTTGGCCTCTCGTCTATGATACAGCTAGGGTTACAGTGGGGGGGCGGGTCCTGTGGTAACCACAAGAGTTTGACTCCACTCGCATCTGTATTGCAGTGTGCCTTGCCAGATGGCAGTAAGTACTGTTTTTATGATGGTCTTTGGTACAACCCGACCATGAGTAGAACTCACAATCTCCTGGTCAAGAGGCAGACACAACACGTCAACCACTAGGTCAACAGTATCATACTGTCAGAGGAAATTCTGACTCCATCTAGATGATTACCTTACACACAGTCAAAGAGCCAAAGGACCAAGAACTTGGAGAATCTGTAAAGAGTCATAACCTCAAAGTCCAAATCTAAAGATAATAGGAGAGTTAGAGAAGTCTAGAGTGCAACTACGAAGGGCAAAGCTCTGAACTTTCAACACAAGGACCCTAAACCTGTTATCCTGAATAGAAGTCAGTTTGAAAGCTTTGAGGAACAATTGGAGTCAACGTCCTGAAGTTCATCACGCCACTGAGGAAGCAGGACAAGAAACCAAGAACATCTCACTGCACAACTGTGCTTAGACATCAGACAATTACTGTATGTGGCAAGAACTTCAAGTTAAAAGATGTGAATTTTGTCCAGATTAAAGCCAAACAAAACCTAAAAAATCAACTCTGTTTGTTGATCACGGTAGGTGCCCTGATGTGTCTTCTACACATTTTAATTAAAAATAAAACGTTATAGCAACAATTTATCCATTTTAAAAGTTGTGATGTTGCTGACTTGGGCATGGCACTGCATTTGCACTGAAACCAGATATACGCTTATAACGTTGCTTGTACACTAGTATACTGTTTGCCTTAGCAACGCAGAGCCATCATCTCAGAAATGTTCTGTAATTTTTTTGTAGTTTTGCTGTGCAAACATGGAACATGCTCCTGAACAAAAAGCGATTCAACAGTATATTTTTGAACCAGAATATGAGCCCGAGGAAGAAGAAACAAATGGTGACTCCAGCAAAACTGGAAGCAATGAAGTGCAGCCATTTCGGTGCTTGCTCCTTCAAAGTAATATCCTTTACAGGACTGGGGATGGCAAAAAAAAAAAATTTCCCTTTGCGGTGTTCAGGTTATTTTTACACCCAAACACAACAATGTAGAAGCAATGTATCCACTAGATCTCCATCTCGGTAAGTCATGTGGTGTGTCAGTTATGTCACACTCTTGGATTCTGTCACGTAATTTGCACTCAGAGTGCGATATTTGTACCTCAGAGGAAGTCAGATGGCAGCCCCCAGGGGAGTTTTATTAAAATAAAAAATAAAAAACGGTCTGTACACAGGTACAAATATGAGCAAAAATATGTCTTTCATGGAGTTTACTTTTTGGGTTTTGTTTGACTTTCAGGTAGCTAATTTCCCACACAAGTCAACATTTCACTTCAACGCTTACGCTTCGATCTTCACGGCCCTGTGCTTCTCTGATCAGAACTCACTCCTCATTAATAAGGAAAAAGCAAAAAAGCCAAATGTGCAGACATTGCACGTATTTTCTATTTTCCACTGTGTCCTTCGTTCCCCTCCCAAACGGCCTGTCTGTCTGCCTGTCTGTCTGCCAAATGCAATTACTCCTCACGGTTTTCCAGCGGAATCTCCAGGTCTCCTCGTAAAAACTAGATGAAGCAGAATTGAATTCTTAATGTTCCTCTCTCGCCCCGTCCTCCCCCGTGTTTACACTGACAGACTGATGTAATTGGGAAACAGGGAGGTGCACAGAACCGTTCCTCTTTCTTCATTATAGATCAGACACTTGGATTAATAATCAGAAGTGAGGTCTGCCTTCAGCCATCCCCGATCCTCCAGGCCTGGCTCGGACTTAGCCGGATTTGTGAGCATTTGATAAAACGTTCCTCTGCCAACTCCAGGTGTTAACTGTGAGATTTGTTTTAGCATAAAGTCAGAGATGATTAAAGATTCAGAGCCTTTTTTTTTTTTTTTAATGTGGAAACACCTCCAACCTGGCGGGATTTGTAGATTTGTACATTCTATTATTCAAGATTGAGTGAAACACTCTCTGGGGTGCTGTTATAGGAAACTAATCAACATCATGATGGTGGGATGAAACAGAATTACTGCTACCACTCCGAAGGCGAGTGTTTTCGACATTTTATTTAACCGCACATCCTGAAATGTTTTAATTGTTTAATTCCACAGCAAGAACAACACATCATAAAAATCACACCTTCAACCATGATTAAAGGTTTAGCAGTTTATGCTAACACCCCCTTCAATTCTCTCCCACTTTACTCTTTGCTAATTCCCACCTGCTAGCTAGATCTACCACCGTTACACAATCGCTACCAATCTAACATGACACTGGATCAGAATATCGCTCGGATTGACAGAGGGGAGAAGAAAGCGGTCTTTCCCAGGACAATTATGCTATCTTAGGCTCCTTTAGGACTCAAACTTGTAATTTCCTGACAGTAGAGGCAATCTGAAGAAAAGTAGGTATCAGCACATGCCTTGTTCCTGCTTACTACGTGATGAGAGAAGAGATGGGAAAAAGATGAAGAAACTGAATAAGTGAGGGGAAAAACACCCAAATACATAATATTTCATAGAGAGAGAGAGAATACTTTTTCTTAGGTTGCTTCAGGTCGCCTCAGGCTCAGTATACACACACACACACGCAATTGTATGCCAATTTGGGAGAAATGATAGAACAAATATTCATGAAATGGTTGAAAGGAGAGAAACATTGACTAAGTGTTACACTCCAGGAATTCTGATTGCTTTCTGATAATCACTCAGGAGATGGTTTCGTTTGAAGGAAAAAAAAAAGATTGAATTATTCATCATTTCAAAAAGTGGGGTGTGTTATTTCTCTTAACTGAGACTGAGAGGGGGTGGAGTGAAAGCAAGACAGGATAGAGAGAGACGGGATGGAGAGAGACAGGATGGAGAGAGACGGGATGGAGAGAGACAGGATGGCATGAGATGGGATGGAGAGAGACAGGATGGCGTGAGACGGAATGGAGAGAGGCGGGATGGCGTGAGACGGGATGGCGTGAGACGGGATGGAGAGAGGCGGGATGGCATGAGACGGGATGGAGAGAGACGGGATGGCGTGAGATGGGATGGAGAAAGACGGGATGGAGTGACTGCACTGAAAGTCTCTACTGTGTTGAATTGGTTTACAATCAGACTTTTCCTCAAAAATAAACACATTTAAATTCTCTTTCTGAATAATTTTTACATGACATAAGGAGAAGGTTTGATCAGATTTCTGATAGAGTTTGAGGGAGTAAGATGGTGTTTGATGGAGACTGACAGAGTTTGACAATGTTTGATGGATATGGGCAGAGTATGATGGAGTTTGGCAGAGTTTGATGGAATTTGATGGCGTTTGGTGGAGTATGATGATGTTAGATGGAGTTTGATGGAGTATGATGGTGTTTGATGGAGTTTGATGGAGAGTATGATGGTGTTAGATTGTGTTTGACGGAATTTGATGGAGTTTGATGCCGTTTGACAGAGAGTACGATAGATGGAGTTTGATGGAATTTTATGATGCTTGATAGAGTATGATGATGTTAGATAAAGTTTGATGGAGTATGATGGTGTTTGATGGAATTTGATGGAGAGTATGATGGTGTTCGATGGTGTTTGATGGAGTTTGATGGTGTTTGATGGAGTACGATGGTGTTTGATGGAGTTTGATGGAGAGTATGATGGTATTAGATGGTGTCTGATGGAGTTTGATGGAGAGTATGATGGTGTTAGATGGTGTTTGAGGAAATTTGATGGAGTTTGATGCCGTTTGACAGAGAGTACGATAGATGGAGTTTGATGGAATTTGATGGTGCTTGATGGAGTATGATGATGTTAGATAGAGTTTGATGGAGTATGATGGTGTTTGATGGAGTTTGATGGTGTTTGACAGAGAGTGTGACGGTGTTTGATAGTGTGGATATTTGAATCCTGACTTTGCTCTTTTCCTAAAAAAAAGGAGTGAAGAAGAAACGTTTAGGAGCGAACAACAAAACCTGATTAATGCCTGAAATGTGACCTAAAGAAAGTTTTCTTCTGCTGAATGTCACTGTAACTGTGCCAGTAAAGCCATTCTGCTAACAAACCGGCAAATTAACACCAGACTCACTGAACACTTCCCACATCTTTGAATATAAACCTGTTTAATGTGTCTCAGGGTGGAGTTTTCTGTAAAAGCAGGAGATCTGGCTCGGACGTCATCATGACCTGTAGAGGGAAGATAAAATTAGAAATGATACATTTAAAGGGAAATTATTGTGCTAGTTGTTTGAAACAAAACGGTGAAGATCACAACGGAATATTTTGGTAAAAAAATATAGATAGATAGATAGATTTATACGAGTGTTAAATTAAAAAGAGAGCTGTGAGTGCAGAGATGTGTGTGGAATGGAAATACACTAAATATTTTTGAGTGTCGTTTAAAAGGTTTTTAGTAAAGCTCTGTCTAGACAGAGGGTCCAGGATGTTGTTTCAGAGACGTCTGAAAGCCGAAAACTGTCATTTTTTTTGACAACAGGAAAGAAAACAGAGGACGCAGGAGGAGCATTATGGTCAGTTAAATCAATTTCTGCTCTCGGAACACAGAATCTTTCAGGAGCTGAACGTCTCAGTCTCGTGTGGCTGGGAAAGAAGAAAACAGGAGCAAATAGAGTTCAGTGAAGGAGAAAGAGGCCACAGCCGTGTGTACAGATATAACACACTTAAAAGAGACGACTCGTGTGTGTGTGTGTGTGTGTGTGTGCGCGTTTCTCAGTGTGCACTGTCATTTATTTATTTATTTATTCATTCATTTATTTTTGTGTCTGGAATGAAAATGAACATCATTAATAGTGTGAACAGATCCGTGTGCTGCAGAGCGAGAGGTCAGCGCTGTGTAAACCTTCTGCATTTCCCCTCTAGAAAAACTTTTATTAGTGAGTGGAATGGGTTACAATGAGGAGGGTCGGGAGTGGGATAAAAATATACAGCTAGCACGATGTGAATAAGTGTAACCATGACAACGAAACACAAGGCTAGGTGCTCGATCACACGCTGATCATTTCACACGTCGTATTACGGCTGGAAAGAAACGAATATTTCACTCAGCACTCAATAATCACACAGATCCCGCTTTTCAACCAACAGGCGACGGGTTCTTGAACCCGTTCCCTTCAGGATTCTTTAAACCTTAGTGTTAGCTAACTGGCCCACATTTTCAAAACTTTTGAGTGGGATCGTTGTAATCAAGGATGCGTCATGAACGGAGGGCGTGGCACAATTCACAACAGTAGTCGCAAGATGGCGGAGCGCACTGATTACCTCCGAGCTTTTGTTCTGTTATGGCAGATATTTGTTTTTGGACCTTTTTTTTCTGAAGACGTATCCTTTTCTGTTGCGTTCTTCATTGCTGTGCTGCGCTCTGCTTCCACGCCAAACTAAAGACACGCCCACTGATGTCATCACACTAAATTCGTGCTGGAAGAATGAGCTATATTTCAGTTCCAACTAGGAACCAACTTTTTAAGTTCTGAACCAATTTTTGGCCAAAATGCTCTGAACGGGTCAAAACGGAACCCTTTCCCCATTGGTTGAAAAGGGTACAAGTAGCTAGAGGCACTAGTTGTCATGGTAACAGTAGACACTTTATAGAATGGCACTGGTAAAGTTAGTAAAGTTATAGAAGCTCAGCAAACTCCTGTATGTCAAAATAGCATTTAGCAGATACTCTTATCTAGAGTGACGTACAGCATACCCAGAGCAGCCTGGGTGGCAATTGGGGTTAAGTACGTTGCTCAAGGGCACTTCAGCCATTCCTGCTGGGCCAGGGAATCAAACCGGCAACCTTTTGGTCCCAAAGCTGCTTCTCTTACCATTAGGCCATGACTTCCCCATGGGGAGGAAGTTGCTGCATACCCTTGAGCAAGATGCTGAACCCCCAACAGCTCCAGCAAGAGTGGTAGCGTACCTTGTGTCGGATCAGCCAATGAAAAACTGATGATGCGATTATCAGTTCGGGCATTGAACCCGACCAACTGTATGTGAAAATCTAAATTTAGTGGATCGGCTCATGTTCCCTGATGGTTTTGACAGGTCATACAAGCGAACTACGGTTCAGTCCAAAAGGAGGAATTTATTACAATATCCAATACAGTGTCTCATGTTGCACCCACTCTTTCTGGAATCTATGCTGCTGCACTGCTCTTCCTTGCCTTCAAACACACCAGTCCCATAAACAGCAGCAAGCTTTGCTTCAGGTACGACGGAGACATATTTGATCTTCGCCGTTTGAAATCCAAGACAAAGACACTCACCAGAAACATCAGAGAAGCTCAGTATGCAGACGATACTTCCATTTTCTGCAAAGGCGCTACTTCATTGCAACATCTTCTATCTGCCTACAACAGACTTTCACAGAAGATGTGGGTTTATGGATCAATATTGAGAAAACAGAAACCATGAGTGGAGGTGAACAAGCTGTTTTCAACATCAATGGACAGGAGCTTGCCTGAGTGGATGGCTTCAGATATCTCAGCAGCTACGTCAAGCCGTCTCATGTGCTGTGGGAATGCTCAGAGACAGAGTTCTCGACTGCAGGGATCCAACAACCGACGTTTTTTCACAAAGTGCTGAAAAAGTTAATGAGGCTTTTCTGTTTTATCCAGTAGGAACTTTTTCAGCAGTTTGTGCTACAGGAGCTCTTCTCTTCTTCTGGATTGGACCATATGTTCTAGCCTTCATGGCCCATGAGAATCAGTGAGCCTTCAACACCCATGACCCTGTTGTCAGTTCCTCTGTTGTCCTTCAGATCCTTGGACCACTTTTGTTCGGTACTAATCACTGCATCCCAGGAACACTCCACACGATGTTCCATTTTGGAGATGCTCAGACCCAGTCATCTCACCATCACAGTTTTGTTAAAGTCACTCAGATCCTTACGCTCACCCATTTTTCCTGCTTCCAACACATCAACTTCTTCAAGAACTGACCGTTCTCTTTCTTGCTGCTTAATATATCCCACAAAAGTGTAGGTGTGACCTCTGACACTGGAGACTCCTTCCTTCAGAGCTCCGTGAGATATATGTGATGGGAAAGTGACTCACATATTCACTCGTGGAGAAAAAAAAATCTCCATAGCACACACACTCAACGAGCTTGGCACTGATAACACACCAGACCGATCACAGCGGTTCTCCGGCCTCATGAAGATCCCTCATCTGCTCTTTCCCTTCCACACACAACCCAGATGAAGCTCTGGGTCCAGCTTCCTGATGCATTATCGCACTGAACATTTTTATTTTCTTGTAATTGCTGCATGTCCTAACACTGCATCATGTGTTAATTAGACACTAATGAGACGAGACGCTACAGTCAGCGGGAGCAGGAACACGACGGCGCAGCCGTTTAACGATCTTTTGCGGCAGGACGCTGTTTCCTCTGCATCGAGTCGTAACGTAGAGCCTAATCAGTGACACGCACGACAGTCACAACACCCAGAAGATGCTGTCATTATCAGCAGGTTGCAGTAATTATTTCTCGAGCGCTATTAGGGGAAGAAAATAACTCGAAAGGTCTCTTTTGTTCCTCAAGGCACAAACTTAAAGGTAGAAGAGTGTTTCTAGAGGTCCAATTAAATTTAGCTCTAAAATGACAGTAAATTAAATTGGGTTTATTTTGCTCCAGAGGAGGTTGCAGGAAGGATTTCCAAATCGGTGCCAGTGTCATTTGCACAAATTAGCATTAATTTCACATGACAGATGCACCAGTCCGACATTAAACAGCTCTGCATTTGATCACATCCTGAATGATCACAACTCACACTTGTAAAAAAATAAAAAATACACACTGCTTGAAGAGAGAGCGCTGAAATAAAGTTATAAAAGTTATAAAGAAGGATATCGGTGACATCAAGGTGTCGGAATCTATTGGATTTGGCTCCAGATCCAGGCGATAAACATGATGATATAATATGAACATCATCATGGTCAATTATGTTAATTAATTTTTTTCGCGGTCTGGTTTCCATCAAATCCTGTGCTCTGATTGGCTGGCAAGCGGGTCCGTATCCTATAGTACGGACCCCGGTTATGGACCTCTGGCGACTTGCTCGTTCACAACAACAACAAACATAGTAGCAATTTTTGTCAACATTTATCTTTTTTATAAGATTTATTGATAAGAT
>JAOBAM010000002.1:1581915-1593541 GCA_025212355.1 Notarius kessleri | reverse complement strand
GTAGTCAGCTGGGATAGGCTCCAGCTCGCCTGCGACCCTGTAGAACAGGATAAAGCGGCTACAGATAATGAGATGAGGTGAGATGAGATCTGTGGTGACATTTTACTCATATTTTGTGTGTGGCTCCTCATGTCATTGAGGTTCTGTTCTGGAAACAGCCTCCACAGGAAAAACTGCCCAGTCTAATATGGCCGCCGTAAACGTTTTCCTTTTTGTTTTTAAAAACAGTGTGTCAGCCATTTTAGAAGATTCTGACAGCAGTAGACTTGCTAACATCTTTTTCCGTGTCACTGAATTGCCAGAACAGCCTCCATGGGAACTCGCTCATTTTACAATCCAAAATGGCCGCCATAATAATAATAACATAAGTTTATTTTAGCTTAGTTTAATGAAAAGTTTTAATTGCAGATAAGTCGCCTTGATAACATTTTTGCTAGAATTTTAGTAATGTATTCCACGCGGTGGCTCGTGTCACTGAGCTGCTAAATCATCATCCAGTCAAGAACAGGAATCTTAGAATCAACAAGAAGTTCCTAATAAAGTGGCCACTGAGTGTAATGACGGAATTCAGAAACATTTCTGAACAAAGCCTGGAGAAACTGTTGAAATATTTTGAGCACACGTTTAATGTCAATTCATTTCATTACCAAGGAAATTATCAGTAAATTACAGCTTGTGTTGTATTTATCTAACCTGAGAAGCCTGGACGGGATTCGTGACGGCACAAAAATCAAATTCTGGCTTCTCCTCAAACCCGAGTCTAATACCAGGGATTTTAGCGGCAGTGTGTGAGTCAGAGCTGGCTTCCTGAAAAGAAAAAGAACCTCTCCGTGTTGTAGAAGACGTTCAGTCATTCCTGAGGCATGTCATTTGCTTTCGAGGGCCAAATAAAAGCAATTGAAGACGGATTTGGCGAGTCTTCTCCCTGTGAGAGGAGACGTGTGTGACTCACTGCCTAGACGTGAAAGCATGGATCTGCATCACCAAACATGGACACTCACTGCACACATGTTTAACAATTGAGAAAATCACTCGCACAATGAAACACAAAAGTTATATGTGGATTGTTTGTAAGGGCAGGGTCAGTGGGTTCTTTTTTTCAGAGCTTGTAAATTTCTGTACATAATATCATACAGAAACGTGTTCAAAATAACATCTTTGCTTTAGATGTGGGAATATTGTTAGCTATAGTTAGCCAAGCTAGCTAGATTTTTCCCAAATGTCATTCTGAAATGCTCTAAAACCCAACCACACATCAGCAAGTTAGTGATCTAAGCTAAATGTGCTAATGTACTAGCCGAATTAAAGGAGTGTGTGTGTTTTGTGAATGTGTGTGTGTGTTTCAGTAGTGGAGGATGCAGAGTACATGATCATGAACTGTCCCTCTGGAGGACCAGCGAATGACCTCCAAAGAAACTCGGCCACTGATCCAGGTTCAGCCGAAAATCCGCACTTCGAGTGGCTTCGTTGCGCGGTGAGTCACATCACGTCAAATTTATTAACTTTATTAGTCGCTTTATTAAACATCTGACACACTTCACAATATTTAGACTAACAGTAAAAACATTTTCAGCTAACGTTTACCAAATAGTCTAGCTAACTGCTTAATGTTAGTTAAAAAGAATTTATACAGACCTACTGTATGGCGCAAGCTAACTTTCTGCGTAATTTTCAAAACTAAAAACATGCGAGTTATAAGCAAAATTTGCAGCTAACACTAGTCACCTAGCTACCTAGCGAACAAGCGAATGTTCTGGGCAATTAATTTTCAAATCCAAAAGCATAAATAAACAGCTAATAACATGCTAGTTATTAAGAAATTTCTGGTCAACAACATTTACCCGCGTATCAACCTAGCTAGCCAACAAGCTAGCTTTACTACACTGATCAATTTAATGATAGTATTTTTATTTAAACACTACTAGCTAGCAAGCATTCTAGTCATCAAGGAATTTTCTATCTAACACTAAAGAAACACAGACATACAGATCTAGCGAACAATCTTATACTAGTCATCAAGCTAATTGAGCTACCTAGCATTCTGGGTAATTTTCAAATCTAACCAAACTACTGAACAACTAATAATATGCGAGTTATTATAGCTAACACTAACTAGCCACATGACTATCTATATATCAAACAAAAATGAACACACATATTTACTTTTTAGCACAAAGTCGCCATGCAGTCAAAATAGCAAAGATTATGACTAGCTAGGACATATGTGTGATGTTTAAAAAAAAACAAAACAAAGAAAAAAGGTTCCACCCACTGGCAGTTCAAACCAATTAAATAAATTTCCTCCTGAATTCAAAATAGAGCTTCCATTCAAACAGTTTTAATTGTAAACTTTGAGTTTTTGTGTAGCAGCTAACCTTGGCTAGCAATCTAGGGACACATTTAGCAAACAGATACAGCGGCATCTCTTATGAAATATAAATAAATCCAATCCAATCCACTGATGTCTAAAATGTTCCTAAATAATTTGAAACTTGAGAGCGCTGTAAATTTATCTTGGATGTTTATCATACCATGAATTTTTACACGTTGTCACCCAATAGTCTGGGCACACACGCCACATTAGCGTACTTAGATCATAAACCCTAATCTCCGTGTGTTTTAGCTTTCAGGAGATGAAAGATTTGCCATAAGAGGATTGTCGAGGCTCGGTGCCAGACGCTGTCACACAGCACAGTGTTGAACATGTCAGCCTCCGTGCCTCAGACCCGATACCTTTCCAAAACAGCGCTGCGGCTAATCAGAGGCGTTCTTCAGAAATGTCAAAAATGCGTTGTTTGTGGAATTTGGCTGAATCGTTGCGTTACTGTGTCACCGTTGGGATTCAGCTCAACAATAAGCACCTTTATCACGGAACATTCCACACTCTGTGTACGCTCTAATTCAGCGAGGAACAGCAAAACAAGAACACGTGACACGGGACAGGAATAGAACCTTCTGAGCCAAATTTAAAACATGGAGTGCATTTATTTTTACACCTTAAACACTTTTCACCTCCTGAGATTGCTGATCAAGTTCATGACCACAATCACAGGTCTTTATTTCGAGTGTTTATTACTGAGAAGTTTTATTAAATGGGTTTCCTTTGGCCTCAGTTTCACTGAAGGAGGTGTGGCCTCTGTGTATCAATCTCAGTGAAGAAGGTGTGGCTTCTGTGTATCAGTTTCACTGGAGGAGGTGTGGCCTCTGTGTATCAGTTTCACTGAAGGAGGTGTGGCCTTTGTGTATCAGTTTCACTGAAGGAGGTGTGGCCTTTGTGTATCAGTTTCACTGGAGGAGGTGTGGCCATTGTGTGTCAGTCACAGTGAAGGAGGTGTGGCCTCTGTTTATCAGTTTCACTGGAGGAGGTGTGGCCATTGTGTGTCAGTCACAGTGAAGGAGGTGTGGCCTCTGTTTATCAGTCACAGTAATGGAGGTGTGGCCTCTGTTTATCAGTCACAGTGAAGGAGGTGTGGCTTCTGTTTATCAGTCACAGTGAAGGAGGTGTGGCCTCTGTTTATCAGTCACAGTAATGGAGGTGTGGCTTGCCACTTCTTAAAACTAAGGCATACTTGATCTCTTTGCACACATGGTCCCTATTCAGGGAACTTACACTTAGGGGTTGTGATGATCAGCATGTGTGTGTCCACATATAGTTCGTGTGGGTGTGTTCGGAGACGCTGTCGTGTGTCCCAGTGATGTGGGGTATTTCAGGGGACACTGTTTCGTGTGGTTTCGCTGCCACTGTCAGACTGATGTGTGTTTAAGGGGACACTGGGTGTGTCACAAACTATTTGATAAAAGCGGTCTTGTTTTGAAATTGTTTGAAGCCCTTGTCATTGAGAAACAGGATAAATAATATAATTCCTGAATTTATAACGCAGACTGTACAGTATTTATCCTTTGCCTTGTGCTCCGACTTGAACAGTGATGACAATCTGAAACAATGCAGCACTACATTACGGTAACACTAACAGGACAAAAAACAAACTGGACTGCACCAGTAGGGTAGAGAGATACTCAAAGTCTCATGATTTCTTTGCCTCTAAAATGGTACATCAACATCCCTTATAGTTTAGTTTTTATCCTGTTAGTGTTACCTGTGTATTATTTTCTAATCTGAAGTATTTGCGATATTCCTGATCATAATTGAGATCTTGAAGTAAGCTCTAATAATTCAGGCGACACTAACAGGACAAAAATTAAACTGAACTGCGTCAGTGAGTTACGGATTTATGACGTAGGAAAACTCTTTAGGGCTTCCTATTAAAACTATTCATTACTAGCGAGCTGTAATGTCAGTAAGAGTACGGTGTGACTCGCTTGTTAGCGAACTGGCTATTTTGCAGTTCATATAAGATTAACGCACGCAGCTAAATTTCAACACGAGACACTGAGGTGCTAGCTTGGTGCATTATGGGTAATACAGATTGTTTCCCAGGCAACATATGAGATCAGACATCCTGTTGGAACAAATTCTATAGGTTTAGCGGTTTCTAAAAAGTAGCTATTGATTTTAAGGGGTGGGACGAAGCTCCCGGAGCTTTAGTGTGTATTTTCAGCAACGTTATTTGGAACATATCCAAAAATTAGATTGTAAGTCATGTTTGATCGAGGAAACTTTATAGAAAACAAGACAATATGGTTATTTGATTGTCTCTAAGGCTTGTAAGAACACTAACTAGAGAAGGATTGTGGCGTTTGAGATGGAGCCTGTGTGTATTTTTGGGGACGTTTGGCCATATGTGTGTATTTTAGGACACACTGGTTGTGTAGCAGTAATGACAGGCCTGTGTTTTGTGTGTGTGTGTGTGTGTGTGTGTGTGTGTGTGTGTATATATATATATATATATATAAAATGTGTGTGTGTTGTGGGCTTTACTGTATACGGCTCGGACCGGAGCTGTGTTGTGGTTGGCCAATCGGAGGTTAGAAGGCGGTGGATTGGACCGGAGCTGTGTTGTGGTTGGCCATTTTAGAGTTTCCCATCTGCAGTGTGGCCGCCCTGCGGATTCGCTCGTTCGTCTCACCCAAGGCAAAGGCTGGAGGTCAGAGGTGAAACCCTCCCCCAAAACCAAGGCCTTTCAAGTGGTCTACCACAGATAAACAACAGTTCGAGTGTGTGTGTGAGAGTGTGTCTATGGGAAAGAAGATTACATACAGTTAAAGCGTTAGTTTGACCAAAAATTAAATTTCCTCCCTCCCCCCCTCACTTCAGACATAGTCGAATAGCCAAGATGCATTTGTTTCTTTAGTTGTGCACTGAAGCTACAAGGCTAATCTAACAGCTTGCTAATGTCACATGACCTCTTCAGCTTTCGTAGCTTGCTCTTTGCTTCAGAAGTTTAGCTGAGTTGTTTACTATCCTACAAGAAAAAAATCCGAGCAAGTGACATCTTTACAGAAATCCAGATGCAGATTTAGATCCCTCATGAACCAGCCAGGAGCGACTGTGGTGAGGAAAAACTTCCTGAGAAGAACTTTGGGAGAATTCAGCCTCAAAGCAGATTACAGGACTGTGATGTAAATCCACTTTCCTGCCATAATACCTCACGGATCTGATGTGAATGCAAAAATTAGATCTAAGTGATCAAAAATCAGGTAAAACCAAACGCGAGACCATTTCATATGTCGTCCTAGATTGGATTCATGCATCTTTTTGCTGCCGCACTTTATGAATTAATATCACCATCGCCTTCACCAGCGATGGAGGACAGCAAGAGCAGGAACGATATTCACTAGAATGATAAATTAAAATTGGTGAGTTGATTGATATTTGGGCAACAATATCGGAACATACTGAAACGGTTCAAAATCAGGAACGGGTAACTTATGGTTACGAATGTGGGCTGTAAAAATAAACAGATCTGATCTGAGCAAAGCGGAGAGCAGATACATTAGACTGGAAATCCACAGACTTGGTGACACTGGCTGATATGATGGGAGATGGGAAGAATTGTTTGTGGAATGAATCATCAGTAAACACGCTGTTGGAGTCATGACGGATCGGGAAAACCCAATTTGGGATCAAGAAACCACCACCAGGAAATTTCTAGAACAGGTCTGTAAATGTTTTTACTCATTCAGGTTGTGTTAGTGAGACATCGTGACTGGATTCGGGTTTCAATCATGGAAATGCGTCACGAGGAGCTTCATCACTTCTGCTGCATTATGGAAGGTACTGACAATTTCAGGACAGAGCTTCTGAAGTTTCACTAAGGTTAAAGAAATACAGATACAGAAAGATTTCACCAAGGACAATCCAGAGGCGCAGTGAAAATGAGACCAAATCGGCTGGAGTATCAACATTTACCTCAGATATGTTGGTAAATCGCTAAGAAAATACTTTTGTATAACTAAAATTACAATGTAATTACACTTAGCATTGACCGCTAGCTGAGCTTTCATGGGTTCTGTCATTCTACGAAATGTCAGAACTGATCGACTTTGAACTCGGAAAATGTTTTGATTTCAAATGTTGTGAACATCACAAGAGTGAACGGTTTGAATAGAATCTTCTTATATAAACAATGACCTCATTTGCGAATGATTTCCACCTGCGATGGCGTCAAGATGGCCACGCCTACCATTTGGTAGAACCAGTAAACCCCAGCAGATGACTGAAACACAAAAACAAAAGTGCTTGTGTTTTGGGATTTTTCTAACATGATGTCAACTTCTTCACTATTTTATACAATTTGTGGTAATTAGCCCATTTTGGATCGGGTTGAGTTTCCATGGCTTCAACAAACTTTGAAAAATGTTGAAGATGCAAAGAGGAGGGACTTTATCTGAGACAGGAAATGCTGTGTTTATCCACGAGGCCCATCTCACAGGCTGGGAACTGCAATCCTATTGGTCAAGAGGAGAGGAAGTGGACATTTTGCATGGACAATTATGTCTGTCTACGTGATGGGAGGTAGAGAGGCACTTGTGATGGAGTGATAAAGTGATGGAGTGATAGAACCCCCCACTCAGGGGGGACAGGAAGTCAGATGGCGCGAGTCGGACCTCCAGAGACGATGAGGTCAGTGACAAAGGCGTGTCGACATCCAAGCAAGCTGACAGACTCGGACTTCTGAATTATCTTTTTGTCTTTCTGTCGCTGTCTCTCTTTGTGCTCTGAGCTTTCGTCCTTTTTTGTCCTTCTGTCCTCTCCGGTCTTGCCTTCCTGTTTCGTTCTTCATATAGGACACATGGTCCTTTCATCTCTTTAGCACAGATTTGTATCTGAGAAGCAAACTGTAATGCAGTACTCCTCCCTAAATGCCAAGAATGAAAATATGCAGAAGATAAAAAGGGAAGGAATAAACACTTAAAAAATGTAGCGTCATAAAATCACCCCTGCAGAAAAACCCTCCCAGCTCTCACGCCGGGGAAACCGAGGGAACTGATGCAAAGAAATAAACAAGTTACGTAGTGTTTGTGGATGACTCGGACAAGTTGTCTCTTCTCAAATACGTTCTGGACTTAACACAAGTTCAGATTTCACACTTGGATTTCTCCAACCTTTTTTATCTCTCCATTTTTATTACCTTTAAACGCTGTCACTCGTATTGTTGGCATTGTGGTCCACTTTCCATCACGTGCGTAAAAGAGTAAAAGTGAGTGACGTAACCCAGCAAGTACAGACGCTCCACAGAGCCAGTGAGAAGGTTAGTAAGATAATGGGTCAGTTCTTACTTCCTGGTTCGAAATAATCTCCATAACATCATTGTTTATTGAAAACGATGGATCAGAAATGAAGCGGCACATTAAAAGATGTTGCTGTTGATGTTGACGTTGGTTGAGTGATAAACCAGGATCATTCAGGAACCACCAGGGAATCTTTTACACATCCTTAAAAAGACATATTGCAAACTGGGAGGTGTTTAGAAAGTTTTTGAACAGGGTTATGAAAGATCAAATGAAAAGCAGAACTCTTGGTTGAATATTCCTTTGGAGAAAACAAACACCAGAAATGTTCTTGTATGGTCTTTAATCTGTGTGTGGTGCTATTTTTCTCCCCAACCCAACTCATCTTCTCAAAAACATGGGGGTACTTCGTAAAACTCTTCTGTCCCTTGGTGGAACACCAGTTTCCAACACTCGCCGACATCCTGATGTAGATAAGAAGAACAGACCTTGATATAGACTCGCCGTCTGGAGCGGTGGCCTCTGAAAGGTCAACAGGTTCACTGAGGACACAACGACCTGGACGGACTTGATTAACGGCCAGCAGCTGTTTTCCCCAGAGCTTTCGCGGATGGTCAGAAGGATGTTTTGTTTTCCTTCACAGTTTAATGATTACCGAGCTGATTTCTACTCGCTAGCTACCAGTTTGGGAGGACAAAGGAAGGCTAAGATGTGCTTCCTCTACCATGTTCTGTATACATGAGCTAACAGATTGTATGAATAGTTAGTGTCATTCTGGAAGGTCTTCCCCCAGAGAGCTGCACTAATTACACTTTGAACTCATGATCTTCCATCGATAGGGCCTAGCTTTAGACTCGTTGTGCTTGAAAGGATTTTTCTTTTTGAAACTCCCAGTTTATTATTCTGGACGTTTATGGTGTACGTTTAAGTTGACGTGTGACTCATCATGGAAAGGTGATAAGGTCGAGTTCATCCTGTGAAGTCTGGAAGAAGACCGTACGTGGTATTTCTGTGCTGATTTGGTTTTGTTTTTATTAATAAACCCATTTCATAGCTTAAACCCTTGTGTGTTTCCTCAGTCTGTGGGTCCCTCAGTTCCCCCAAGGCCTCCATACCGGTTGGAGGAAGATGAGGATTGTTATGAAGAGGCGGAGCCTTTTATTCCAGCCTCTCAGTCTACAGGTTAGTGCTGATCTACATAACATTATTTACACGCATTCATTAAATAATGTAAATTCAGCACCTCAAATTCGCAAAACACATCTTGGATATTCAGCAATAATTAAGAAGAAGAACCCTTTATTCGTCACATGCACACTCAAGCACAGTGAAATTCATCCTCTGCATTTAACCCATCTGAAGCAGTGAACACACCCAGAGCAGTAGGCAGCCACGCTAACAGCGCCTGGGGAGCAGTTAGAGGTTAGGTACCTTCCTCAAGGGTACTTCAGCCCAAGGACGCCCCACATTAACCTAACCACATGTCTTTGGACTGTGGGGGAAACCGGAGCACCTGGACATGGGGAGAACATGCAAACTCCACATAGAAAGGCCCTCTGTTGGTCACTGGGCTTGAACCCAGAACCTTCTTGCTGTGAAGCGACAGTGCTAACTACAACACCACCGTACCACCTACGTTCTACTCTGACTCTGCCAAGTAAACGTAAGCGTATGCCCTGTCAAAGTTGGTCAAATCTCCAAAGCCCAGTTCTGACCCAATAATCCATCCCTGGGATGGTCTCATTAAGAGACAAGGCCAACAGGACATTCTTTTGGTCAAAGCGCTCCCAGTTTACTTTGTCATACCAAGATGGCTGAAATGAGCGACACTGTCTCGCTGACTTGAATTAAATCAATCTTTGGCATTGATCTGCCCTGTTTAATTTTGAGTCTCTCCTTGTAAAAAAAGGGCATCAAAATCAGGTTGACATTAGCAACGTTTGCCATTTCACACAGCTAACAGCTAGCTAGCTAGCTAAATTTCCTCCCTATTGCCTGGCTGAAAATAAACAGCTTTTACTGAACTGAAACGAAAGCAAGTAACAAACTCTCTATATTTACAATTTTATTTACAGGATATACAAATGGAAATAGGAAGTGTACTGTATATTGATCAGAAAAGAACGAGAACGAGCAGCAGCTAGTCTCACGATTTCACTCACCAACACACCGCATGACGGACTGAGCTTGAATCTCTTGGATCGACGCGACGGATGATTTTAAAATGCTGTATCAGTCGCATAACATTCAAAAGAGATTTGAGAGAATTCCTCCAATTATCAATCATCATACAGAAGCCCAGCGTCCAGTCCCGCCTTACTGCCAGCGACTCTCCGTAGACCCCCGGTGAAGCCGAGTGTCTGGAATTTATCTTTTAAAAGCACATCCAATCTATCTTGTATCTAGCTTTGGTGCACTAAGATCAAAGCATATCCCATCATGGTATTAAACTACAAAGATCAATGGGTCGTGCTTCCACAGGCTTCTACGTGGAAAAAAAAGTCATGTGATCAGATTATAACGACTCGCGAGAAATAACTGCTGGACGAGCTAGCTGTAAAGCTGAGCGCTTTCTCGCACTAAATATTGATTTAGAGTTGTGTAAATACATATTTAACAGATGAACTTGTTCGTGGCATTTTACAGGAAGCCGGGCTTCCGTTATAGTCTTAGAGCAGTCGCCTCTGATAGGTCGTACACATGGGACGCGACTATGCGTACGGAGATCCCATGTGAATCGCCCAGAATAATACGATACCCTGGAAAATGTGGAGTCTATATCGATCCTGATTAAAACCTCTTGTGCTACAGTAGGTACGGTGTACTGTAGAGCAGCAATACTTTAATCCAATCACAGATTGCCTCACTCTCTCCTGCACAGTCTTAAAGGCCTCTTAACGTTTTCGGCAGCATTCTGTACGCAGACATCGTCGGGTTCACGCGACTGGCCAGCGACTGCTCTCCAGGAGAACTGGTGCACATGCTCAATGAGCTTTTCGGCAAATTCGATCAGATAGCCAAGGTAATGCACAAATCCCATCTTGGCGCTGCGTCACTGCATGACAACAAGCCACTGTTTCTCCCCCGAGCTGTATCAAATCTCCTCTTTTTCTTTTTAGGATTATGACTGCATGAGGATTAAGATACTGGGAGACTGTTATTACTGTGTGTCTGGGCTGCCCGAGTCTTTACCGGACCATGCCAAGAACTGTGTCAAGATGGGACTGGACATGTGTGAGGCCATCAAGTAAAACACCACCTCTTAAACATCTTTAAATATCTACAGGACTGTGCAAAAGTCTTAGACTTCCTAAAACTTAATATATATTTTTTTATGTTCCTTAACGTGTATATGTAATTAAAAAGTAACATGTTAAGTTATAAACTGCTGGTTCGTATTTAAAAACGCACATCATGGAGGTTTTTGAGGTACAAGTATGTGAGAGCCAAAATCTGCTAAAGAACTGCAGCAAGTTCTCCCGGGGCTTCGAACCTACCTCCTTTTAAAACTGTTCCACGTTGTACCTGAGAGAGTTGATGTGGGTTTTAAAGTCAAAAGGTGGTCAAATATTGATTTCCTTTCTACAGGTTAGTGCTTACTGCTTTTGCATATTTCGACATTTTCATTTTGTTATTTATTTTAAAGAAAAATAGCCTTTGACTTTTGCAGTGTTGGGAGTATTTTCAGATTTGATTACAGTACGTGGCTCAAAGACTAGATGTGTCTATTTTGCATCCAGAGTTCTTTCACGCTAATTTTTTCACCTTCAAGGGTTTACATGATGACATGTGTTCTATCCACATTCACTGGATATGAGCAATCGCACGCTCTGATTGGCTACTACTACTAGGCTATCAACTTGTATACAATGAGCAGCGAAAAACAAAATGGCGGAGCATGTTGCTGAACCAGGGCAGCACAGTGGTGTAGTGGTTAGCGCTGTCGCCTCACAGCAAGAAGGTCCGGGTTCGAGCCCTGTGGCCGGCGAGGGCC